>JANZLC010000201.1:26473700-26489521 GCA_026413385.1 Erythroxylum gracilipes
GACGCTATAAAGATTGAAATTTTTGGACATCGGAATGAAGAGATATGAATGTTACAAGTTGGGATGTTGCATAAGTTATGTGCATGATGATAGCTATAGTAAATGATAAGAATTTGTGGTTTTGAGGGACAAATGGATCAATAATTGAGAGTTTGATGAGATTAAATTGTTGTATGAGTTGTTGTTTGAGTTGTTATGAAGTGTTTTAGTATGAGAATAAGTGAAATTTGGAAGATTATAAGTGTTTATGATGTTAGGATAGTTGTAAGAAGCATGAAAAAAGGGTTGGAGGGGTTTGGGAAACCCCCATGTCCGTTTGGAAGTCCGTTCAACGGACCTTCTTGGGCCGAAAAGGACCCCTTTCCCAGTGTATGTCCGTTAAACGGACATGGAAGTACGGACCTTCTCGAGTGAAATGGTGCAGTTTACCCGATACATGTCCGTTAAAAGGACATGGATGTCCATTTAACGGACATTCATGAGAAATATGGTGATTTTTGACACTGTTAGAGGCCGAATCAGGTTTTGTGGTCTTCATGAACGTTGTATCTCTTGAAGTATACTTTCTAATGATCTAAAAAGGAAAGCAATCCTACATCAATAGTGAAAGTTATGGTGATCGCGCCAAGAGAGGTACAAATCGATTTAAGGTATAAGCAAGGTCTATTCGTTTGGGCATAACTCCCTCATCCGACCTCCAAATGGAGTGATTCTTAGACAAATATATTCCTAAGACATGTATCTATCCCTCCATGAAAAATTAAATCTTTTGGAGTTGATTGAGAAAGTATGCATTAGAACAAGTGAGTGGTCGGTTTGAAGAGCATGACTAGGGTTTGCGCATGCGTAGGCTTTTTAATCATATCTTGAGTTGTAGAGCTCCGATTGAGATGATTCTTTCTTAAAAAGAAACTAGAGACATAGAGCTATGATTTATATAAAGAAGTCAAATTGAGATTCGGATTTTAAGATTTTCTAATTCTGTTCGCAATCAGGAGAAATGAGTTCAAGTATAGCGACTGTTTTGTATGGCACACCTTTGAGCAATTTGTGAGTGACTTTTTGGAACATTATGAGAATGAAGATGAATTGATAATGTATAATAAGGGTTCAATGGAAAAAAAAAACCCTTCAAGGTATTAACCACGCGTTCATGTTTTCGCAAGGAGGTTGGGTTCTGGAAACGGGAGCCAACATGCATATAAGGAAGACGATCCGCTGTGGAAAGCTTGTTTTGAATGGCCAACTAGAAGATGAAGGAAATCCTCGGCGTTAAATTATGGCTCCAAACAATGGCAGCCTAAGGAACAATGGGTTTAAGGGTACTCAAATTAGGACAAATGAATTTGCTAGTCATATTAGATATAGAAGTACCTTTCCAGAAGAAGACATCCGATTCTTGAGGAGAGGGGGTATAGGCAGGCTGAAGGTGGCAAAGACTTCGAGGAAAATGCCAAGAGTTCCCAACAATGAAGGACATCATCCGTGTTTTGAGGGGGAGCAAAGGGAAAGCTCAAGAGAGGGACCCCTGGTGGAGTAGAGGGTCGCGAATGGACCAGTTATCATACCAGAGGAAAACCCTCTGTCCATCTTTAATTATACTAGAGGAAAACCCTCTGTCCAGTTATCCCGAAGCTTCAAAAGTTGATTGAGAAAGAAAGAATGTGAAGCTTGCAATTGGATAGCCTAGATTCTTTTCCCTTTAAGAAAGTAAACATGGAGCCACTTGATCCACAAAGTGTTCTTATCCTCTAGAATCCACCAAAACTGCTTAAGAATCAAAGAACAGTTAGAAGTTTTAATAGAAAGCATATGCAAACCTCCTTCTTGCTTTAGATGGCAAATGTCAGCCCATTTCACCTTGGTTGCACCAGGGTTGCCATTTGAATGACTCCACAAAAAAGTGCAAAATAGCTTTTCAATTTCCTTGATAATACTATGAGATAGGAAGAACTGAGAACTCCAATACACATACAAAGAATTAAGGAGTGATTTGATAAGCTGGAGCTTCCCCGCGTAGGAAAGTGACTTATTCACCCAAGACTTGATTCTTTTCTGTATCCTTTCTAAGAGGGGTGACAATCTGCATAGTTAAGCCACTTGGTCGTCACAGGGAGGCCAAGGTAAAGGAGAGGGGGATTTTGCATCTTCATGCCTGTGGCCGCAGTAATGGTGGGTTCCAAAGTAAGAGCTTTGTGGGACAATATAAAATGACTCTTGCACACATTGATCTATAGCCCTGAAATAAGGTGAAAGACATGCAAAGCATGCATAAAGGTTTGTATAGAATCCAAGTCAGCCCTGCAAATAAAAAAAGGTCATCGACGAAGCATAGATTAGTGAGATCAAGTTGCTTGCATTTTGAGTGGTACTTAAAATTAGAGTTGGAGGTAATCTCCTTTTTGATAATAGCATTGAGAATCTCCATAGCCATGAGAAATAAATATGGGGAGATAGGATCGCCCTAAGACCTCTCGCTTGCTTGAAATAAGGGGTAGGGGAGCCATTGATCAAAACCGAAAAGGAAGCTGAGGTAATACAGGCCATAACCCAATTAATAAATTGAACCGAGAGACCAAAGGCTGCCATCATATCTTGCAAGAAACGCCAGTTGATACTATCAAACGCCTTATGGAAATCAATTTTCAAGGTGCAATTCAGAGGCTTTTGAGAAGAAGAGTAGCCTTTCAAAAGTTCCTGTATAATAAGAAAATTATCATCGATATATCTTCCCGACAAGAAGGCACTTTGATTATCACTAATCAGAGGAGACAGAACTTTCTTCAATCTGTTAGCTAGAATCTTAGAGATCATTTTATAAAGAAAATTGGTACAAGAGATGGGACGGTAATCGGCAAAGGTAGAAGGATTTTCCCCTTTCGGGATCAAGCATAAGAAGGTGCGGTTAATCTCTTTGAGAAGTTTCCCATTTCGAAAGAACTCATGAATAGCCTCTTTGACAAAACCCCTAATAACATTCCAAAATTGTTGATAGAAGTAGCCATTAAACCCATCTGGCTCAGGAGCTTTCTGGCCGTTCATACTAAAGACACATTGCTCAATTTCGCTATCGTCCACCGACATAGTTAACTGCACTAAATTAGCAGAAGAAACTTGACTAAGATTAAGAGGATGAAAGTCATAAGGATGAGTGCGGGTGTCTGAGCCAAGTAAAGAGCTGAAGAAACGAAATGCCTCTTCCTTAATATCCGAAGAATTATGAAGAACATGACCATTGAGAGAAGTAATAGAATAAAACCTATTACGTTTTTGTTTGGATAAAATATAATGGAAGAAAAACTGCGAGCAGCTATCCCCCTCTCGTAGCCAATTAACTCTAGCTCGCTGATGTAAAAGGGAGGAGTGGTTGTTGACCGCTCGAAGGTAATGGGTAAGAGCTAGTTTCTCCTTATCAAGGAGGTGATGATTGCTAGGGTTAAGAGATAAAGTGTGCTTGTTGGAACCCATACTCGGAAAGAATGCGATTTGCTTTTTGCTTCTATTCTTTAGTTTCGTTTTCCGGTTAAGACCCGAACCATGAATAAGTATGAGAATAGATTAGTATGAAAATGGATTTTAAGATGAATAAGATGAAAAAAAAATTTATACCAGGATTTCCGGATTAGTCAAGGGTTTTTAATAAGAGGTTGGATATCCGATAACGGGTTCCAACATATATCCTTTTTCTGTGGCTCTAAATTTTCTTTTTAAAGAGTTTCCTTATAGTACAAGCTAGAGCAGATTAACGCTTAAATACAAGGTGTATCGATAGTGCTTGTTGGTTTTAATAGCACACTGTATCCTTTAGATGTTGATGGGAATTGTTCTTTAAATTATCATAAGTAGGACATGCATAATTATATATCTAATCTTTGTATTACTAATTTAAAATTTTCAAGGCATGATTATACATGGAACAATAAGCAATAAGGGAGATGGTTTATAAGGAAGAAGCTTGATAAAAACTAGGTACTTTCTTTTCAAATTCAATAATTATCTAACTAATGACCTGAATTTGAAAGTGTGATCTTAAAAATGATGTCTCACCTTTTTAATAGGCATAATTCCTTCATTTTTATAAGGGAACTACATAAAATTAAAGGGGAACTCAAATTAGGAAAGAGGGATAAATAAAATGACACCTAAGTAGTTGCTACATTAGTTAAAGAAAAGGTAAAAAAGGAGTAATAAATACTTTATCAAGATCCTCTTAATACCTTAATGTGCCAAAAGGAGAATATTTAATTGAATATGTGTAAGCTATTGAGGTAAAATTTTCCTTTATGAAGTAGAGATCGAGGATTCAGCGGCATAAGGATGAAGACAAAATAATTCAATTTTCCATAAATATGTGCTTTTAAGAAGGAATCATAATAGAATTACTTCTCTTACAAGGCATAATGTGCTTATTATCTCATCCCAGTTAGATCTTATAAAGGCCACTTACGATCATTTCAACAAATTTGGGTCCTTATGAAATTGCTCCTTAGTTTAATTATTGTAATACTTTATTACTAATAAATTTCTTTAGCTAATATAGATTTATTGATCAGACTTGTTATGGATTTTGAAGTGGAGAAAACCCTCCATGCTTTTTATCCTAATAAGCAATTGGGTCCAAATAGTTTGAATGCTCTTTTCTTTGATAAGTCTTGACACTTTTTAAAGTTTGCTATTGATACATTGTTGGAATCTTTATTAGTGGCTGTATTCTTTGAGAAATAAGCAAACATTTTATTACCTTAGTGCCAAACATTGCTAATTTATTCACTTTAAAGGATGTTATATCTATATCTTATGCTAATATAACGTATAAGATAATTGTAAAATTCCTTGCTTTCAAGATCAAAGGAATGATGCAACTATTGAACAACCTTTCTCAAAGTGACTTTTTATAAAGAACATTAATAGATGACATTGTGTTACTAGTCTTTCAATTCCTTAAAAGTTATAATAAGAATCACTCCCTTAAAAGTTGTGCTTTAAAGTGAACTTTAATAAGGCCTTTGATTATATTAATTGGGGTTTCCTCATCAATACTATGCATACTTTTCGTTTTTCTTTAATATTTTTTTCTTTGGATTTCTCATTGTGCTTCCATTATGTTTTATAATGTGTTGGTCAATGGTGAGCCTAACTAGATTCTTTAGTGATGCTAAAGGGCTTAGACAAGGTGATCCTTTATCTCTCTACCCATTTACTCTTTGAATATAAGTTTTATCAATATTTATAAATCCTTTGATAAAACAAGAAAGGAGTTATAATTATAATTTCAAATGCAATAATCTTAAAATTAATAGTCTCTTTTTTATTGATTACTTATTGATCGTGGTTTTCTGATAGGTATAAGTTTTAATATTTAACCTTGATAATTCCCAAACGTATAGGTCATTTGCGTAGTACTTAAGGTGTCGATCCCATAAGGAGGATTAATCTAATCCTAAAGTCTAAGACCAAACAATTCGCAATAATTCAAATGTGACAAAACTAAAACAGGAATGCACTTCAATTAAGCAAATCAACGAAATAATAACAAATTAGTAAATTGCAATGCACACTCAGGAATCAACCTAAGGAACTACCAATTGAGAGAAAGGGGAATTTTACCTATCCTTAATGATAACCTAATTGATTATCAATTTACTAGATCATTGGTTCCAGACAGTCCTAGAATTGATTACTCTCTCTCGAGTTATAACCATTAATCCTAATTTATAAACCCTAATCGAATTATGGGAATTGTAATCTCTCGATTAACAATCTATTTAAAACCTAATTAGATTTGAAGTTATCTAATAAACTATCAGATATTATTGCAAGATTTATCTTCGCACAATTTACCGATTTGATTTTATTCTCATTTTATTAAATTGCCTAACCCTCGTTAGCCAAATTTAATTTTTTTTCACTCGATTCACCCTCTCAATTTATCACGAAATTATGCAATTGCAAAAATTAAATCACAAAACATCCATTAAAAACACAAACAATCAAATTTCATTGATTCAAAACTAAATCCCTGAAAGTGAGTTTAGACATCCTCAACATTTAAAAAATCCTATCATCAATGACTATTCCAATTCTATACAATAATAAAATTCAAAATATACCGAAAATCATATCTGAACGGATGATGGAGGTAGCAACGTCGAGAAACGTCCTGTTCTGAGAAGTACTTCGAGTCGGCTTCTTCTCCATGTCCCTTTTCTTTCGTCTCTTTCTCAATCTCTTGCCAATTGTCTCTAAGGTTTTCTAATGGTGGATGATGCAAAAAGCTCAATCTTCTTCTTTGTCTTATTCTTTATATACCTTTTGTATTCTTGGCAGCCCTAGGGTTTTTTCATGGTCAAAAAAATTGCTCGAAACTCAACTTTTCTAGGTGTCTGTGCATCTACCCGATGCAGGCCACGACTGTGGCCTTGTAGGGTACGATCATGGGTATGTCTTAGGCTTCTATCAGGATCGTGGAAATTGGGCCACGATTGTGAGCTGTCTCCAATGCTTCTGTCACTATCATGGGGTGTTGTTTTATCCCAAATGTCTCAGAAACTTCTCCATTCTTCGATGTTGGCCCTGAAACACTAACAAACACATCAAGGTACCTCAAAAACATAATAATTAAGCTCAAATGCTTGTACTAACCTATAAAAAATACTTAAACACAAATAATTCACAAACTAACACAATTCTACTGAAAACACATCCTAAATAATCTAATAAATAGATAAACACATATCAAACTATACCCTAACACGATGCATTTCACACTTATGAACATCTCTACACTTAAACGTTTGCTTGTCCTTAAGCAAACAAAACAATAAACACACAAAAATTCACATAGCCCACAATGTAGTAATGAGACAATTGCTTCAACTTCATGAAATAAATTTAATTTAAAACACGATCATTCAAGTCATTTCAAATCATTGACATGTAAAATCCATGTCTTGGGGCTTTAAACTAAATATACATATTAATCCAGACTCACTTGTTAAATTGTTTACCCTTCTTAATTGCACACACTCATTAATAATTCATTGATCGTTCAACTCTGTAACTAATCCTAAGTGCGTTTTCATGAAAAGTCAAACTATTACAAGTTCGGTAGGTTTTATTCGAAAAAACATTTTTTTATCTACTTTTTATGAATATATACTTAGTCTTTTTATGCGGAGGCAAACATTGGTAATGAATGTCGATCCAGTTACTCAACTAAATCATGTTTTTTTGTTAAGTTGCTTGGTTGAAACATCATTATATCCATTCGACCTAGAGGCACACATTTGTAATGCGTGTCGATCCAGTTACTCAGCTACATCACGTTGTCAACTGGCTACTAGCTCTATTCATAATCCGAAGGCCAGCGGAATAGTTATTTATTTAAAATTAACAAACACACTTTTTTTATTCTGATTTCCTACGTTGTTGCTTTAGCTACTAGTTTTCATGAAAAAAAATACTAGCAAAGCTACTTTACTTGAAATACCTAAAATTATGAATGAATGTGAAAATTTAGAGGGTGGCAAACTCACACTAACTCCTAATTAACTTGCCTATTTAACCAAAGAACCCAATTCACTAATTTTGTGAGCTAATGACTCTTCACAACTTAAAATAATATGTTCAAAATTAAATCAATTTCAATTCATCTAAGCCATTAACACATTCACACAATTCACAAAATGCAACCTAACAAACTGTCATTCAATATGCAAAATTCACACTCAAAGTAAACACATAACCCTCTCCACACTTGAACAAGACATTGTCCTCGATGTGAGAGGGGTTCACAAACACACCAGGAGAAATAAAACACAAAATACAAAAGAATAAGAAGACAATAATAACAAAAATGAAAAGAAAAGTGGTTAGAACACGAAATCATTTATGGTGATAGAGGTAGTGATGGCGATAGTGTTGAGACCAAATCCACTTGATATCAAGAGTGTTTCCCTATCTTATAAGTGATTCAAAAGAGTAAAAGAATTAGTAATCAAAACCATTCCAAATCATTCAAAACTTATTTTAGAATTTAAAATAGACCTAACTACGTAACAAATTAAATCTAACTACTAAACATGTTAATTTATGGTAATTAGCTTGACCTTCATCCTTTAAAACTCAGTCAGGATCAATTATGAGTGACTTGACCCTTCTCCTGCAACATCAATTTTGTAGCCTATGAGTATGGTACAAATTGCAAAATGATCAAAAAGACAATATTGATGAAGTTGAGAAAACCAGTTAATTTAAGTAATGTCCTTTTCACTAACAAACTGTCAATAAAATAGGGAATAACAAAACTCCCTGAATCTTCCATCGAATCCAACAGTTTGTCCTATAAGAAGGTGAGTTTCTCTCTTTCTTCCTTAACCACCTTCGTCTCCTCTGCTTCACCTGCTTCACAAACAAAGACTTTCCTAGCTTCTTCAAGCTCGATGTCTGTTGTCATCTGTTCTTCATCCTTTTGTTCTTTCGAAGATTCAAACACATCAATCATCCTGAATGAGCTACTATCTTTAGATCCTTTACTACATCATTCATATTGAATGCCACTTGGTCATCATTAATCCAAAGGATAAGGTTCCTTTTTTCGATGTTCACACATGGTATATCAAGAACTGGTGAATAATAGGAAGGGTTGACATTCTTTTCCTCATCTTCTTTCTTCACCTCTTGGTCTTCAGTAAGGTGGGGTTCAAGTTCCACTAGTTCTTCTAGCTCTTCCCAATTCTTAAGTGTGATAGCCTCATATTACTTTCATTGATGTAATTCCATATTTCTCAGAGAGTCTCTCACACTTCTCTTACAAAATTCACCGAAAAGTTGTCTTACTTGAATCTCCAGATTATGAATGGAATTGGCATGATTTTCTGTTACTTGATCAATTTGCTCTTCTAGTTTTATCTGACCCTCTTCCATGTCCGTGTGCTTCTCCAGGATCTTGTCCAATTTAGAATCCCATAAACTAGACTCATCTTGATGAAGTCCTAATAGGTCTTGACATCCTAAATGAGTCTTTACAATGTTGAACCAGTGAAAATCAGGATGGTTCTGCCACACTGGAGTGTACATGTTCCAATAAGGTTCATTACTTCCCCAACCATATTGTTCCTCATTGTAGTTCGCAAAAGTTCCTTGCTCCCTATGATATTTATCTTTCATCATTGTTCTTTCTATTTCTTCTTAGCATCTAGCTCTTCAAATGTCTCATTCTCACTCTAAGATATCTTGTTGCGTCTCTACTTGACGCCCCAAACTTCTCTCTCTCTCTCTCTCTCTCTTTAAACAAAAGATAGCAAAAAAGCCTTAGACTAAAGAACTAAACTAATCACCTCCCTAGCAATGGTGTCAAAGACTTGATCGTGGTTTTTCGATATGTGTAAGTTTTAATATTTAACCTAGATAATCCACAAGCGTACAGGTCATTCGTATAGTACCTAAGGTGTCAATCCCACAAGGAGGAATAATCTAATCCTAAAGTCTAAGACCAAACAATTCACAATACTCCTAATGTAACAAACTAAAACAAGAATGCAATTCAATTAAGCAAAACAGTTTAAGAATCAATCGCAAAATATTAACAAATTAGCAAATTACAATAGACACTCACGAATCAACCTGAGGAACTACCAATTGCAAGAAAGGGAAATTTTACCTACCTTAGTGATAGCCTAATTGATTATGAATTTACTGGATTATTGGTTCTGGATAGTCCTAGGGTTGATTACACTCTGTTGAGTTATAACCATTAATCCTAATTTATAAACCCTAATTGGATTATGGGAATTGCAATCTATCGATTAACAATCCATCCAAAACCCTAATTAGATCTAAAGTTATCTAATAAACTATCAGAAACTATTGTAAGATCTCTCTTCGCATAATTTATCGATTTGATTTAATTCTCATTCTATTAAATTGCCTAACTCTCGTTAGCCCAATTTAATTATTTTCACTCGATTCACCCTCTTAGTCTATCACCGAATTATGTAATTACAGAAATTGAATCACAAAACATCTAGTAAAAACACAAATAATCAAATTTTATTAATTCAAAACTAAATCCCCGAGGGTGAGTTTAGACATCCTCAACATTCACAAAATCCTATCATCAACAGCTATTTCAATTCTATATAATAATAAAATTGAAAATACACTGGAAATCGGGTCTGAACGGATGATGGAGGCAGCAACGTCAGGAAACCTCTTGTTCTTGGAAGTACTTCAAGCCAGCTTCTTCTCCATGTCCCTCTTCCTTCATCTCTTTCTCAATCTCTTGCTAATTCTCTCTAGGGTTTTCCAATAGTGGTTGATGCAGAAAACTCCCTCTCCTTCTTTGTCTTATTTTTTATATACTTTTTTGTGTTCTAGGCAGGTCTAGGGTTTTTTTGAGGTCGAAAAGGTCTAAGAAATCCCTCAAATTTTGACTTTTCTGAGTATCTGTGTGTCTGCTCGATGCAAGCCACAATCATGGGTGATATATAAACCTTTTGTCACGATCGTGACGAATGGGCCACAATTGTGGGCTATGTCTTGGGCTTCTGTCATGATCGTGGGTTGTCTCCAATGCTTCTGTCACGATCGTGGCATATGGGCCACAATTGTGGGGTGTTGTTTTGGCCCAAATGTCTACAAAACTTCTCTGTTTTTCGATGTTGAACAACACCCCAAATGTCTCCGAAACTTCTTCGTTCTTCGATGTTGGCTCTGAAATACTAACAAACACATCAAGGTACCTCAAAGACATAATAATAAAGCTCAAATGATTCTATTAACCCATAAAAAACACTTAAACACAAATAATTCACAAACTAACACAATTCTACCGAAAATACATACTAAACAATCGAATAAACAGATAAACACATATCAAACTATACCCTAAAACATGATGCATTTCACGCTTATCACCTATTGATTTTGTTTAAGATAGATTTGAACTCTATAAGTGACTTAATAAATGCTTTGAGATGCTTTAAGGAACTATCTAGGCCAGAAATGAGCAAGGATCAATGTTGCTTCTTGATATCCTTATCTACTATAGATATTTCTTCCTAGATTACTAGGTCGATAGGATAGCTATAGAAGCAACTTCGTTTTACCTATCTAAGAGTTCCAACCTCTTATAGGAGACCACCTTACAAGGAGTTCATGCCTCTCATTAAGAAAATTCAGAAAAGGATCAAGAACTAGTGCAACAAGATCCTTACTTATGATGGTAGAGATTAATTAATTCAATATTTAATTAATTTCATATTTATTTGTATTTTTATATTGTATTTCTAAAGAATTTGGTAAAGAAAAACTATTTAAAACCTTTTAGGGGCTGATCAAGAAGTTAGAAACTGTAAAGAAAAGGTTAAATAGGAGACCATTTACTTACCTAAAGTTGAAGGTGGTTTAAGGATAGCCTTATTAAAGTTAAGCATTAAAAATGATATGGCAAGGAGGCTATGGAGGATTTTAGAGGACAATAAATATCTTTGAAAATCTATCTTGAGGATAACAATCTAACTTGCTTAGTGAGTAATTAGATCGATACTGTAAATTATTGTGTTGTTTTGAAATGGAAATGCAAAATTAATCTACTAGATTTAGAATCTCCTTCGACACAACCATACATTTAATTTAGAAGGAAAGGAATTTAAGAGAATTTAAAAGTAAACTAAGGCCTATACAATAGCTTATACATTAGATGTTGAGCTACAATACTTAGCAAACTTTAATGGGCTTCAATTGTTCTTATCTTTAATATCTTAGTATGGATGTACTATTGCTAGGTGTTACATTAGTAACAAAGTGATTTTGATAGTATACCTAGATGGATTGTGATTGAGTAAAGATGCATTTCAATAACTCTTATTATTAATTAGTTAATTCCCTTCCTTTCCAAACAATACTATAAGATTATTTTAAGTAGTTCAAAATAGTAAGAATAATTTTTAAAATGAGTAAAATTATACAATAATTGAGTTTCAACCTTTTAAGTATCCAATGGATTGTCCTTTAAATCATATCGTTTCTGTTTTCTTAGTAGAAAAACTCATGGCTTAAATTAGTGTAAAAATTTCAATGTTTCTAATAAAATTATAATTTTAAATAATTGTTTTTTCCTTAAAATGCCTCTTTTCAACTGTAGGAGAAATGGAACTTGGAAAAGTACTTCAAGCCTTAGCTAATTACAGTTATCTTTTCAATTAAGCAAACTAATTGAAAAGGAATTCATAAATGTGAAAATCATCTAACTTCTGTTTGGCTTTCTCTTTGAGTGTATTTCATTATTTTCTTTCCTTTCCTTTCCTCTAAAAAATTTGGTTAGTTTCCACTTCAATAAGGTACTTTGAGTGGGATCTTTCACACCCTCCCAATATTTTTAATCCATTCCAATTATGGGAATGGAATCATGTTTTTCTTTAGTCTATAAGGGCTAAGAAACTATCATGAGCTTATGTTATACAAGCTTTATTCCTTATTCCACAATTCCTTTACTCCTCCTTACAGTAGATCTTACCTATCACTCTTCCTTCTTATACCTCTTCTCCATCTCTTTTCTAGGTCCTTATAACCATTTCAATCGTAGCTCAAACTTACTAATAACTTCTATAATTGTTGTGGCATTTACTCCCACCTTAGCTTAAACTTAGCTAGGCCCCACTCCTTCCTTAGCTTTACTTCCTCTATCTCATCTTCCCTTTAAGGTTCCTTCTTCTTCTCCTTTTGATGAGCTTATAGTTATAAAAGGTAAAGTCATTCTAATAATGAGGAAAACTATAAAATTTGAACAATGGCATTATAATGGAATATTGCTTTTACAATAATGAAAACTCGAGTCTGGTTCTCAATAATAACTATTAAAGCTAATACTTGTTTAAATTAATTTCTATAATAATCCTCTTGACTATTAGTCTATAAATAGCCTGAGTTATTTGGAAGTTTACTTAGGAAGGCCAATATGTTTATATGAAAATGTAACAACTCTTAAAAGAATAATATATGTAAGAGATTGCATTTAGGTTCTTGATGAATTAACATTCCCTCTAGATCTTAAAATTCCAAGTCTAAATGAGGATAATAAACTTGAGGAAGTTGAGATTGGGCTCTACTTTCAGTGAAAACCTCTTAAAACTCCAAAAAAAATTTGGAAGCTAATAAGAAAAGTGTTTGTCACGAGTGGATATTTGTGCTAATGTGAATTAAGTAAGAAGTTAATATGGAGAGTGCTGCAAATAAGGTTATAAATAAAGTAAAAGCTAATCTCTATAATGATGAGCTAATATATTATTAATACTTTTACTTATGAGCACTCAGTAATAGATCACACTAATTCCCCTAGAACTACTTCCACTTTACCTTAAGATACTTTTTATTTTCCTAATATTTTGAAGCAGGAAGATACACCCCTAATACCTTCAAACCAATTCCATTTAGATATTCTTAATCTTATTAAAATTGTAATAAACATAGAGGCAAATTTTAAGTTGTCAAAAGGCAATTCCACTACTAAAACCCAAAAGAACTATAAGGAAATCCCAAAGTGTTAGTTATGTTTAATTCTAAACAAGTTGGTGTGGAGAAAATCAACTTCACTAATCAATTCAAACACTTTAAATTCACTTATATCAAATTAAATACTAGCTATGGATATAATCACTATTTTTCTATATATACAATTTGGCCTCTCAAAGGAAAATTCTATGGAAAGATCTTAATACTCTAGCCACTTCTATTACTAACCTTTAGCTATTCCTAAGGGAATTCAACACTACTTTATTTTTAAGTGAGTCAAAAGGGCACTTCTAATGAAACACAACACTGATACTTTAAGGATTTTTTTATTTCAAATCAAGCGATTATTTAGGAGCTATAATTACTAAATATGAAAGATGGAAGCAATACCCTTTAGATAATTGAGAAAACAAAAAGGATATGTATGTTATTTAGCCTAAGATCAATCATAAACTAGGTTATTTAATGCTCTTAAAATAAGAAAAAATAGCCTTTAAGTTATATTAATGCAGTTAACGCACAATTCTCTACTCAGCTAGAGATCCATAATACAATGGTTGTTTAAAGGAGATAAAAACACCAAATTTTCTATTTTACAATCCTTACTATAAGCAACCACAATATCATAAACTCTCTATTTGACAAACTTATAACTGTTATTGATTGCAAAGAGAATTTAAAGGTATTATATTTGAATTATTTTAAAGATTCGTTAGGTTATTCTAGAGTAAAAGTTTCTATCATCCAAGAATTCAGATCCTTCATCCCCACTCTATATCTAATGACCAAATTAATTTTATCTCAATACCCTTTGCTAAAGAAGACATTGAGAAAGCATTTTTCAATATAATTACTAAAAATTCCCATAACCTAGGTATTTTAGTGCATTCTTTTATCAAAATTCTTGGAGCTTATTGGGTAATTCTATAATAAGTGTTATCCTGGAGTTTTCCTCTTTAGGTAAAATCCTTAAAGAATTTAATAAAAATTTGATTTGCCTTGTCGTTACAATTTTATATCCTATAACTTAAAGAACCTTAGACCTATTTCTTACTATAATACAATATACAAATTATCTATAAGATGCTAATAACAAGGCTCAAAGTAATCCTTATAATGATCATTAACCCAAGCCAAGGGACTTAATATAAGGTAAGAGCATAAAGGATAACATTTGCTTTTGATAAGAGTGATAAATCCTTCATTGACTATGTATTTACTCCGTAATGCTTATTGATTAATGTTAGGATGTGCTAAAAATACTTATTTTGGTTCATATTTCTTTTAGGTACAAATTGGAAGATTATGAACCAAAATGAGCTGAAAACATATCCTTGGTTTTGTTCAATTAATGTTCAATCTTATTTTCCATTGGAAACAAATGAGATGAGTTAGGGTGAAAATAGGAAAACTGACATAAAATATGAAGTTACTATAACTTACACGGTCATGTATGGGATAGTTTAAGTCACTAAAAGCATGTAGGAGCTCGAAGATAACATTTTAGCCACCTTTGCAACCTACACAGCCATGTGCGGACTTGCACAGCTGTGTAAGTAGTCTTGTAGCTCATTATGAATGTTTATGTTCTCGATTTATATAATTTTTACATATATGATCACTTACACACTCTTGTAACTAACCGTGTATTGTGTAATCTAGTGATTTTATTCTTAACTCTCTTTTGAAATTGATTATGTTATTCTATGATTAATTTTTGTATTTATTTATGAATGATTTAGATAATCCAAATTTTTATTCATGTATAAACTCATTGCTAGAATTTAGATAGCAATCCATAATCATTATAACTCTGATTAACTTGTGATAAAAAAATGGTTGAGCATCATCAGGTATAACATAACATAGGTTGAATGACCTAAGCTTATATGTTTTTTTTCCTATATTAACCTATTCTCCTATTACGTAATTTAGTTTCACACTAAATCTAGAGAGTTTATTATAGGTTGTCTGAAAGCTAGACTTAATTAAAGAGCTTATTTTAAATAGATACAAACTAAGGGAAATTTGGGATTATTAGAGCTTGTTGTTAATTTATGATTAATGGTTTCAAAGAGAGGAACAAGAACACCATGAAGATTGATTTTTCTAGAATTAATCAATAGGTTTTGAATATTAACGACTCAAAACCCATTGATTAATTCTAGCAAAATTTTGTGTTGTTTAATTTAATTTATATATAGTTGTTTAGTTTTACTTATTTTATAATACGGAAATTGGTTCTTTTGAAACAGTCGTTGATTCCAAAAATTATGTTTATTCAATCAGGTATGCATGTGTTTGAATTT
>JANZLC010000201.1:26517037-26545883 GCA_026413385.1 Erythroxylum gracilipes
TCTGTTCACGGTTTAACCTTAGGGTTATCCGTATGGATTTCACGGAACTCTCGAACCGATTGTGTGTGCATTGCATCCGTGCATAGTTATGAATGGTGCATAATTGAGTGTTATGTGATTATATCTAGAACTATAAGTTTATGTTTGAATTGTGAAATGGGTTGTAAAATTTAGAATTAACGTTTTATGAACTAACTATGAGTTTTACGTTGAATTGTAAACAGTTTGACAAATCGAGAATTTTGAGAAACAAATATCTTATGGTTTTCAAATGCGGTTTTCTAAGGTTTCAAAGATGTGTAATGACAAACAGATTTTCAAAAGGTTTTGCTTATTCCTTGTTATAAACCTGTTACCCACGAGCTTTAAGTTCACCCTCATTTTTCTCCCCATGTCCAGGTAACGAGTAAGAGATGGATTGAAAGAGAATTAAGTTTTAACTCAGATTTTGTATACTGTGTAATTTCAACTAGAGTTGTGGTCAAGTGACTTATGTATTTGCGTTTTTTTTAGCATTGATGTAATATGGATTGAAAATGTATTTCAGCTTGTAAAGAATGCTCATTTATGAATAGTGAATTATGAATGGATATCGATGAACGAAAATATGGTTTTGTGTATGGATTAGAATTAGTTGATTTCGGTATACTTGAGGATTTTGGATTCTCTCACGTTCATACGACGAGCAATAGTATGCTCACGTTTTGTGGTTTAAGTGTAGGACTGCAATGGGGGCCCAGCATGTTCGGTATCAGAGAAAGAAGGGATTTCGAGGAACCACACTCAGGTATGAAGATATGTATAGTAAGAGATTGGGTTCCGGAAACGGGATCCAGCAAAAACTCCTAGAGAAAATGAGAGAAAACTTTTAGCTATGTTATGTCCTGAATCCCCTTCTTTTGTCACTCTCTTTTCCTTATGTAGTAAAATTTAGGTTTAAAACCGAGTGACACTTGGTCAGGACATTACATGGTTATGAAAAATTCACAGTCGTGTAAGGTCATTATATGGTTGTGCAAGCCTCTCACGATCGTGCATGGCCCTCTCACGACTATGAGAGATATCTCACGGACAAAAGAGATGTTCTATGGGCGTGAGATTTCTCACGGCTATGCAATCCAATGTTGGGCTGTGAGACTTCTCCTTTCTTTGTTCTTCATTTGACATTTTCTCTTGCCTCTTCTTCTTTCAATCCTCTTCTTCTTCATGCTCCATGAATCAATAGAATATGAAAATTAAGAAGATGGCTTCAATAACATGCTTTCGGGTCACTTTAGCTTTTTTACTTCCGAAAAGTACCTAAGATCAAATATGAGCTAAACTGAGTATCCTAAGCATTTCTAAGGCATCAATCACTAAGTGTAGTATATAAAATGAATCAACATTTAAACACATATCAAGTTTCCCCACACTTGGCTTTTGATTGTCCTTGAGCAAATCATCAAAATCAAATTCACAAATCAAAACTTATACTCATTTTCCATATTTTCTAAAAGTAGATAACCATAAGTAAAAGATGAATGACTTTCAAGGCCTTTAGCAATAACTCAACATTCAAAGCTTCTACTCATGATCAATCAACATTCATCACCCTTAGAAACTGAGTAATCTAGAGGTAGACTTGGACAAAAGGTGTTTAAATAAGAAATTTTGATGGGTACGCTCAAACACCATTCATAATTACAACAATCCATAACTTTTCGTATCATTTCATTTCTCCACCACTAAAATTCACATGCATAACCATGAATCAAAGGAATTTTCTAAGGTTATAATGTGGGTAAGGGTAAGGTGGGATGTATCTTGGGTAATTTAGCATAAATATTGTTAATGTTGAAGAAAGACATAAGATTAATATTGAAGAAAGACATAATATTAAGTTCTCGTCATGGTTTAGGACTCGAGTAAGTTATAAATGGAATTTTATGATCTTATGGCAATTTATATGTCAAATTAAATTCTAATTATAATTTGTTTTACAAATGATACGGTTATATAACCGTAATAAGTAAGAGGTGACAACAGCATTATATGCTTTGGCATTTAGGCCTCATATGTGTGGCAAAAAATGTGTAGGTTGCATTATTAATGGAGTTAGATTTCACATAGAAGATCGAGACAATTGACTTAGAAGCAAAATTGTCGGGTTGTTGTTAAGGGATGTCATGACGATAATTTTATTGACTTCTACGGTTTCATCTTAGAAATAACAGAGTTGCATTACATCAAGGATAAAAAGGTTGCTCTATTGAAGTGCAAATGGTTTAATCTTGGTGACATAAAAGTGAATTGCTATATTACTAGCATTAATGTTAGTAAGACATGGTATGATAATGACCCTTTTGTCCTTGCAAGTCAAGTAAAGCAAGTTTTTTTATGTCAATGACACTATATTGGGTAACAATTGGAAGGTCGTTCAAAAGTTTCAATACCAAAATCTCTTCAATTTCTGTGAAAGAGAAAATGGTCAAATGAGTGAAGATGGTGATGAAATATATCATGAGATTCAATTGGAGCTGAATAATGGAGCCATACAAATAGAAGATGCAGACGTATCATCATTCCATATGAGAGATGTAATGGAGCCATACAATAGAAGATGCAGATATATCATCATTCCATATGAGAGATGTTAGTCCCAATATAGTACAAGTGAATCTTATCGTAGAAAAAGATGACTATATTGAGGATGAAGTATATGATAATGATGATACTTTGGCCGAATATAATAGTGATGAATAGTTGAATCATAATGTAATTAATGATGATGATTTCTAAGATCTTGATCATGATAGTTGTTGTTTGAAATGTATTGTTGGTGTTTGAATTATGTTTACGCATATTGTTGATGTTTGAGTTATGTTTATGCATATTGTTAGTATTTGAGTTATGTTTTTGCGAATTTTTTATGTTTAAGTTATGTTTATGTAGATTTTTGATGTTTGAATCATGTTTATTCAGATTTTTATGTTTGACTTATGTTTATGCGTATTGTTGATGTTGACTTATGTTTATGCGTATTTTTGATGTTGACTTATGTTTATGCATATTATTGATATTTGAGTTATAGATATCCAATATAATGGCACCTGGTAGACACAAAAGAAAGAAGATAGCAAGTATCTAAGTTGTCCCTATTCAACAATAACCACATCAATTAGATCCTACTTAACAACAACCACATCAATCAATTCCTAACCAACAACAACAATCAACTTCATCCGTTAATGAACCAAGTTAGTAACAACCTCCATCTACCTCAACTAGTACAGATGGATCTGTAAGTTTGTTAATCATTAACACCTACCAATAGAATTATACTCAAGTATATATTTACATGTTTAATGTGTATTTTCTTATCATTATTCATTTTTTGTCAGGTTTCAACACCTCCGTAAGGAAAAGAGGTAGGGGTATAACTAAAGGTTGTGAGTTGCAACAAATGAATGTTGTAATGAATAGCAAGTTGTTTATACATATTGATACCTTGCAAAGTCGTCTTGTAGACAAAGTTCAATCGGAAAATTTGTCCAGTAAGTTAGGGGTAATTGCCAGAACTGAATTGTCTTGCCTTAAGCATGCCAAGCAATTAAAGGAAGACAGCTTACTAGAGAATGCTTTAGATAAAGTTTCAGTAAAATTTTAATTTAATTAATTATATACATTATTTTTTATTTTTTAAAATATTAATTTCTCCTTTACTTATTGTTCACAGATAAAGTTGAATATCGTTGATATTGACAAACCTAAGATTTCAAACTGTGTCACTTTACTTTTGAAACAAAAGACTAAGGATCATCGTTATCGACTACATAATTATTACAAATCTTTTTCTTCAGATAAGAAGGCAAGGAAACATGTTTCATAACAGATGTCTCCAAAAAATTGGAACAGTTTGTATGAGTATTGGGCCTCTCCCAACGTTCAAGTTTGATTTCTTTCTCTTCCCATTTGCTTCTATTAATCTTGTTACACAATTTAATGACTATTGCTTTTCTTTATTTAGGAAAAGTGTGAGAAAGCCAAGGTTAACAGAGGAAAAATGAAAACTCCTCGCAACCAAGGTTCCAAATCATTTGTAGTCCTGCGAAATGAATATGTAAGTTCTTTATTTACGAGTTATAATTATATCAATAAACACAACATTATTTATTGTGTTTATTTTTTCCATAAAATAGAGTTGGAAGGAACTACATGAAGAAGAGTGTGATAAGATCACACTCTACAAACTGACATACTATAAGGAAGGTGAAGGTTAGATGTCTGAAGAAGCACACAATAGTTATGTAAGTATAAAAATTTGTTTAAATTTTAAGTTTATTTATTTATGCAGTACTAACTAATCATATTTGAATTGAATATTGATTTTTTAAAATTTTAGAATAAGAGACAGGAGTTGTTGAAAACATCAATATTTGACAGAAATGAGCCAAAAGTAGATGACATTTGTAACAAGGTGCTTGGTACACGATCCGGATATATCAGAGGACTTGGGTTTGGACCTAAGTCAACTACTTCATCCTCATCAAGACCAACATATATTCAACATCTTGAAAAGGAAAACGAGTCCCTTAAAAAAAGGTGGCCAAATATGAAATGTATCTAAGAAAATTACTTGGCCCAGATTATGTAAATAGTGAAGATGAGGATGGGTCTGAGTGACTATTTTAATATTTGTATTTTTTATTTTGTATACAAATATTTTTGAAGTTGTAATTAAAATTTTGTACACGATCTAATTAATAATATTTTATTTTTAATACAATGCTTCTAATTTTTATTTTTATTATATTTTTGTATAATAAATTAACAAAAACAATTGAAATATTATATATAACAATATGGAATAAAAATGTTACAAATAATTATAATTAATATGATATAATATTTAGTTAAAATGTATATTAAAATTTTGACTACATTTTAAAAAAAGCTAAAAATTGTTTAAAACGTAGCTAAAAGTTTTATGTTACAATTCAAAAAACGTCACTAATAGTTTTTATTTCGCTACATTTTGAAAAACGTAGCAAATAATGTTTCACTGCAAAAATATTTCGTAGCTAAAAAATATTGGCAACAATTTTTAAAATACACTTTCTTGCTACGAAGGCAAAGCGTAGTAAAAATGTTTCAGTAACAAATATGAAAAATGTGACCTGTAATTTTTACCTACGGGAATTTGGCGACTATTCTAATAACGAATTTAAATCGTTGCTAAACGATTCAAAATACTTTTAGCTGAAGATTTTTTTGGTTCCTAAAAGTACATACTATTATAGTGAGACAAGGAAGATAATCGAAGAAAAATGTCGAAGCAAGAGACGTCTGACAACAGATTGCCAAGGGCCATCTACCAAATTAAACTTACAAACACCAATTGGGATTTCCAGAGCTAGCTTATTTTGTTGTAGTTCTGTCACAGAAATAAAAGAGGTTTTTTTTTCTGACCTGAAAGTGACCTAATTTGTGAAAGTTTCGTTCACTGGAAGTACGAATTGCAAAAAAGACAATTGTTCAAACAGCCATGAATGACATCCAGAAAAGAAGAAAAAAGCAATCTCCTTCGTGAAGTGGAGACTCCTAGGTGAAAAGAAAGGCATAATAAAACCAAGCTTGCCGTCTTGTCTATTTACATCTTCTACGTTTGTTTGTTTGTTTCTTGTATTTATTCTCTTTTATATATATATATATATATATGTGTGTGTGAACCAACATCCTTTACCGATGTTTTTTTGGAATACATAATAATTTATATCCTTTATGGTATTTTTACTTTGAAGCTAATCTATATCCTTTTAAGAAGACCTTTATATAAATTATAATCAAAAGGGTTGCTCGAAGTATCCTCCATCGTAGCCAAAGCAAATTGGCTTTACTCATGTTTACGGCGCAGACAGGGTCAGAAGTAGGCTTATGTTGATCACCTGAGATTGAATGGGGTTCAACTGTTTCTATCTATTGCTATAACTTTCCTAGAAAGGAATTATTTTACGAGATTCTAATATTTGTGCGCTATCTCTGATCCTGCATAGATTATTAGAATTTAAATTATCATATTAAGAAACTCATTACTGGATCGGAGAATGACACGTAAAAAAGTGATTACTACCACTAATTTCTGCTTCCTACAGTTATTGTCTAGCCAGAGTTAGATCTATGTCTAAGAAAGAAGATAGGTAAAAGAAATGGACCGGATCCTCTCTTTCCATAGAATAATTTTTACCGTATTTTATTAAATCTTATTTATATGTTTATATGGATAAATTTAATTATAACAGAGTTGAAACACCGATTGTGGTACAAAAGATTTCATGTAAAAAAAAAGTGCAACTGACAAATTTTAGAACCTAATCATTTTTTAAATATTAAAAGATTAACTATAAGAAAAAGGGTGAGAGATCTCATATGATTTTTTTTATTGTAAAAAAACCTTTGCAATGATTAAATGTTTGTACTGATGTATACCATTATCCAAAAAAAGAAATTCCTTAATCTTAACTTTTGTTTCTTTGAAGGGAGGTACATGTAACATTTCCTTCTTTTCATGGTCATATTGAAATGTCTAAAAATTGGATCGTTAATTCTGGAAAGGTCGCTATCCAAGCATGAAGAGTAATTTAACACAATATCAATTATTACTCCAAGTACTTAGTTTAGTGATTAATTGAATATGTTCTCAAACAACTTATTAAGTTTTAATATGGATAGGAGACGTAGAAAGAGATATTAAATCTAAATATATAAAGAGTCAACCTAATTCAGCTGATCATAAGATTTTGTATGGATTAACATAAAAATTGATTCCACCAATTTTTTTTTTGTAAATCAGTAGAAAAATTTTATAAAAATAATAAGAAAATATAAGGTTTAGTACAAAACTGAAGGGACCTAAAAACAATCCTTGGCTACCAAAAGCCACACAATGTCTATGGACCTAAGTCATGTTCACCGAACAAACCATCACTAAGCGAATATAGTTGCCTGCAAGTGATTTTACTCAACTAGAAAAACAATCTCAATCTCTTAAGACCCAATATTCACACCAACTTCCAACAGCCAACACAACCAAAACATTGAAAACATCACAAACTCAAGGACGACCCCAAACTGAGGCCTCTAAAGATTTATTATTTCTGTGCTTATCAGCTAAGTATCCTTCCTTCCTTTAGGTTAGGATCATCCTTTGATTGGTTTCCGATGAGAGAGAGGCTCTTAAAGGAACATTTCAACTAGCACCTGCAAAGAAAAGGAGAAACCAGAAAAAAGAAACTAGAAACCAGACAACAAAGAACCCAATTTATCTACTCTCAGTGTTTATGCAGAGCTGCTCCATTACTTGGAAGATCACTTTAGAGTTGATGCTCCTCACTTTCATGGCTTTATCTTTGAAGGTTCGGAGGTTTCTCTCGGACCATAAGTTATAAACAACAACAAAAATCAAGAAATTTAGGGACAAGTTTCCTTTCCACCATATTCCTTTGCGTGTGTATACTTACATAAAAGTCATGCTTTCCTCATCTTCTTTTTGATATTGGTAATTTAGCGACAAGTTTCCTTTACAAAATTACGAGAGGATTTCAAGTTGAGATTGAATGGATACAGGTTAATGCTGAAAAATCGAGATGAGATATAATCTCGCATGCAGCAAAATAGTAATGAAATCTTTTTGTTAGATTTCTTAAAGAACCAAATTCACTTGAATTATATAACATGATTAACACACAAAACATAATAAATTAAATAATTCCAACCTTATTGCAAACTTTAAGCCTTTTCTTCTCATTTCTCTAGAACTCAACTACTATAATTGCATATATATTCAGTCTTTAATAGTATCCACAAAAGTATTAGAATAACTTTATAATTATTATAAAGGGGGTTATCCAAGAAGTAATAGCTTTCTTAGAGCCTACGCCTATTTATAATAGATTTTGGAGATTTTAGTAATTTAATTATTTTAATTTCAATTAAACTTTAAAACTCATATTAATTTTTATTTATTATATATCTCATATTTAATAATAAAGTTTCTCAAACTTTACAATAAAATCCAACTTAATTAAAATATCTTTTCTCTCTTCAATTTGTTCTTTATTTATGACTCATTAAGTTCTTAAATATGTTAATAATGAATATAAATTATAATCCTAAACTATATTTAGGATTAAATAAATTAAACTCCTTTAATTCATTTTTAATTCCTTAATTAAACAATTTATATCATAGATCAAGTTTATCGTTTAGCAATGCATCATAACTATCTAAATATTTAGGAATATTAAAATAGTTTTAACTAATATTTTTATACATGATTTTTTCGTATAATTTAATTCTTTCATCATACAATGTTTCGATTAGACATAGAGCATGGAATTAATGTATATTATATTTAAGTCTAATCATATTAGTTCTCCACCATTAGTAATTGATTCAATTAATGACATTTGAAAACAATTTTTAAAGTGTCATTCCACTTTGCCAATGACTTCTTGAATCAATACTAATCGAAAATAACAAAATATTCTCCTTAATCACTTTAGGACAATAAATCATATGTTGTTCACTCAACTACCTTCATATAGTTCATGTCATATCCAATGACTATCAATTAATCTACATTTCACTAGAATAGTTCATAAATAGTATTAAAACATAACAATCCCAATATGAGATATTTTGGAGATTTCAAGTCAAAGAATCACTTATACAATCATTAAAATTAGAATTTGCATAGGCATACAAGTAATGTTTAAATGAAATTATCATATAAGATCTGTTTAGTAAACTTGTTCTTTAACAAGTATCCATACGTGTGCTAGTAATATTCAATCTTAATTAAATAATGACTAAGAAAAATTAAGGTATAATATAGAAATGCAATATGAATTTCATGATTATGATCTCATCATAATTTTATTTACAATGTTAATTTATCCAATAGAATTTTATCAAATACATAAGAACATATATAAGATAATGAATGTCTTTAAATAATTTTGTTACTAAACTAAACCAACTAATTGGTTATTGAATATAAACTCACAGTTATTACTATTTAGTTGATCTACCACAGAGATGGTGCACGTAACTAAGAAGATCTAATGCTATTATCAACAACTCTACGAGTACTAATCTCCTAAAACTTATCATTGGTGCATATCATGAATGGTTACCGATGGTTCAGTAAAAGAAATAAATGAAAGCCACTCAACCATCGTACGTACAGGGCCTAGGGGGCTACCACTTTTTAACAATCTGCATGGTTCAACGAGAGCAACATCTTTGAATTTATTTTTCAAAAAAATCTTTGAATTTAACCTTGTAATGTTATTAGCTCTACTTAAATTTAGATTCGATCATGTTTATAATGCACAATTTGGTGCAATTCTTTTACTTGTCCAAATTATGGAATTTAAATTTATATCATATGGGTCAACCTTTGCACTGTGAAGATTTAGGTTGATTTAGTCATAGGTTGTTGCTTTGTTATTCCATTTAGGTTGAGTTAGTCATAGATTATTGTTTTGCTGTTCCATTTAATAAGTCAGTAGAACTAGTCTTTAGCTAAGTTGGATAAGAAAGAATTAGTTGTTAGTTACATTGGTAGTTACATTGAATAAGATATTCTTTTTTCCTTTTTTTCAGCCTTAGCTATTATGTTTTAGCAGTATATATTGTACTCTTTTCATATCGAAAAGGCAGTGAATAACAACTCTTCAGAATCTTCTTGTTCTCTTCGTCTCTCTCCCTCAAAATTCTACTTGTATCAGTAGTATTAGAGCCAAGTTACAACCATGGATACTCGCAACAAAACTAATGTAGAATTTCACAATAGACATGAGCCTAGCTTCGACCATGTTAATGCCACCCTAGAACGAGTGTTAATCTAGCTATATGCTTTATGAGTCTCACAAAGCACACACATTATCCTTTCCAAAAATCAACCTATTCTTTCCAGGATAATCTTCAAAGTTTTCAAACACTATGCAATCTAATGACCCAAATGACTACCACCACCATTACCTTAAGCTACAATTTCCAAAGTTCAATGGTAAGGACCCATCTGGCTAGGTTTATATGGCAGAACAATATTTTCAGTTCAAGAATGTTGCCTTTGATCAACAAGTGCAACTAGCTTCTTTCCATCTAGAAAGCATTGCTTTACAATGGTGGTGTCTGATGAAATTCTGTGGATCACTTAATTGGGATGAACTTACCAAAATAATACACCTATACTTTGGACCCACAGATTATGAGGATCTATCAGAAGCTTTGACTCTGCTTTAACAAACTACAACTGCAGTAGCTTATCAAGAGGCTTTTAAACAGCATTCTCATAAAGTTGATGGCTTACCAGAAACCTTTCTTATTGGATGTTTTATTGCTGGACTTTGTAATGACATTTGCTTAGATGTAAAAATAAAACAGCCCCACATCATAGTAGAACCAATAGGTGTTACTAGACTAATTGAAGACCGAAATCAGTTACAAAAGAAGAACAACCAATTAGCTACTTTCCACTAGCTCCAATAGCACCAAAGGCGAATGTTAACCCGACTGCTGGAATATTAATATGGCAATCCAAGTCCTAAAACTACATGACCATATTTCAACATACTACTAATCAAGAGGCATGAAAGCGTCAAGAAAAAGGCTTGTGTTACTATTGTGATGAGAAGTTTGCCCCAGGCTATCGATGTAAATGTCCATAACTATTTATGATAGAGGATTCACATTAACCAAGTCCCGAGGAAGAAAAGCTTGTTAAACTTGAACCAGAAAGTGAAGAAGTTGTGCCTGAAATTTTCTTCCATACCATAGCTGGTACTAATCACCCTCAAACAATACATATATTAGGGAAGCTGAAAAATAAGAACATGAATGTCCTTATAGATGGTGGTAGTACCCACAACTTCATAGATCAAACCATAGTTACAAAATGGGGATTACCAGTACTTCAAAGCAAGAAGCTCCAAGTTATAATCACCAACTAGGAAAAATAGAATGTGTCGAACAATGCCAAGAACCCATAATTACCATTTATGGAAACCTATCACAAAAGATTATTATGTATTTCCCATCATAGCTTGCTAGGTAGTTTTGAGAGGACAATGGTTAAAGACTCTAGGTCTAACTGAAATGGATTACAAGGAACTAACTATGAAATTCCAACTTGCAAGAGTCTCTCACACATTTCAAGGGCTGAGACTAGCCAACATTGAAGCGCTAACAAATAAAGAAGTTAATTACCTATAAATTACTGGCTTTCTCTTCTAGATTCTACTCTCTTTTAATAAACCCCAGCTGACCTTATGCTCTCCTGACATAGCTTACCTCCTAATTGAATTCCAATAAATATTTAAAGAACCCGACAACCTTCCTCCAAAGCGACCACATAACCACCAAATTCCTTTACAACCTAATTCAGAGTCGGTGAGAGTTAGACCATATTGATACCCTTACTTCCAAAAAATGAAACAGAAGAAAAAAGTGAGGGAACTTTTGCAATCTGGATTAACAAGACTAGGTAATAGCCCATTCTCTTAACCTCTTTTATTGGTGAAGAAGGTTGATAGATATTGGTGATTTTGTGTGGACTATCAGGCTTTGAATGACATAACAATCAAAGATAAGTATCCAATTCCAGTAATTGATGAGCTTCGCAATGAGTTTCATAGGGCCAAATTCTTTTCTAAATTAGATATAAGAGCATGTTATCATCAAATTCAGGTATAAAGAGAAGATATTCCTAAAACTTCTTTTCAAACACATAAAGGGCACTATGAGTTTGTCGTAAAGCCATTTGGTCTCATAAGAACCCTTGCAATGTTTCAATGTCTCATAAATAACCTCTTTCGCCCTCATCTTCGAAAATTTATTTTGGTCTTTTTTGATGACATTCTTATGTTGAAAAGACAACCTTTCACATCTGCGGACCACCTTCACCATCTTATCAACTAACCATTTGTTTGCTAAAGAAACAAAGTGCTAGTTTAGTGTTTCACAAGTAGACTACTTAGGTCATATTATTTCTAAGAATGGAGTTGTAGTGGCCCCTATAAAAATGCAAGCAATCTTTGAGTGGCTAACACCAACTACATCAAAGGGAGTTCATAGACTTATTAGATTAACAAGTTACTACCAAAAATTTATCCTTCATTTTAGAGGTATAGCAACAACGTTGACTCAACTTTTTTTCAAAAGGAGAATTTAAATGGACTGAAATTGTTGAGTTAGCCTTCAAACAATTGAAAGAAGCACTAACATCTCCACTAGTCCTATGCCTACCAAATTTCTCTCAATTGTTCGTGATCAAGCGTATTGCAAGTAGGGTAGGAATTGGAGCAGTCCTATCCCAAAATAACAAGCCAATAGCTTATTTCAATGAAGCTCTAAAGGGATCAACTTTGTCCTTATCTACCTATGAGAAAGAAATGTTATTTATTGTCAAATCCAGAAATTGCGACCATAATTACTTGGTAAGTCATTTATTGTTTGCACTGACTAAAAAGTTCTTAAGTATTTACTTGAGCAGCGGATCACTACCCCGGTACAAACATGATGGCTTCCAAAGATATTTGGGCATGATTACAAAATTGAATATAAGTGGGGATTTGAAAACAAAGTTACTGATGCCTTGTCTTGAGTGGTCGAATTCCATCTTCTATCAATTTCCATGCAATAGGTAGATTAGTGCCCAATGTTACAAGAAGAAATGAAACAAGATTCTTATCACAAAACAATCATCTCACGTGTTTGTTCAGTGGAATGGAGTATGGTTCAAAATGGTAGGATTTACTTAAGTCCATCCTCCACTTTGATTCAACGTATACTTAAGGATTGCCACTCGTCACCTACTGGAGGACATTTGGGGTTCCATAAGACACTTTCTATTATCAAAGAAAGCTTCTTGTGGCCTAATATGGGCCAAATAGTAAACAAAAATTTACAACAATGTGATATCCGTCAGCGTTACAAAACTAATTATATAAAATCGGTAGGTTACTACAACATTTCCCGATACCTACTAAGATCTGCATAGATATATCCATGAATTTTATTGAGGGCTTAGCAACATCATAAGGTCATATAGTTACCATGTTAGTCATGGACTGCTTATCAAAATATGCCTACTTTATAGCTTAACATCCATTTACTATAATTGCTATTGCCAAGGCCTTTGTAGCTAATGTGGTTCGTCTCTATAGAGTTCCAACATCCATAGTTAGTGATAGGAATAAGGTATTTATGAGTTCCTTCTGACATGCATTTTTTCAATTACAAGGAGCTAAGTTTTGTATGAGTTCGAGCTATCACCCTCAGACTGATGGACAAACTGAGGTAGTAAACTGCACTCTAGAGCAATACTTAAGATGTTTTGTAGGCGACCAACCATGAAAATGACTTGAATAGATTCCTTAAGTTGAATTCAATTATAATACATCAACTCATTCCTCCACCAAAATGTCACACTTTAAGGCTGTTGATGGAGTTCCACCTCCTTATTTATTAGCTTCTACTAAGAACTTGTTGGGTCCAAGCTGTTGATGACTACTTATGAGATCGAGACACCATCCTTCTTGAGTCACACCATAATCTTACGTAAGCTTGTAACTGGATGAAATGCTAAGCGAATCAGAAGTGTAGAGTGGTCCAGTTTGTAGTGGGTGACTATGTTTATCTTAAGCTTCAGCCATATTAACAAACTTCTGTTGCATTTTGAGCTTTAATAAAGCTTATTCCACTTTTTTTAGTCCTTATCAAACTATTGAAAAAGTGGTCAAGTTGCCTATAAATTAGCTTTTCCTCCTAATTCTCAAATTCATAACACTTTTCATGTTAGTTTGTTATGGAAGCATTCAGGAACACTAGTTACTCCACTTTTTAAACAACTTCTATTAGTCATAGATGATTCAGTTATCCTTCCATAACTTGAAGTTATTATTGATCATTGAATTATTCGCAAGGAAAACTATCGTCCAACATATGAAAGTTTGATTAAATGAAGGTGCTCTAATAGAGGATGCTTCTTAGGAAAATGAAAGCTGGATCGCCAAATCATATCCAAATTTTATCCTTGAAGACAAGGATTCTCAGGGAGGGGGGATTTGTATGGGCTATCCTTTGCATTGTGAAGATTTAGGTTGACATAGTTATAGGTTGTTGTTTTGTTGTTACATTTAGGTTGACTTATTCATAGGATGTTGCTTTGTTGTTCCATTTAATAAGTCAACAGAACTAGTCTTTAGCTAAGTTGGATAAGAAAAAATTAGTTTTTAGTTACGTTGGTACTTATGTTGGATGAGATATTCTTTTTCCTATTTTTTAGCCTTAGTTGTTATGTTTTAGCAGTATATATAAATTTTACTCTTTTCATATAGAAAGGGAAGTGAATAATAACTCTTCAAAATCTTCTTGTTCTCTTCGCTTCTCTCTCCCTCAAAATTCTGATTGTATCATTATAATTAAATGGGACTTCGTCTTCTCTGATGGGGGGTCAGAATCATGCCATTTAAGTTGCACAACTTTGACCAATCAAAATTCATTGAAATTTTTTATTTTTAAATTTTAGTATGACTAACTAGACAAACAAAAGATGAATACAAATGCATTCAGATTGAGTTGAAAATTCCAGATTATTTCATAAGATTCAATTTTTGAATGTAATGAAATTTCATCTTCAAATGACCTCAACGCCAATTCGTGTTGATTTTTTTTATATATTTACTTGAAATACATTATTCTTTTTTTGGAACATAAAATTCAATCCCATAGAAGATAGCACATGATTGAGCCAAATATCGTTAACCAATTAGCAAATTGACATTTGTTTGGTTAGGTTAAATTAGTCAATAAGATGTCACTTAAAAAATATATGCTAACGACTAACCGAATCATCCGCAGCTTCAACTTCTACGTTAGGGAGAAATTTGATAGATGAACTGGAAGCTTTGGAATATAATAGAATAAGACAAATGACTTCTTGGCTACTTCTTGCCAACCATATTAGCTTCTTCCAAATATTCGATGGACTGCCATTTGAATTATAAACTAAGTTTTTTGGCTGCCAAATCTCTTATGCCTTAAACTAATGCAAAAAGTTGAACGTTTCTAATCAATTGAGAATTTCTAAAAAGGTTTCAGTTCTCCCTCTTGCTATATTTAATGTAAGCCCTCAAGGAAGCATTATACTTGTTTGATGTTGGACCTAATTACATGGTCATAGTAAATGGAAAGATGAAAGCAATTAAAATTTAATGCTTGGAATTTAGCATGCAAGATAAATACACATCTATATATCGGTGCAAATTTTAATGAATATATATAGGATAAACATAGATGTATGTATTTACACTTTTTTAATGAATATATATAGGATAAACATAGGATATATATAGGATAAACATAGGATAAATTCATCATCAAAAGGGTATCGAGATTAGTATTGATTTGAACATCAAGCCTCGATGAAAAGTAAGGTAAAAACCTATTTTCTTTCACTAAATTTCAAAATCTTTATATAAAATTTATGTTTACTTTTTCCAATTCTCTAAGGATATGTGTAGTATATATTCAACTTATCATTAAAATCGAAAAGTTTAAAGTTGAGAAGGTAAAGTACAAGGTAATAAATTTTGATTTGATATTGGAGACACCTTTTAAATAATAAATTGAAGTAAAACCTGAGTTTTTTTTTATTACTGTAATTATTATCATTTAAAAACTACTTTTAATACAGTAACTTAGAAATATTATAAATACTCATCCTTCAGTCTATGTGTTTATATAAAAACAGATTCGTAGTAAGTAAAAGAAAATATTTCTACTTCCATTATCAAATCATATACTTTATTGTAATGATTACACACTATAAAATTTTATTTCTATGATGACCAATGTTATGAATACCGTACCGGGCTCGGTACCGGATTGGACTCTAGAACGGAACTGTACCGGTACCAGTCGATACCGGATACTGTTTCGGGATATTTTTTAAATTTATAAAATAGTCCTTAAACTTTTAAAAAATTATAAAATAGTCCATATTGATATATTATACAGCTGTACTGTTATACTTTACTAGTTTACTGTTTACATCAACCATGCTTTTAACAATTCTAATTCCAATTCCAATTCCAATTCCAATTCCAATTTCTAATTCCAAATTTTATTCCAATTCTAAATACCACACAATCCAATTTATTTTATTTCCAATCCTCCAATTTCCAATTTCCAATTTTAAAATGCTAAAATCCAATTCCAAAATTCAATTGCAAACTTCCAATTTCGATTCACAGTTAACTCACAATCACACCAATCCCAAATCATCAACATTTTTATCAACCGAAATCCTCCACAACTCCACAACTCCAACCTTTTCATCAACATTATCATCAACCGATACCCAATCCAAACCAAACCAAACCAAACATTTTCATCAACACTAATAGTCTCATACATGGCAAATCCAAACCATTCCCAATCTACAACAAAAATAAAAATTCCATTTACCAATCAAAAACACACACCCAAAAATTTCCAACACGTCGGGTTACTGCCCACTGGGTCGGTCTTCGGGTCACTGGGCCAGCGATGCTGCGAGTCGAGGAGGGAAGGCAGCAACTTGCGAGTCGAGGAAGTTGGGGAAGGCGGCGACAAACCACCGATGACGACGAGGAGGACTGGAGACTAACCACCAGTGGAAGACGAAGGAGGACGACTGGAGACCACGTTGACCACGAAGACGGGACGGCGAGGAGACGACGGCGAGACAAGATCCACAAGGAGGGGATGGCGAGGAGCAGCGGCGAGGAGAGGAGAGGAAGGAGAACCGAAGGAAGAGATCCAGATCCAGAAACTTCGGGGGTGGGGGGTAGTCGGGTAGATAAAATTAGGTTAAAATTTTTTTATTTTCAATTTAGTCCCTCCAAACTTTTAAATTTACGGAATGGTCCCGGTATATACCGGTATTGGCGGTACCCGGAATTTATACCCAGTACTCAGATGACCTTTCTGGTATCAGTTTTCGACCGGAACGGTACGATATTCAGATCATTGACAGACGTGGTGATCAGTTAGACCTTTGATTAATGATTAATTAACGACTTCTTTTTTTTGACCTCCTCTTTCTTTAATTCACAGGAGGTCAAATTGAAATTATTGTTTCAATTTTTTTGTATAATTTTCAACTTAACAAAATATGAATAGAATCACGCTCTATAAGATTTGATCCTACGACATTGACTTTTAGAGACCCACGTTCTACCGAACTGAACTAAGAGCGCCTCCTTATCACAAAAAAGAAGACTGTAAGGAAAAAGATTCTTTTTTTACTATATCTTGAATGCTTCTACTATCATACAGAGAATGATAAAAATTTAAGATTAGGTATGTCCCGTTTTAATTGATCTCAGCTGATCTCTTGTTATTGCTCAGAAGCAAAGTCAGTAATAGATAGGGATGACATGATTTGAACCCGTGACTTTTGTACCCAAAACAAACCATTTTAGTTGGGTTTTTTTTTAAGACAAGACAAATTACAAATGAAGCCCAAAGCGATAAGGATATATCTCGAGGAAATTTATAAATGTCCATTGTAGATTTATAAATAAGGACTAACCTTAATGCAGAAGCAGTTGATCGATTCTTTGTTTGATAATCTACGTTTTATGGTTGGCTATTAGAGTCACCATTAATCCACGATCCAAACTCTAACCTTTGATGGTGTGATTCACGTGAGGAAGGATAAAGGAAGTTTTTCTCCGGATTTAGCAAAATTGTAGAGAGTAAAAAAGAGAGCCAAAACTTATTTGGATTCTAAAGTATTCATTTTCTTCAGATCAACCAAACAAAACTAGCCAACTTCCTCCTTTTATATTGGAGAAGAAAAACTAACGGAAGTTTTATATATAGATATATATGTGGTTGTTCGTATATTGCTGCCAACAACTCCCACTCAACACATAAGCCAGGAGTTACATCTTCTTTCTAAAATTTCACGTGTCATACTAAGAATGGGGCGTGCGACCATTTAAAGAACTAGTAGTGTTATATTAAGTCAACATCTAACTAACATAATACGTTTACATAATCATGATACCCCAAATCATCCAAAATATCACCAAATGCATACACTGTCCCTTTATACTCATATATATATAATATGATTATACACCAAGTATAATCACCCGAGCTGATATGGTGATGAAGGAAAAGATTCTTCCTAAGACACTCATAATAATCCATCTTAGCTTAACTGCTTTCCTAATGTGCTCCGTTGGACTGTATACAACTTAGCCCTTGGAAAAAAAAACACTAAAGTAGCAACACCAAGCCTTGACTTCATATCATAGTTCTAAGTCAAAGGGTTTCATTCGATTAGATATTAAAGTCTATGGGATCATACAATGACAGAGAAAGGGATTTAACTCTGTTCGAAGATGTTAAGTTATTTCTGTTTGCAGATATTAGCAGGCTCCTTCTAATAAGAAGGCCCTTACCAGGTCAAATGGGTTAATTAGAAGGCTCTTATTAGTTCAAAAGGGAAGAGCATTGACAATTTTTCTTAATGGCTATTTTTTACTCTTACATAATTGTGCATTTTTCTTACTTTATGATTGTTTATCTCTTTTTGATAATGACAAAAGTGGAAGTTAATGTTACACTTGCTTTTGATGACATGTCTTTGATATATTTTGTTAACTATTGAAATATTGTTGAATTGAATTTGTGAATCTGTGATATGCATATCGTCTCTGTTATCTTACAAACGATAAACTCATTTCTTTAGAGGTCGTAAGAAAGGCTCCTTCTAATTATGATTGTGAGTAAAAACATATGAAGTCTAAAGGTATCTTTCAAAATCCTTTATTATTAGTTGAATTTTGAAAATATATTTGTTATTACTTGTCATCATCAAAAAGGGGAAGATTGTTAACTCAAGGTTTATTATTAATAATTTTGATGTTAATTATATAATATTTGATATAATTCTCAAAAGGAAGTAAAATCATAGCATAAATGCTTCCTATCTTTTAAGAACTTTCTTAATGATCATACCTTATTAGAAATAATTCTATAATATCCAGAAGAATTTAGCAAATCTCGTATTTTGAACAATTAGCTTCGATATTTTTTCAAAACCTTTCTCCTAACGTCTGAATTTTTGGAAGATTCCAGCAGAGATGATAACAAAGATTCATTGGATAAAAAGTCAACTCAGAATAGAAATGAAACAATGGCTAGTTGAAGAAATTGCCTATTTAAAGAAGAGCCACATTATTTGCAAAAAGGAAAGATTATTGAAATATTCTAGCAGCATCAAAAGTTATATTTATATCAAACTTCTTGTGCCTTAGAAAGTGAAAATACTCTGTTGAGAAAAATTGTTATTCCTTGAAGCTTACATAGATCAAAACCTACATTCATTTGTTGAGAGCTTGTAATTGCTAGCTAAATACTACTAGTATGGATGGTTGAAGAACCTTGAAAAATACATACTTGTGAGTTTGAAAAGGCTCGTCAAATTACTACTTGAATTTTTTATAGTAAAATACTTAAGTTAGATACTAGGGGACTGGACGTAGGCTTCGTTATAAGCCGAACCAGTATAAATTAATCGTATCATTCTTTCTCTCCTCTTAACTTTTAAATTTCGGCATTAATTATTTGTGTTTTCATTTTGTAAAAAGGCTCATTCACTTTTATAATAGGCTCTTTCTGTTTTAACTTCGCAAGAGGTTCTTTTCGATTAACAGGCTCCTTTTGTTTTGAATGTTAATAGACCCCTTTCGTTTTGAAATTTACCATGCTCTTATCCTTTACATGAATTGATAGTACCTTGAAATTTTTTTTGTCACCCATAATTTACCCCCTTCTTGTGTGTGTTTGTTTTACCAAAGTATAAGTAAAATTTCACGATCCCTTGTTGATCGTAGTAGTTGATAGAATAGAGTTGCAGACAAAAACTATAAAGAAATGAAGACTTAGAAATTTGAGGAAGGGAATAGACAATGATTGATTAACTTTTCAATTTAGTTTATTTTAATAATTTTTGTTATTAGAAATAGATTAATTTATTAATTAACTAGTAATTTTTTTATAAATAAGAATAAATCAATTTATTTTTATTTAATAATCTTTTTTCAATTAAATTTCACTTTTCGATAGTAAAGATAGTCTTCATTTTTATCCTATTTCAAATTTTTCAAATTTATTTAATTTTTACTATATAGTAGTTTTATAACTGTTTAATATCGATTAAACTTAAATTTTAAATGTTAAATCTCTTATCTCATCGTTTTAATTTTTGATTTGATATTCAAAACATTTTCAATTATTAAATCCCATTATAAGTACTAATATATATTGATCGAATGGCTTTAGAAGAAATAACTTAAAGACGTCTATTTAATCATTGGTCTTTTAGAGATAAAGTATTTTGATCATAAATTAAAAGTTGGTTCAATAGAAGAGGTTTATCTTTTACTCTGGTATCATTTATCACCCCATGAAATCTATGTAAAGAAGAATTATATTCACCAAAGTTTGATATGTGAGAAAGTCACTCAAATTTTAACAAATATATATTAAATGAATTAATATTAAATTTTAAGATAATAAAATTCTTAGTTTCTTTTTTTATATTAAAGTTAATTGCACACATTTCAATAATTAAAATGATAGTCCGCGTGATATGTCAAGTATTTTTAACAAGAGTAACATTGAGTTATATTTAATAAGAAGACTTAGCTTAAGTTTTAAAATATTTAAAAAATAAATTGGGTTATTTTGATAATTTAGCATAAATTAGGAATTAAATTTTTAATGTTTTTCATAAATAACATATAGTTGATATAAAAAGCATATTTATATTTATTTAAATGATTTTGAATTTTTATATCTTTATCGTTATATTTTTTATAGATTAAACTTCTATTTTATTATTTTTAAATTGTATGTCTACATTTTTAAATATTATTCGATATATTTTATGCTTTTTTCCACTTCAAAATTTGTGAAAGTTTTTGAAAATGAACTTTATCTAAATTTAACTATTTTTGAAGGCAATTCTTACTTTTGTTTATAGTAGTTAACATCCTTTTTATTTAGTAATTTATGATTTTTTTAATTTATTCAATAATAAAACTTATACGCCACACATACAATATCGAGCATTGAACGAATCTTGAGTCGCAACAAAGCAACTCTGTCTTCCTCCAAACAAGCTTCACAGCTCCACCCTTGTAATAGTAATAACAGTAGTTTCACCATTATTACTACTACTGTTGAACGCAATTGATAGTTTATCCCTGCCATTTCTACAGTTCTATAGATGAATTTAGTGCAGTTTTGTTTTGCATAAATCATGAACTACGATAAGCCTTTTATAAGAGACTCCTATCTATTGGGTGCCTCAACATGTTTATGGTGGAGAATACATTTAAAATTGATTCTCTATTTTCTTATATTTAAACCTATTTTCGACTTATTAACAAATTAAGGATTAATTATAGAAAAATAAAACAATTATAAAGCAAGTGGGCAGTTACACAGAAATTTAGTTGTTCCTCTTGAAAGGAAATTTAGTCGACCTTATTTTTGTTAATTTTTATTTTTTAACAAAAATAGTTTGATACTAAATTTTTTCGTAATGCCTGTCACATATTCTATTTATGTTAAAAATAAAACTTATTATTTAACAAATCAAAAATATCAAAATTGTAAAATAGTTACTACTTTATAACTATTTTAGAATTTATGATATTTTTAATTTATTAAATAATAAAATTCATAAATGACACATACAATATGTGACAAAAAATTACTAATATAATATAACTAGCCATATAGAAAAATAGAGTTATTTTAGTGTTATTTTTAAGTTTGAGATATTATTATAAAATTGAGTAATATATATGCAAAAATTCACAAAAATCTCTGATTTGACACGTTACGTGTTGATCACTTAGGCAATAGCTTGTTAGATAAAGGTGCATAAAAAAATGGACTTAACTGGAAAAGGGAGACTTGGATACTTGGGGAAGGAAATAAACAATCCTTGTACTAAGTACGGATACACTTCTCCACCGAGTTACTATGAAGAGCAGTCCTACTTCGAACCTCTACCTCCACCATTTGGACAACCGTACGTGCCTCGACAAAATCCAAATCTGACATCAAATGTCGAAGGTAAGTCTTCTTTGGAAATTATGTTGCAAACTTTGACCGCTAACACTTTGATATTTCAGCAAACTACATAAGCAAGTATTCGGTCTACGGAAGCAAGTGTTCGAAATATGGAAAATCAATATAAAAATTTCGAAAACCAGCTAAGTCAAATTGCAGTTGCCATTAATCGAATGGAGGCACAAAGTTTTGAAAATTTCCCAGCAAAGTTAGAAGAGGAAGAGATTATCGTTCTAGAAAAGATGGAGGAAGTGCAACCTCCTATAGTAAGTGATGCAGTTCATGTTATCGCTAACCAAAATTCGTTTCCTTTTCCTAGTTATTTACAGGCATAAGAAGAAGAAGAACAGGAAGAGCGGCAAGAAGTACAGTTTTTAGGAGAGTTGTGGGTGAGCGAACTGAAGACTGAAGGTAACAAGCAGGATGTTGAGTCTCCACAACCATTGGCGTTACTTTTAGAGAGACCATCCTGGTGTGAGAAGGGCGATGCCCGAAAACACGAGTGGACATTAGAGTATGACGGTGAAGCAATGAAGTTCTACTCATCAGAAGTCATGGAGCATCGTGCTGACAAGGAGCCGCATTCAAAGGAAGTTGTTCTAGGCCCCTCACGGAGTTTGAACATGTTTCCTGTTAGACTCAAGCATCCATTCGATAATGGATGATGTACATATGCCAAGGGTCCAGCTTATGACCTTTGATAAGTGCTTAATGGGAGGCACCCCATTCGTATCCTTTTCTTTTATGTGTTTTGTTAGCAATTTTCTTTTATTTTTGTTTTTGTTTTAATTTAATTCTGTTAGGAATTTAAATTCACATTTTTATTTCTGTCATTTTAATTTTCATCTTTTCTTTTTTTAAAATTAAAAAAATGAAATTTCTTTGACTTACCGCCACTCCCTTCTTCCCTCTCTATTTTTTCCTTTCTTTGTTTTGCTCCAAATTCCTTCTCTCCTTCTCACTCTCCAGCTGTCGCAAATCTCCACTAACTTCCCTTGGTCCATCAATTTCATCTTTTCATTAAGCATTTACGCAAATCTCATCTTCACTTGCCCACGCACCCATCACCCCTCACTTTTGTATTTGTAATTGTGTTCTAATTTTGTGAAATTGCAGGTGGTCTCTATGGAATTGGAACAATGCGCAGGAAGAAAAGTCACTCCTGAAGGTTTCTCACGCCCATCTAATTTGCTGCTGACTTTTCTCCACCACAAATTTACGGCTCCTTGATTGGGCACTTTGCCAATAGAGAAGCTTTCTTTACCTTTTCCTTTATTTTGTTTTTATTCTTCTTTAACATTGAGTTAGTATGAGTAGTTGTAGTCCTTTTCATTCATGTTTATCTCAGAATTTTATGTGTTCTTTTTACTTAATGCTTTGTGAATGTTTGTGATGAAACCTTTGTCATGTTTTTACCTCACCTGTGAACCTAGTCCCATTACAACCCGGAATAAAGCCCTTATGATCTATTAGCTCATGCGATCTGAATGAATGATAATTGGTGAAATTGCAAGCCTATGGTAGTGCAACATGATAGAGTAAGATTTGAAAGAAACACTTTGTGCACAAACACTTGAGTGTAAGAGCGAAATCTGTGAGAAGAATTCATTTTGATTTCATGATTGCTTTTGAACAAAGATGTCTTATTTTGACTTCGTTTATTTGTATTGGTGAAAAGCAATTATGATATGTGTTGCAACTTAAGTCCTACTGACCCAAGTTAATGATTTATGTGCACTTGATCTTGTGAAGGATGAATTGACTGATAGTAGTTGGGGGAGAGGGGATATTCGCATGAGTTTATTGTAAAAAAAAAGTGACCTTGATCATGTTGAAAATTTAACGACGGAACAATTCCCTCTTTATTTACCGACAGTCATATTACACCGTCGCTAAAGTTCGTAAGAAATTTTGCCGGTAATTTACCGACGGAAAATAATTCCCGCCTTATTTGCCGACGAGCATCTTATACTGTCGCAAATTTTGCCAGGATGATTTCTCGCCATGTTTTAGCGACAGATCTAAACGAAACTTATTTTTCTTCGCTAATTTTGCCAGGATGATTTCTCGACGGAAAATGGGTTTTCGTCGGTAATTTACGACAACTTATTTTTCTTCGCTAATTTTTCGTCTCTAATTTAAGCTTTTCTTATAGTGAATCTAATTTTCTTCTTTAAAATACATCATTAAGGGGAATGTGAATACCATTATCACGTTTTTGCTTGACATGGCTCTTATAATATAGATTATATAAAATTAGCATGTTCAAATGGAGGAATGCAAACAACAGAAACTTAGAACATTAGTTTTAATTCATATTTTAGTTTTAATTATCAATTTAAGGTTAACTATTTAAAAGTAGTAAAAATATCCTCAATTTTTAAATAAGAGCCTAGTAATTTTAAATTTTAAGAGACAAAATTACATAAAACTTTAAAAATCAGTTAAAAATAAAAGTATGAGATACAATTAAAGATAATTTTATATGACACACTGGTTTAATATAAACAAGTCCTGCCTTATATACCGGCGGGCATCTTGTACATTTAAAAATTTCATGAAATATCCAATTTGAATATTATAGTGCTCCTAATTAAGATTAGCTTCAAAATGACATGATTATAGGCTGAAAACCCACAATTAGGCACCAAAGTTCAAGTCCAAGTAGAATAAAGATCAAAATTAGTTGAAAACCCTTTAACAAATTTTATATAACACACTGGTTCAATATAAAAGAAAACGATGTCGTTCGCGTTGAAAATTTACCGTCGTTAATTCCGACCTTATTTACCGACAGGTATCTTGTACATTTAAAAATTTCATGAAATATCCAATTTGAATATTCTAGTGCTCCAAATTAAGATTAGCTTCAAAATGACGTGATTATAGGCTGAAAACCCACAATTAGCCACCAAAGTTCAAGTCCAAGTAGAAATGAAGATCAAAATTAGTTGGAAACCCTTTAACTAATTTTATATGACACACTGGTTTAATATAAAAGTAAACGATGTCGTTCGTGTTGAAAATTTATCGTCGGAACAATTCCCGCCTTATTTATCGAGGGGCATCTTGTATATTTAAAAATTTCATGAAATATCCAATTTGAATATTATAGTTCTCCTAATTAACATTAGCTTCAAAATGACGTTATTATATGCTACCCACAATTGGCCACCAAAGTTCAAGTCGAAGTAGAAATGAAGATCAAAATTAGTTGCAAACCCTTTAACTAATTTTATATAATACACTTGTTTAATATAAAAGAAAATGACGTCGTTCGTGTTGAAAATATACCATCGGAACAATTCTTGCCTTATTTACGGACGAGCATCTTGTACATTTAAAATTTTCAAGAAATATCCAATTTGAATATTATAGTGCTCCTAATTAAGATTATCTTCAAAAATGACGTGATTATAGGCTGAAAACCCACAATTAGCCACCAAAGTTCAAGTCCAAGTAGAAATGAAGATCAAAACTAGTTGGAAACCCTTTAACTAATTTTATATGACACACTGGTTTAATATAAAAGTAAACGATGTCATTCGTGTTGAAAATTTATCGTCGGAACAATTCCCGCCTTACTTATCGAGGGGCATCTTGTATATTTAAAAATTTCCTGAAATATCCAATTTGAATATTATAGTTCTCCTAATTAACATTAGCTTCAAAATGACGTGATTATAGGCTGCCCACAATTGGCCACCAAAGTTCAAGTCGAAGTAGAAATGAAGATGAAAATTAGTTGCAAACCCTTTAACTAATTTTATATAATACACTGGTTTAATATAAAAGAAAACAATGTCGTTCGTGTTGAAAATATACCATCGAAACAATTCTTGCCTTATTTACCGACGAGCATCTTGTACATTTAAAATTTTCATGAAATATCCAATTTGAATATTATAGTGCTCCTAATTAAGATTATCTTCAAAATGACGTGATTATAGGCTAAAAACCCACAATTAGCCACCAAAGTTCAAGTCCTAGTAGAAATGAAGATCAAAATTAGTTGCAAACCCTTTAACTAATTTTATATGACACTCTGGTTTAATATAAAAGTAAACGATGTCGTTCGTGTTGCAAATTATCGTCGAAACAATTCCCGCCTTATTTACCGACGGGCATCTTGTTCATTTAAAAATTTCATGAAATATCCAATGTGAATATTATAGTGCTCCTAATTAAGATTAGCTTCAAAATGACGTGATTATAGGCTGAAACCCCACAATTAGCCACCAAAGTTAAAGTCCAAGTAGAAATGAAGATCAAAATTAGTTGCAAACCCTTTAACTAATTTTATATGACACACTGGTTTAATATAAAAGTAAACGATGTCGTTCGTGCTGAAAATTTACCGTTGGAACAATTTCTGCCTTATTTATCGACGAGTATCTTGTACATTTATTAATTTCATGAAATATCCAATTTGAATATTATAGTGCTCCTAATTATGATTAGCTTCAAAATGACGTGATTATAGACTGAAAACCCACAATTAGTCACCAAAGTTCAAGTCTAGGTAGAAATGAAGATCAAAATTAGTTGCAAACCCTTTAACTAATTTTATATAACACACTGGTTTAATATAAAAGTAAACGATGTTGTTCGTGTTGAAAATTTACCGTTGGAACAATTCCTGCCTTATTTACCGACGGGCATCTTGTATATTTAAAAAATTCATGAAATACCCAATTTGAATATTATAGTTCTCCTAATTAACATTAGCTTCAAAATGACGTGATTATAGGCTACCCACAATTGGCCACCAAAGTTCAAGTCGAAGTAAAAATGAAGATCAAAATTAGTTGCAAACCCTTTAACTAATTTTATATGATACACTGGTTTAATATAAAAGAAAACGATGTCGTTCGTGTTGAAAATATACCATTGGAACAATTCCCGCCTTATTTACCTACGAGCATCTTGTACATTTAAAATTTTCATGAAATATGCAATTTGAATATTATAGTGCTCCTAATTAAGATTATCTTCAAAATGACGTGATTATAGGTTGAAAACCCACAATTAGCCACCAAAGTTCAAGTCCTAGTAGAAATGAAGATCAAAATTAGTTGCAAACCCTTTAGCTAATTTTAATTGACACACTGGTATAATATAAAAGTAAATTATGTCCTTCGTGTTGAAAATTTATAGTCAGAACAATTCCTGCCTTATTTACCGACGGGCTTCTTGTTCATTTAAAAATTTCGTGAAATATCCAATGTGAATATTATAGTGCTCCTAATTAAGATTAGCTTCAAAATGACGTGATTATAGGTTGAAACCCCACAATTAGCCACCAAAGTTCAAGTCCAAATAGAAATGAAAATCAAAATTAGTTGCAAACCCTTTAACTAATTTTATATGACACACTGGTTTAATATAAAAGAAAACGATGTCGTTCGTGCTGAAAATTTACCGTCGGAACAATTTCCGCCTTATTTACCGACGAGTATCTTGTACATTTATTAATTTCATGAAATATCCAGTTTGAATATTATAGTTCTCCTAATTAACATTAGCTTCAAAATGACGTGATTATAGGCTGCCCACGATTGGCCACCAAAGTTCAAGTCGAAGTAGAAATGAAGATCAAAATTAGTTGCAAACCCTTTAACTAATTTTATATGATACATTGGTTTAATATAAAAGTAAACGATGTCGTTCGTGTTGAAAATTTACCGTCGGAATAATTCCCGCCTTATTTACTGACGAGCATCTTGTACATTTAAAAATTTCATGAAATATCCAATTTGGATATTATAGTGCTCCTAATTAAGGTTTGCTTCAAAATGACATGATTATAGGCTGAAAACCCACAATTAGCCACCAAAGTTCAAGTCCAAGTAGAAATGAAGATCAAAATTAGTTGCAAACCATTTAACTAATTTTATATGACACACTGGTTTAATATAATATAGTAAACGATGTCGTTCGTGTTGAAAATTTACCGTCGGAACAATTCCCGCCTTATTTACCAGCAGGCATCTTTTACATTTAAAAATCGCATGAAATATCCAATTTGAATATTATAGTGCTCCTAATTAAGAGTAGCTTCAAAATGACGTGATTATAGGCTGAAAACCCACAATTAGCCACGAAAGTTGAAGTCCAAGTAGAAATGAAGATCAAAATTAGTTGCAAACCCTTTAACTAATTTTATATGACACACTGGTTTTGCATTTACATAATATTATGCTCTCAATAAGGATATGCAGCATAATAATCAACAAAAAGTGAAGCCCTCAATTAGACACTTATCGCGCTTGTTACTGTTGCAATACATTTAGGTACTGTTTGTTTATTATTTTTTTTCGTTTTCAAATTTGGTGAAAAAACTATGTTTGTTTGAATTTTTGGTTCTGATTTTAGTTTTGATTTCTTCATGTTTTCAAAATTTATGAAAAACACAAAAATTGGTTTTTATTTTTCTTTATAATTTGTTTTAATATCAGCTAAATATATATTATTTAATTATTTGATATATTAATTATTAATAAGAATTATGAATAATTTAATTTAATATTATATATTTAATTAATTTAAATTAACTATTTATAAAATTACGAATAATTTAAATCAATTTATTAATTAATATAATTAAATTTAAAATATCTTTAAAATATATAAATTTTGAATAAAATTTGATTATATA
>JANZLC010000201.1:26552101-26567829 GCA_026413385.1 Erythroxylum gracilipes
TTCTTGTTCTGTTCCGTCCCGTCCTGCCCAGTCACGTCCCGTCCCTACCTGCTGAAGACGCTAACCAAACGCTGCGTTATAGTTGTGAAAGAATGCTACATAAAATTGAAGTCTATTATTATCACGTTGGTGATTGATATGCGTTCTGCTAGATTTTAGGGATACGAATAAAGTGAATTGGTTTTGTTGGAGGTGTGTGCGTAAACTGCTTTTTAGGACTCCTCACGTGCGTTATCTTGTATTTTGTTCTTTGAGTGTTGGTTGTAGTGGTGTGTGTCAAGTAAGGCCATGCTCTATTTGTTTTGATGATTACGGTTGTGAGCTTATCTATTGGTTATTTGTCAATTTGATGGAAGAATGAGAATTCTATCTTGGTGTTCCCATTCTTTTAATTATTTGATTGATTTTTGGAGATAGGCGTGAAAACCTTTTTTCCTATGGCTTGGAGTGACTCACGGCTGGGTCTTTTGATCTTTTGAAGTGACTCATGTTGTAGATCTCTTTTGGTATGTGTCACTGCTGCTGGTTTCTTGATTTTTCTGTGCGCTGCACGGTTGTGTAAAAACAGTGGTGAGCTTGGTTGTTCGTTATAATCATCTTGGCTGGAAGTACTGATGTGGTGTTGATTAGTTACGTGGGTGTGAAATCTTTCAGGCGGTTCATGGGCGTCTATTGACTTTTGCCGTAAGGTAGTTCAGAGTATCGTGTGATTCTGTCAATTTTTATCAATAATTTTCAGATTCATTTCAAAGGAGCGAACTTATTAGAAAGTTGTTTTTTTTTTTCTGTCTCTAAGTGCATTCTGTTTTTATTCTTAGTTGATTCATCACTTAAGTTATTTTTATTAATTATCTTTTAATTAAAATTGTTTAGAAAAATTCTCTGACGAGGTTAACATAAGTCGATCGTGTTATTGGGAGTAACAAATTTTCACGAGAAGTGAGATTGAGAGATAGTATTAAGGGTTGAGTGATGTCGAATTAGAAAAACCTTGGATAAGTCTATTATATTTTCGTGAAAGAATTAAGCTAGGTAAGAGCTCTGCAGATGTAAACAAAGTGTATCGAATTACGTTAACAAATTTATGATACTTTTTATTATTTTACTTTTGATTGTTTTCATTTTTGTTTTTGTTAAAAACGACTACGATAAAATTGGAAATTTGTTGAAACTACTACCCTCTACTTTTTTTTCACAGCATATTAATGAAATTTCAACCTTATCAGTAGTTAAATTGTATAACTGAAACTGAAACATTAGGTTTCCAAAAAGAAAATACCATTTCAGTTAGTGAGTGAAATGGTCCCTAAAAACACAGTAGCCAAGCAACATCTCGCTCTTCACTGTACTATTAATTCACCTTAGTTTCCCTCGTTCTTGACCGTGAAAATCAAACCAACCATCACAAACTTATCCAAAGTGGTCCCATCACCATTTGCACCACACATCATAATAATATCAAAAACAGTATCTACAGAGAAATTACCTTTCCATGTCCATCCAAAAACAATATGCCGCAAGAGCTCCGTTGCTGTGTTGACACGTCACATTATCGTTTAGCCTTATTTGTTTCCAGTTACTGAGGAAGTGTACACTTGCAACATCAGAAGTCGACAGATTTTACTGGTGAAACATGAGTACTCAACTAGCACACGCTTCTTTACCTCTCTATTCATTTCCTTCCTTTCCTCAGTTTTCTACACCTCTTCTCAAGCAATGGCCACACTTTTTCTTACATTCCCTCTAGCAATATCACGTTCAAATTGTCGGATAAATTTCTTAGCCTCCGACTACATTAAATGCTCCAAAATTAGTCCCAATCACAGCAGCGTTGAACTTCCCGCAAATTGGCAGGCCCATTTTCCAGAAAAGAACCCTTTAAAGAGCTCATCTATGCTGTCACCTCCTCCTAGACCTCGTCGGATAATTCTGGTCCGACATGGAGAGAGCCAAGGAAATGTTGACGAGACCATCTACACAACGGTTGCTGATCCCAAGATTGCATTGACAGTGAAAGGTAAGTCTCAGGCTGTAGAGTGTGGTAAGAGAATCAGAATGATGATCGAGAAAGATAAAGTTGATGACTGGAAGGTTTACTTCTATGTATCGCCGTATAGAAGGACGCTTGAGACTTTGCGAAACTTGGGTCGAGTTTTCGAGCGCTCGAGAATTGCCGGGCTGAGAGAGGAGCCTCGTTTACGAGAGCAAGATTTTGGTATGTGTACTGACCATGTAATCAAAGATAGCTTCTAGAGGATTTCTTGGCATCCTATTCATTTAAAAGATGTTAGAACTTAGTTTAATTTTTATTAATAAACTCTACACTTTACTTATATTAAAAATTTTAATATAATATCACATCAAGTTCGATCCGAATTTTTAATTTTTTGATTGTTTGTCGAAATATTTAGTCTTAATTGTCCCGTCCAATTAGTGTTGCATTTATTTCAAGTAATAATTGAATGTTCAATCCAGAAAGTGTTAGAGCATTTTACGTTAATTAAAAATGAAAATATTAAAAAGATAATAAATAATAAGGGTCAATTAACTAAATAATTGGTGTTGACTATGGATAAAGCTCAATTCTTTTTTTTAAGGAATGATAAAATTCTTATTAATGAGAAGTGTAATTTACCTATTTTAAAATTTCAAATAAAAGAGACAACCTAAATGTGTTGATATATTATGTCTACATGAACAAAATAATTATCTGCTGGTCTCTAAGGGTTCTTAATTCTCTCTTCACCAATTTCATGTCGTTCTTGTTGTAATCCGTATTCTGGAAAGGAAATTTCCAGGATAGAGAGAAGATGAGAGTTGAAAAAGCTGTACGTATGCGATACGGGCGTTTCTTTTACCGTTTTCCCAACGGAGAATCTGCAGCTGATGTCTATGATAGAATCACAGGTATTGTTAATCTTTTCCTAGTTATATGTGAAAGTTAAGGGTTTTGATATTAGGAACTGTGTGTTGCTGAGATAGGATTCAGAGAAACACTAAGAGCAGACATTGATATAGGACGGTTCCAGCCACCGGGTGAGAGGAATCCCAACATGAACATAGTGATAGTGTCTCATGGTCTCACACTGCGCGTGTTTCTGATGAGATGGTACAAATGGACTGTGGAACAATACCAAGGTCTCCATAACTTTGACAATGGTGGCATGATTGTTATGGAGAAAGGTTATGGAGGCAGGTAATCAGTACTTTTCTATCTCTTTCCCTCTTCAGCTCCAAGAATAGAAATTGTAGCTTTGACTCTTGCTTCAACATCCTAAAAGTTAACATGTAACAGGTACAGCTTGTTAATGCATCACACTGTAGAAGAGCTGAGAGAATTTGGATTGACAGATGAAATGCTGATTGATCAAGAGTGGTAAGACGCTAACAGCTTATATTCTCCTTTCATTGTATATCTCAAATTTCCAATTATGATATTACTATTAGTAGTTAAGAGCTGAATTCCCAGTTTCGTTAACATGTGCTAACCTTTCTTGTTTTTTTATTGACTTCTCACCAATCCAAGGCAAAAATTAGCAAAGCCAGGAGAACTGAACTATGACTGTCCTACAATGAATTCTTTCTTCACACACTTCAGCGAAGAGGGCTGCACAATTTGATTTAAAAATGGATAACATTCTACAGCAGCAAAGCAGTAAGAACACCTTTGTGCACAGAGGAGTTGCATGAGGTTACAGTATCCGTTAACTAATAGAGAATTTGGAGAAAGCCACCTGTGACATCCACAGTTGCTGAAACTGTATGAATATGTGCTGGAGCCGGAAGATACATTTTGATTCTAGGAATCATAGGATAGACGGAGATAATCAATATAAATTGTACAAGAAAATAGAGAACTTGTTGGAGATTGACTAATTCAAGCCCTTGATAGCTGCCGCTCCACGTGTTTTGCGATGTTTCCATGTTCTATTTTCGATGTTTCCTTGTTCCGATTTGTTCCTTTTTTTCAGTAATTTCAGTAGTTATGATTTTCAGATTTAGTGGTAAAGTTGTTAAGATAGGATCTATTTTTTATGTACGTGTCTCCTACTTAAAAGGTACAAGTGCCTATATAAGGACCAAGTATTATGTTTTATTTCACTCAGATAAAAAAAAAGTCTTGCTTCTATCTACAAATTTGAGTGTGTTTTTTATCCTTATGAGTTTTTTTTTTGGGAGTCTGTGAGGTTATTTTATTGGGTTCACTTGCTCTTTTAACATTTGGTATCAAAGCGTGTAGTTCTAGAGAATTGTTTTGTTAGTGGTCTTTACTGAGAGTGTAAGATCACCAAAAAAATTAAGAGTGTCCAGTTGGCCAAAAATAAAATGGTAGCCAGCAATACCTCCAATACTCAAAATAGTTCTCATTTCTACGACACTAATTACTAATTTTGGGCTATGAAAATGAGAACCTTGTTTAGTTCTCAAGATTTGTGAGATTTAGTGGAAACTGGTTTTGACAAAATTTTCGATACTAAACAAACGCCAAAATTGACAATAGCCCAAAGAAATGAATTGAAGGACAAGCAAAAGAAAGATGTGAAAGCCCTATTCTTCAAGGTGTGAATGATGCTCTGTTTCCATGAGTGATGGGAGCGGAGACTACGAAGGATGCATGGGATTTGCTTTAAGAACATTATCTAGGGTCAACCAAGGTAGTAATAGTGAAGTTACAAACTCTTCGTCGAGATTTTGAGAATTTGCTGATGAAGCCATCTGATTTAATACAGGATTTCTCTATAAGAATTTTTTTCCCTTGTAAATCAAATTAGAGCTTTTAGTGAAAATTTATCTGACCAAGAGATTGTTGAGAACGTTTTAAAGAGCCTTCCCCCTAAATTTGATCATGTTGTTATTGCTATTAAAGAATCCAAGGATTTGTTTGATTACTCATTTATTGAGCTAATGAGTTTTCTTGTGTCACATGAAGCTCATATGAATAGATCAATAGGGATGTCTTTGGAGTAGGCCTTTCAATTGAAGATTGATATGAAAAAGAAATTTAGAGTTTCAGCAAGAAGTGGAACTAGTAGCAAGCGTGGCACTAGATGAGGGAACTTACATCGAGGAAGAGGTCGTGGCAGATCATATGACTAAGAGAGAAACTATGGTAATGTTCTCTTTACCTCCATATTCTCACTGCGGTAAAACTAATCACATTGAGAAAAATTACCGGAGTAGAAATAAAAATGATCATGACAAAAATGATGTTCAATGTTACAATTGCAAGAAATATGGCTATATAGCAAGAAACTGTGAAGAAAAAGAGTAGACTAATTTCCATGAAGAGAAACAAGATTCTGCAGATAATTTATTTCTTGCTTGTTTGGCTTCTAACATTGATACGTCTTCTAAAGTTTGGTACTTAGACAATGGTTACAGTAATCACATAACTGGAAATAGGGATTATTTTGTGGAGATTGATGACTTTTTGGACTCCCAAGTGACTTTGGGCAACAATAATCAAGTTCGGGTATGTGGAATAGGCATGGTTGCTGTGGGTTGCGAAACTAGTAGGAAACTTATTTAGAATGTCATGTATGTGGTTGGTATTGCTCATAATCTACTAAGTTTGGGACAATTATTGAAGAAAGCATATTATGCTATGTTTGATAATGGTGAATGTATGATTTATCATAAAAGGAGCAATAACGTGGTGTATTCAGTAAAAATGTCAGAAAATAAAATGTTTCCTATCATGTTTTCACAATTATATCTTAATGCATTCAAAGCATTAAGTGATGATTCAGTTTTTTGGCATAGAAGAATTGCTCATCTCAATTTTTTTGGGATGCAATTGTTGCACAAGAAAAAATGGTGATAGGACTACACTACAAGAAAAATAGAGATTAGCAACGGAAATTACCGACGGAATGTGTACAAATTCCGTCGGTAAGCATTTTTAGCGACGGAATTTACTGACGGAAAAAAAAGTCGGAAATATGGTTGTCAGTAAATTTACCGACAGAAATTGTGCATACCGTCGGTAAATTTACCGACGGTTATTTCGTTCGATCGGTAAATCTTTGTCAGAAAATTACCAACGAAAATTTTTTTCCATCGGTAATTACCTACGGAAATTTTTTTCCGTCGATAATTACCTACGGAATTTTTTCCGTCAGTAAATTTGCTAATTTTTTTAAAAAATTAATCTGTAAAGTGTTCAGTTTCTTTGCTTACCTTTTATTTCTTGGCCAAGACATTCATCGAGATAAGGGAAGTTTGGCTAGCGTTTATGGACCCATCTAAGCTTTGCTTCGGTAATAAATTGTGTCTTGTGGTTAGCTCCCTGAACTTAGTTAGAGAAATTGTTCGAGCCCAAGACAAAATCTTTGCGAACCACAACCCACCTCGCACTGCTAGAATCAGAAATTTATCACTACCATTTATACCTTAAAGTTGTTTTCCAATCACAAAATATACAAATAAATGAAAGTAATTAAACACCTAAATTAACTTTCATCCAATATACAAAATAACACATGACAGCAGTTGCAAAAATACCTCTACCAAAGGACAAGATGACAATGTCGGAGAAGACAACTCCAACGAGTAGAAAAGGAGTCCACAACAGAGAAACCGGAGAGAAGAAAATCGGAAAGGAGACGCAGGAAGAAGGAAGAAGAAAACGCAGAGGGGGGAGATGTCGGGTGAGCTAATATTTAAAAAGAATTTACTGACAGAATTACCGACGGAAAATTCCGTAGGTAAATTCAAAAATTTTTTATTCCGCTAATAATTCCCGTCTTTTTACCGACGGAAAGAAAATTTTCGTCGCTAAATCCATTTACCGACGGAATTTTCTGTAGGTAAATTCAAACTTGTTTTATTCCGCCAATAATTTCCCTCAAATTTAGCGACGGTATATTTTCCGTCTCTAATGTCCGTTGCAAATTTTGCCGCGACGAATTTCCTCCAAATTTAGTGACGGTATATGTTCGGTCGGTAATTGTTTGTCGCTAACTTATAGTGATTACCGACGGTTGTATTTTTCTGTCACTAATGTCCGTCACAATTTTTGCCGCGACCCACTCCCTCAAAATTTAGCGACGAGTATTAGTACCATCGCTAAATTAATCAATTTTAGCAACAGAAATATGCTTTCCGTCGCTAATTTCCAACGGTATATTTTCCGTCGCTAAATTTTCGTTGCTAATCCACGTTTTTCTTGTAGTGCTACTAACAATACAGTCCTATAAAAGCAAATGTGAGCCTTGCATTTTTGGGAAGCATCAACGGAATAAGTTTCCATTAGGCAAATCTGGAGAGCCCATAAACCACTGATGCTTATTCATGCAGATATTTTTGGTCCAATGCAAACATTATCATTGAAAGGGAGTAAATATTTTCTAATCTTTGTTAAAGATTTCTCATTGATAACATGGGTATATTTCTTGAAAGAGAAATATGAGGCTTTTGAAATTTTCAAACTATTTAAAGTTACAGTGGAGAAAGATTATGGAAACTTAATTATAACATAGAGGACTGATCGAAAGGGTGAATTTACATCCCAAAAATTGTAGTTGTTTTGTGATCAATTAGGTATACAGAGACAATTGACAATAAGCTATGCACCACAGCAAAATGGTGTAGCGAAGAGGAAGAACAAAATGATCATAGAGGCAGCCAAAAACATGTTAAATGACCGAAGTCTTCCAAACAAATTATGGGAAGAAGTAGTGGCTACAGTAATATATGTTATGAATTGAACACCCATATGGGCAGTTGGAGGACAAATGCCATATAAAGCTTGGTTTGGCAGGAGGCCAAATGTGAGTCATTTATAGATTTTTGGATCCATTGCTTATTCATTTATTCCATCAAAATTAAGGAGGAAGCTTGATGGAAAAGTGACAAGTGCATCTTCGTTGGCTCTAGCGAAGATACAAAAACCTATTAACTGTTTAATCCCATCACTGATAAGTTAATTGTCAGTTGAGATGTCATTTTCAATGAAGATGAAACTTGGGATTAGGATGAAGCAGGTGCCACACATGCCACTAGAGAGATTACAAAACTTGTAGAACTTGATTCTTTTGCTCCTCCCACGATTGATAATACTGCAGATTCTCCTCCAAGAAGAGTCGGCAATTTGTCAGATATTTATGTCTCAATTGAATTTACTTGCTTGGCGATGGAACCTACTTGCTTTAAAGATGTAATTGTTAGAGAAGATTGGGTTAGGGCAATAAGAGAAGAATTAGAAGCCATTGAAAAGAATCAAATCTGGACCTTGGTAAATTTACCTAACGGGAAGAATGCAATTGGTCTCAAATGGATTTTCAAGTCCAAATTTAATCCAGATGGTACCTTGAAGAGAAACAAAGAAAGGCTAGTGGTAAAAGGTATGCTTAAATTCTAGGTACAGATTTTTCGAAAACTTTTGCCCCTGTTGCACAATTAGATACTGTGAGATTAATTCTAAATATGGCTGCCCATAATTGCTAGTTTGTTTTCAATTAGATAAGAAATATTGATTTAGTTGAAGATGTGTATGTTAAACAACTAGAAGGTATTGGAGTCAAAGGCTCTGAACACAAAGTTTACAAACTTCACATCGCACTTTATAGGCTCAAACAAGCACCATAAGCCTGGTATAGCAAAATTGACTCTTGTTTTGCTAAAAGTAATTTTCAAAAGAGTGTTAGTGAACCTAATTTGTATGTTAAGAGCTATGAAAATGATTTTTTTGGTGGCATGTTTATATGTGGATGATATAATATATATACTGGGAATTTAATTATGAAAGCTTTCAATGTGTCAATGATGGAAGCTTTTGATATGTCCAAATTGGGATTATTGCATTATTTTTTAGGTTTGGAAGTTATTCAAGATGCAGGTGGAACATCCCTCTGTCAAAGGACATATACTGCAAATCTTTTGAAGAGGTTTGGTATGTTTAATTGCAAAGTTGTCAAGACACCTTTAAGTGCCAAAGACAAGTTATCCTTGGAAGATGGAGTTGACATGGGAGATGAGAAGCATTTTAGAAGCATGGTTGGAGGTTTGATGTATTTAATCCACACTCAACCAGATCTTATGTTTGCAGTGAGTTTGATTTCATAGTTTATACACAGCCTAAGCAAACATCACCTTAGGGTGACAAAAAGAAATTTGAGATATGTCAAAGGAACGATCAATTATGGGATCAGGTATGTGAAAGATGATAACATTGATCTTTTAGGTTTTACTGACAAGACCAGGCTGGGAGTGTAGATGACAAGAAGAGCTTAATAGGATTCATGTTTTGTTTTGGTGGTGCAACCATTTCTTTGATGTCAAAAAAGCAACAAGTTACTGCCTTATCTAGCATGGAAGCTGAATGCATAGAAATTAGAGTTACAGATTGTCATGCAATGTAGTTAAGAAGAATTTTGTAATATTTAAAGCATAAGCAGATGCAGCTAATAAGAATTTTCTGTGACAATAAATCCACCATTGATATTACAAGAAATCCAGTTCATCGAGGGAGAACCAAGCATATCAAGATTCGGTATCACTTAATCAGAGAATTGGTTTCAAAACGAGAAGTTGATTTGCAGCATTGTAATAATGAAGAACAACCCGTAAATGTTCTGACAAAGGCTTTGACAGAGAAGAAATTGTTGAAGCTTCGGAATATGATAGGTGTTTTGCCACTTGCTTGAATTAAAGGGGGAAATGTTGGATGTTGACTAATTCAAGCCCTTAACAACTCCTTTTTTTAGTGATTTCATTAGTTACGATTTTTAGATTTAATGGTCATAGGATCTGTTTTTTATGTACATGTCTCCTACTTAAAAGGTACATGTGCCTATATAAGGACTAAGTGTTATGTTTTATTTAACTTAATAAAAAAAGTCTTGCTTCTATCCACAAATTTGAGTGTGTTTTTTGTCCCTATGAGTGTATTTTTCTGGGAGTCTATAAGGTTATTTTATTGGGTTCACTTGCTCTTTTAAGAGAAATGTTGTCCTTTCAAGGTGACACTTTATTTTAGGTCTTAACAAAAACTGATGTGGTGTTGAGTGAGGAAATTACTTGTGACAAGAGATGAAATCGAACTTATAAAGATTGTGAATCCTTGTTCATGTAGTAGCAACGTGATTCATTCCTGCAACATTATTTGGTTCTTAGCATAATTCTCATCAAACCATTGTAAAATTGGGTGGACAGTATGTTGGGAGATTGGATTGGGATACAATTCTGTGCACAGCAGAATAATTATGAAACTTTTTTTATTTTGATTTTTAAAAAATCACGAGCACTTTAAATTATATAAAATGATTAATACATAAATTATAATAAAATGTGAATCTTAATTCATATTTTATTTCAAAGCTTGATCTTTTTCTTGTTATATCTTTTGGATTGTTTCTAAAATTGGTCCATCTCAACCACTGTAGTCGCACAAATGTCTGAATTCTAATGGTATCCACAAACAAGTTGAGAGAACTTTGTGATTATTAAAGAGAGGGTTTGGTAAGGTGTGCTAGCTCCTTTAGAGCTTAAGCCTATTTATAATAATTTTTTTAACATTATAGTAATATAATTGAAATTAAATTCTAATTTCAATTAAAATTTAATTAGAATTATATATAATTATAGTTAGATACCAATTATGTTCAAATAAGATTCAAAATTTCATATTGATTCTTATTTATTAAATATCTCATATTTAATCATAATGTTGACGCCCGAATTTTTGTCTTGTTGAATTAAGCATGATTTAAATAAATTTTGAGATCTTGCTAGATTAATTATTTTATTTGGAGTTAAATATTAGTAGGATTTTATTGTATGGGTTAATTGAATTAAGGTAGTAAGAGTAAGAATATTCAAGGGTTTTTTGGAAGATCACTTAAGGATATAAAACCATAAGCTTATAAGGAAGGGTAAAACGGACTTTTTAGATTCATTAAGGGTATAAAAGGAAGAAGAAAAGAGTGTCTTGCATTTAAAGAAGCCAAAAACGTGAATGAAAGGAGAGAAGAAGAGAAAATAAGAAAGAAAGAGAGAGTGTGTCGTGGAGAAGAGAGAAGTGAAAGAAGATCAGCTAGGTTTCACTTTTTCTCATCCTTCAAGAGAGATTTTGGGGTTGTTCAAAAAGAAAAAAAAAAGAAAGAGAAAGATTAGAGCTTTCATTAGAGCCAAGAAACTCTTCATTTGGTGAAGATTCAATGTAAGTTTGATTTTAATCCTTCGGATTTATGAAAGGGTTTTGGTTCAAAGAGCTTAGGAAATGCATGGGTTTAGGTATCTAGAACCAATTTTAGTGATTATGCTTTGTAGGATTTTCAATTGAAAACCCTATTGAGTGAAAATTTTGTTATTGTTAAAGGAAATCAAGAGAGGCAAGAGGAGTAAGAAGAGAGGCACCTTTGACCAAGTTTTTAAGGAAGGAATTCAAGGTGGGTTACATTTTTATAATTGAGTAATAAGCCATTAATGTCTCTTTTAAATAAATGATTTCAACTACTTTTATGAATGTGCATTTATTGACTTTTAAATGCTTGAGAATGTGCTACATGTTTTCATATAGCTTGTGTTATTGATTTATGAAATGAAAGATGGAAATGATTTTGGAAAGAATATGAAAATGATTTTGAAAAGATATTATGTTTATGAAATCACTTTTCAGAAAAGTGCCATTTTGGACAATATGCTTATCAGATGTGAAATGCATGATTCTGGTGGTTTGTGGTGGTCCCCTAAGTTAAGTCAAGTGTACTTTGAAAAAAGGCTTCTCCCGCCTGCCCGCTAGTGGCATGGAGCTCTATCATGGACTCCCCTAAGTTCACGGCTACGCAAGACCATTATATGGGATTGCAATAGTACATTCTGTTCACGACTACACAGGACCCTTATGGGAAATGTGTAGTACGTTCTGTTTTGGATCCACCCAAACTATTTTGATGTGCTTATGTGTTTATTATTTGTGACCAATTTGATGAATTCATGATTCATGATATTTATGAATTGCTTGATAAGTTGTGAATTTGGGAAACATGTGTTACATAAAGTTCAATGTGCATTTTGCAATGGAAATAAATATTTCAATGGTTTTTGCTTGTTTCTTTGTTATAAACTTGTTACCCACGAGCTTGTCAAGCTAACCTTCCGTCCCATCTTCAGGTGATGAGCTAGGAGATCAAGTGATCAAGAGGATAAGGGCTTTACTCCAAATCTGCATATTTTGGATTTTAAGTTATTTTTGTAAAACACAAGGCTTTGGTTACATTTTAAGTGTTACTCATTTATGTAGAATTTGTATTTTTGGATTTATGATGTAACGTGGCTTGGAATGCCATTAAAGCTTTGTAAGCTCTTATCCTTGGTGTTAATGAAATATGAATTGTGTATGGATGATATGAGTTGAAATTAGATATATACTTGAAGAAGTTATCAACTTGAGTTGATGAGTTTTTTGAACATGAATTGTTGTTACATATATATATACACATCAGTGAGATGTTATGGAAAAAAATAGGAATTATGAATGATGAAATGTATTTGAATGGTTAAGAATGATGTTGCATGAGAGGAAGTAAATTTGGGACAATTTTCTAGTCTTTCATAAGGGTAAAATGTGTGAGTTTTGACTTCAGAGAAAAAATTGTATTAATCTAGGCTGAATTAGACCAAGTTGTCTTCTTGGAAATTGTAGATTATCTTTCTCGCTTTCCAATGCTATAAAGTATGAAATTTTTGGATATCGGAGTTGAGAGATATGATCATTATAAGTTGGTAATGTTGCATAGGAGGTATGTCAGGACAGCTATAGTAAATGAAAAGTTGTAGTTGAATGTGATAAATCAAATAAGTTGAGAATTGAGAGTTTTATGAGATCAATTTGGTGGTTGAACTGTTAAGAAGTGATATTGCATCGGAAGAGGTGCATTTGAGAAGATTATGAGTGAAAGTGATGTTAGAATGGATGTAGGAACCATTGGAGAGGCTTTGGAGGGACTTTTGTATCACCTATGTCCGTTAGATGGACTTTAGATCCATTAAACAGACCTTCTCGGGTCTGTGAGGACCCCCAGCCTCACCCAATGTCTGTTAAACGGAACTTCTCAGGTCTGGAAAGGCCCTCAGCCCCGTGTATGTCCGTTAGGTGGACGTGTATGTCCGTTTAACAGACATACACTATACACTTTCGAAATTTACATTTTTGACCCTCTAAATGGAAAAATATCAATTTAAGTCTTCATAATATTGTAGATCTAGAAGTTCTCTTTCAAACAGTCCAAGAATGACCTTAATCAGACATCTCTAGTGAAAGTTATGTCAACGGTACTAAAACAGGTTCAGTATGATTGAGGACAAAATCATGTTTGATTATTTTGGAAATAACTTCATCTTCCGACCTCCAAATGAAGTGATTCTTAAACCAATATATTCCTAACACATTTTTCTATCTCTCCATAAAAATTGGTAGCCTTTGGGGTTTATTCGAAAAATATTGATGGAAAGAAATTGAGGGAATCGATGGAAGAGCATGACTTAGTTATGAACAATCTTTGGATTCTTAAGCATATCTTGATCTATAGAGATCCGTTTGAGATGGTTCTTATTTCTAAATAAAATAGAGACATAGAGATACAAATTCTCTAAAGAAACAGAATTTTAATCCAGTCTCTAAGACTACTAATTTCTGGATAAAATTGAGCATAGTGTATGGTTTTAGTTTAATAACAATCTGAAAATGTTTGGACTATAACTTTCATATTTTCAAACCAAATTCAATGATTTTAGTGTCATTAGAAACTTAAGATAATGGGGAACAAATTTTCTGAAGAAGTCAAATGGAAATTCCGATTTGAGGTTTCCCTAAACTCTGTTCTAAAATAGGAGAAATGAGTTTGATTATGGTGTTTAACTGATGTGGGTACGCCGCCCTTATGGGACACGCTTTAGGATGTCACTTAGGACGTCGGGGACGTGTCTTGTGAGGGCAGGGTGTCAAACAATTAATGGTATCAGAGCCCAAAATTAGGATCTTACATGGGCAATTTTCGAAATATTGTCACATATGTATGAGTCACACGCATGAGTAATTGTTAAGAGTTTGACCTGATCGAATTAGTGAGCAAAATGATACTCTTTCATGATATGAGAAAGTGAAAGTTGTGGATAAATAGAAATGAGAAATAGTATATGGGTAAATATGACAAATAATGATGGAACGTATTTGTATTGGGGATGCATTATCGAATATGACATCAATATTGCACTATTGTGATTTATCCCTGAATGTGATATAGATGTGAATGTATTGTCCTGGATTGTTTGAGGAATATAGGGATATAAGGATAAATAATGAGATTAGAGTGTACAAGCAGAATGTAATGAAAACAGAAATTGTTATGATCTTGAGAAGATGAATTTGGAACTGAAGCGGTTGTATGGTTAATGTGACAAGAGTTATGATCCACCGTAAGAAGATATTAGTGGAAATTGAGAACAGAATTTCATTATAATTATACATCTATAATTTTGAATTGATTCTGAATATACGTATGTAAGATGTAATGAAGGATATTTGAAAGATGAGATGAATGATAGCGACATATATAAACGTTCAAAAGGTTAACTTAAATTGTTGTTGTGAGTGCACATCTGATAATGGGATCATCATGACAAGTGAAAATATTAAACATGTGTGTATTATATACATGGAAGTGATAGGAAGTCATCTATGACTTATTGAATAATTGCTAGTCATAGTTCCTATAGTTCAAAGTTTAAGATGAATTAGAGTAAGACGTGAAAGTTCTTATAGTGATAAATTAGGAATGAATTGAGATTGTTAATGAAATTCAAGGAAAAAGAAGAAGGACACGATCATGGCATAATCCCCACGATCGAGGACAGGCGCAAAAAGGAGACGTGCTGATTAAAATTTAATGAGATATTATGAATAGCTAAAATTGATCTTCTTGAGGTAATGGTTGATAATGCAATGATGATAACAGTTGATTGATAAAGATTGCATGAGCAGTATAGATGATAGTAGCGAGAAATCTTCTTTTGAAGAAGAATTTCATTGAATTAGATTAAGAAGATCAGATATTTTATATTAAGGGTGATCAATGAAAGAAATTAAAAATGATTATGTAATGATTGAAAAGTGAGTATTGGAGTCCTATTCCTGACTAAGACTTTAGCATAAAATGTAGAATATGCTACTGAGATTGTATGCATTATGTATGATGTAAAATATCCAACTATGTGATTGGATTCTTGAATTTGAGGTGACATTATTGTTAATATGAGGAGATTAGTCAAATAAGAATTTCAAGGACGAAATCTCTTTTAAGAGAGGGAGAAATGTTGGTGCCCAAATTTTTGTCTTGTTAAATTAAGCATGATTTAAATAAATTTTAAGGTCTTGTTAGATTAATTATTTTATTTGGAGTTAATTATTATGTGAATGTTAGTAGGATTTTATTGTATGGGTTAATTGAATTAAGGTAGTAAGAGTAAGAATGTTCAAGGGTATTTTTGGAAGATCACTTAAGGGCATAAGACCATAAGCTTATAAGGAAGGGTAAAATGGACTTTTTAGATTCATTAAGGGTATAAAAGGAAGAAGAAAAGATTGTCTTGCATTTGAAAAAGCCAAAAACGTGAATGAAAGGAGAGAAGAAGAGAAAATAAGAAAGAAAGAGAGAGAGTGTCGTGGAGAAGAGAGAAAAGAAAGAAGATCAACTAGGTTTCAATTTTTCTTAGCCTTCAAGGAAGAT
>JANZLC010000201.1:26586863-26603465 GCA_026413385.1 Erythroxylum gracilipes
AGCTTCAGTGCATCACTTGCCTCGCACCCATTCTGATCATAATCCGATCCTCTTAAAATTGTATGGATTTGTTCCCCTAGTGAGTTCTCGGCCCTTTCACTTCCAGGATGCTTGGACACTACACAAGGATTTTTTTTGTTCTTGATAATGCTTGGCACTAGAGCCACTCTTCTCTTGGTGAGGCCTTTAATAACGTAAAGGAAGCTTCTTTAAAGTTTAACAAGGAAACCTTTGGGAATATTTTCCAAAGGAAGCGGCAGGTACTAACAAGGATTGAAGGAGTTCAAACTGTTCTAGCGTATAACCAAACTGCTGATCTCATCTCGTTAGAACGTGATCTTATTTCTGAATATACTGACATTATTCGGCAGGAGGAGATTTTTTGGTATCAAAAATCTCGCATACAATGGTTGCAACATGGTGATAGAAACACTCGTTTCTTTCATGTCATGACTATATCTTGTAGGAAAAGAAACCGGATTGAGCGACTTAGGTCTTCAGATAGACCCTGGATTACTAAGGAGCCGACTCTTCAATCTGAGGTGGTGGACTTTTTTAAAGAGTTATTTTGCACTATAAATGATGTTTTGTTGCCCTTCCCTCATCTTCCTGACCATCCTTTCATTTCGGGAGATGATGCTCTAGCTATTTTGAAACTCGTTACTAAGGATGAGGTGTTTGATGTTGTCCAATCTATGAAGCCTTATAAAGCCCCTGGTCCTGATGGTTTTCAACCAGTTTTTTATAAAAAGTATTGGCATCTTGTTGGAGATTGCATGTTTAACATAGTGCGAGATGCTTTTTCTACTAGGGTTTGTCAGGATAACTTGACAGATACTATGGTGGTTCTAATTCCAAAGAATACTCAACCTGTGTCTATGACTGATTTTCGCCCTATCAGTTTATGTAATGTCAGCTATAAAATCCTTACAAAGGTCTTTGTTTGTTGGACCCCACACCCCACACCCCACTCGAAGGTTTTTGCAGGTTATACTACGGCGTGTGGCCTCACCCATGACCAAAGAGGACAATACTGATTAAGGTTGGATGCCGCGGTATAACCCGCAAACACACGCCGGGGTATAACCCCCAAACACCTACGAGTGGGGTGTGGGGTCCAACAACATCGATGATCTTTCACTCACTGAGTTCGCAAATCTCATCAAAATTGCAAATGTTGATTTTCAGGTATTGAGGAGACCTAGCTTCTAAGGCAATCTATTAGCAGTCTAGTATTGTCGATTTTGGAAACAAGAAATGGCTCAAAGGTCTGGTCAGCTGATGTCTGAAGAGTTTAAATAGAATGTGTTTGCTTAGTTTCTCATTTCATGCAGAAGATTTTGTATAAAACAGTAAACTCTCAGTTGTGTTTTGTAATGTAAATATATGGATTATTGAATGTAATGACAATGTAAGCTTATGTTTGTGAATGAAAAGAGGAAATTTGGTCTTTTGAATGCTTGTGTACTGTATGATGCCATAATAAGTAAATATGATTGCTCTAATATGTCATTCTCATAGGGTATGTTCTTGAATGTCTTCTGGATGTTCGAGCATATACTTTATGATAGTATGGTGTTACAGAGCATCATTCAATCCAAATTGCAAAAAGATTCATTAGAGACAAAAGGAGGATTTAGAATATGAATCCTTTGATTTCTATTTGTTCTTCTGAATTTTTGTTATTGGTTTTGTTTTTTAGACATAAGAACCAAACTGTTTAGTGTCTAGGTGTGATGAACCCTAAGTTGTGATGACAATATGATTTAATCTTTTATTCAATGTAGTTTTATTGATTGATTTATTGTGATTCAATTATATGTTATATGCTTGAAGGAATATTAATTCATGATTTGATTTCATATGATTGAGAGTGAGAAATCCTTTTGTGTGAATAGTTCTACTATAATTGAAAGGAGTTGCATGCAAACATAGAATTATGTCAATATAATTCCTGTAGATGATGGTCAAACCTGATAGTGAAATTCACGCATAAATAATGTAATCTTAAAGATTTTAACTAGAAAGAGATTTTGGTTAATCAACCGAGGGTTAATTGTTAATAGTCTCGAGAAAGATATTAACTTAAGACGAGAATTTTCACGGTCTAATAATCAATAGTTTAATTGAATGATAAAGGGTTAGTATTTAAGAATTTTTAGGGGGATTTATCACCTAGGTATTACTTATTTGATATTGAATTTTCATAATATTTTCCTTATCAAAGTTGATTACTCTGTCAATCTTAGTTTAGTTTTTTAGTTTAATTTTTAATCAAATCAACAACCTGATTCAACAATTAGATAATATAAAAAGGGTTAATACTAGTACTTACAATTCTCCTGGGATCGACCAATAATTATCAGTGTTAGATATAGCTACACTGTGCACTTACAGTTAAAACTTATAAATCTTTATAAGCAAAATAAAATATTTTATCAATCAGTTACATTAACCTTGTAACCAAGTAAGACAGATCTTACTTTAATGTCCAAACACCGTCAAGGTTATCAATGTTGCCAAACATCCTTACTCTAGGTTAGGAAACCTTTATTCCTGACCTAAAATGGTTTAAATCTCATATTCAAAGTTTCAAACACACTCCTCTGTTCCCTTGAAACCCGAATGTCATAAGTGATGAAACCCCAGCCACCCCAAGAAGTTGTCACCAATGGTGGTCTTCCTCCCACCATCGGCTTCTTGCGTAGCTACTGGGCATCAGAACCTGCAGCCGCCGCAAGGATTTGCTACCTCACAACCATATTGTGACGTGATTTCTACCCATAAACACTTGCCTTTTGTCACGCCTATGTGATTCTTGAAGTTACAAAGCCACCAAGTAGTTTCATGAATTGTTCCTAGTCACTAGACACTACCCCTGATGCATTTTCAGGCGTTGTTCGACCTGTGACTAGTTGCTTCATGTGATCAGCGACTTCTTCTCCAGTAGGCCGCCTTTGACTCACTAGAACCTCATCACTAACGAAGTCATTGTAATCACCGATAGCAGTATTTGTTTAAAATTTTACACGCCTTACACAAAATTATTCGACATATCAACTTCCACCTAAAATTTTCTTGATCCAGAACAAAATAATACAGAAACTATAGACTTACTTATTAAACCCAACAACCAACAGATACCGCAATACAACCAGACCATTGCAAGTAATGCACAACTAGGAGCCACTAGTGTTATTGTTGGGGCACCCGGGGATGAGCCCGGCGAGTGCGCAAAACACGGGCCCAGCACGCAAAACACGGACCCAACAGTTATAGCCTTTCCATAAACTTTCCACCCCAGATCTCCTGTCCAAGTTGGACAGGTGATCGTTTCCCTAAACTTTCAATCGAAAATCTTGACACCAATGATAATTCCAAAACAGTTATAGGGTTCACCATGGTTTTTAGGGTTTGATGGCTTTGATCTTCCAGTCTTAATATTTTAAGTTTTATGTTGTTTATTGTTTAAAATTTACATAATACTTATTTCTAATTTTATTAACAATTCAATTCTAAATTGAATTTAAGATTTCAAAAGTTTAAATATGAACTTTTCATATTAATGTTATTCAGATCTTAATCTAATTTTTAAGGTTTATGATTCAATTCGATCAATAACAATCAAACAATTTAATCAAGTACTCATATAATTAAACTTGGTTCTGATACTACTGTTAAGAAATTACGTCAAGATTTGATCCTGTGGGTAATAAAATAACTACAAAACTTTTTCTTTTTGATTTTACAAAAGTGTGAATCTTAATTCGTACCTTATTCTAAAGCTTGACCTTTTCTTCTTATATCTCTTGAATTATTTCTGAAATCAGTCCATTTTAACCACCATAGCCGCACTAGTGTCTAACCTCTAACGGTATCCACAGAACGAGTTGAGAAAACTTTGAAATTGCAGCAAAGAGAGTTAGGTAAGGAGTGTTGGATATTATAGTAATTTAATTGAAATTAAATTCTAAATTTAATAAAATTATATATAATTCTATGTAAATACCAGTGATGCCTAAATAAGATCCAATATCTCATATTGATTATTATTTGTTCAATATCTCATATTTAATCATAAAGATTTTCAAACTATGCAATTAAGTCCAACTTGATTAAAATATCTTTTCTCTCTTTATCTTGTTCTTTATGTGTGACTATGCAATGTTCTCAAATATATTGATAATATAAATTATAACCCTAAATCATATTTAGGATTTGATAAATCAAACACATTTAATTTATCTTTAATTAAACAATTTATATTCATCGATCAAAATTCGCGTCTAGCAATACATCATAGCTACACAAACATGTAGGAATATCAAAGTAGTTTTAACTAACCTTTCCATACATGATATTTTTATATAATTCAACCTATTCATCATACAATATTTCAATTAGACACAAGGCATGAAATTAATATCTACTCTATTTTGAGTTCAATCATATTAGTTCTTTACTATTAGGTATTAATATGATTAATGATATTTGTAAATTATTCAGAAAGTGTCATTATACTTTGGCCAAGAATTTCTAGAATCAATACTAATCGAAACTAATGGACCATTCTTTCTAATTACTTTAGAGTGATGAATTCTATATTAATAACTCTGTTACCTTCATATAATTCATACTATATCCAATGACCACAAACCGTACTACCTATGATTAGAATAAGTTATAAATAGTATCAAACATAACAATCCTTATATAAAATAATTTGAGACCTCAAGTCAAATAATTACTTATACAATCATTATAATAAAAATTTCTATAAGCGTATAAGTAATATTCTAAATAGATTTCTCATACGGGATAAATTGAGTAACGTGTTTTCTAACAAACACTCATACATTTGTTTAAGTATCTATAATTTAATTTATGAAATCTATTATTTTCTTCATAATCAAAAATATAACGGGTGCTAAGACTTCTTGTATTCTATTAATGTCTATTCATAATAGAACATTTGAGGGATAATATATAATATATAATTATGTTTTTATCATAATTTTATTTGCAATATATATTTATCACATAAACTTTATAAAAAAAATTCTTTAAATTATTTTGTTACTTAACTATAACTAATCGATTTGCTGTAAGACATAAACTAATATAGTATAGAAGCCTCTTGTTCTCAGCCACTTTGCATTTCAACGATTGATTGGGCAGAATATAATGACAATGAGGTTTTCAACCCCTAACACAAAAGTTAAGGATCCAGCAAATTGACTTGCCCCTCAAATGTAGGGGGGCAGTCAGAGGAACTTCTTATGCTAAAAGCACTGCAAAGTGAGTAGGTACACCAAAAGCATTTCCCATCATACGAGTTAATAAGAATGAGAGTCTTGTAATTGGATGGACACCCGCATAATACGAAAGAAATATTCTCAGTAGAATGGATGCAAGCAAATAACATTTTCTCATTAACAAAACCAACTATAGAAGTTATTCTCAGGAGGGGTTGCGAATAGCTTCCACTGTCGAATTACGAAAAGAATAAAGTGAATTGGACCAACATACCACCCAAGACAAGTTATTCCTCATCATTTAAATCCTACATCATTAGAAGCATACGCCAAGTCAATCCAAGTTGCAATAAGGCGTTAAGTCATATACAAGTTAAAAGGAGTAATAGATGAAACTAACCACCATTCACAAAGCACCATGCCAACATCAACATCAGTCTCAGTGGAATCAGATTCAGCTCTATGCTGGTCATCTGTAAAATCTTCCTAGAAACCATTGAAAAAGCTTCTTTTTTTCCCCGATAAACCACTTGGATCATGTCATTTTCTATTGAGGTCGAAAGATGTGTAAACCAAACTGGATTTGCAAATGTCAACCTCAATGCAGCAAAGCGAGAGCTAATAAGCGTTGACCGAAAAGCGTTGACCGAAATCATAAAATATTGTGCAACGAATGTTTCACCAGCAATGCAGAACGGAAAACGGAAAACGGAAAATTACTGTTTGATGACAAAGAATGCTCGTTAAATCAAACCGGGACAAAATGCTATATAAGAGAAATTTCAGATGACTCTGTACACCCATCATCTGCTCTGATCAAATGCAAACCATGCAAGCTGTGGCAATAAAACCAAGGGTAGCTGATGCCTCCTTTACAACAACTGAAGTCTCAGTTATTAATTAGGGAAAACAAAAAGATCCTAGCACAAAGTAAAGCTAAAATCTATGTCGACCATTTATAGAGATCATAGTTTAAAAATGTCTGATGTTAAATCATACAACTACTAACGGGTATATACACAATGACGGAGATGGTCATTAATTAGAAGAAAGTTTCTCCTACCAGCTTTCTTGACTTCAGAATTAGAGAACTGTAATTAGTACAGTCCATTAGCATGGTCCATTAGCATATATATATATATATATATATATATATGTAAGAAGGACCATCTGTGAGGCTTGGACATAAGCATAGACAAGCTAAGCTTAATTGATTGCCTCATCTACTTACATATGTGAAACAACAACAATTTTAAATTACACCAACAAAGGTCATAGAGAGCAGACATCAACATTTAGAAAGAATAGCCCTTTCTCGCACAAGACTTAATCGCAGTTCAGAAAGAGATTATAATCTTGTGTTTGACAGTGTATATGAATCCTGAAAATTAGCAAATTCATAACCACTAGTAATGAAAGAAAAATACTAAGTATCAAATCGACTCAAACAAGCAATCTCTATAAATTATTTACCGAAAAGATAAGTAGCAAAACCAAATTTGTTCATCTTCTTCCAAACTAAACCTGGCTTCTGTGAGTATACCAAGCACATGACCCATCTCTATGCAATTCAAACTTGTACATATCTTAACCTCAATAATATAATTGTGATTGTTTAGGAATTATCAATGGTTGCAGCTGTAACTTTTAGTGGCCGTGCCCTTTCCTGTTCACCACTGCATCTCCAGAAAGCCCTTCTCCACCACACTTCAAATCCTCTTTGAATATTTGGACATTCTTCACCAGAATTTAGGAATCGACTAAACCAAGCAAGTAAAATATCCTGCTGCCAAGTCATAGGTAAAGTTAGAATCGTGTTACTAAGACCATCCTCGATCAAATGATAATCAAAGCCTTTAGATGCTCTCCTCATCCAGCCAAAATCATCATAAAATGGAACCAGCCATGTTTGTAGAAGTAAGCACCTAACTTCCTTTGAGGCCAGCAACTGTCCCTTCCCAATCCCAACAAACAGTCTGGCAGTGACTCTGCTAACCTCATACCTATGAACTGCAGGAACTTTGGAATGTACATCAGACAATTCGGACAAGGATGCCCATATTGTCAAAAATTCTTCAGCAATCTGTCTATCAATAAGAATATCCAACAACCAGTGTAAATTATCTGCTTGTCGTGCGATCTGTCCAGCATTTTCAAAATCCCCTGCAGCTGCCTGGAGAAAATGGTCTCTAAGGAGCTCCATACACCTATCACAAGCCGAGTATAAGGACCCTTTGTTGAGATCATTGTGCGAGGAATTCTCACGAAGCATCTTTGAGACCAATCCCTTCATCTGTCGCCTAGCCTTCTCATCTTTGCCTTCAAGCACTACATTTAGAAGTTTAACAAGCACCTGCTCATTGTCACTTCCCTCTTCAGTTCCATTATTCACTTCAACAGAAACCCTTTTCAGCACCTCCCCGGCTCCCACGCCTTCAAGATGAAGCTCCGATAACAGAGAAGCCACTTTCTCCTCCTCATCCTCAGCCCATGGAGCAGCTTCTAAGTACTCCAGACAAGACAAGACCCCAGCATCAAATCCAATTGCCGCAGAAACCTAAAACATGGATCACCACAGGAAATGGAGCCATCGAATTTAGTTCTTTAAAGCTCTAAGTCCACCACTAGCTAAGTATAAAGTCTACAAGTACAACACGAAATAAAGTTGCCCAAATATGTCATAAGAAGTCCAGTGACTAACGACTAGCATCATTGATGGCTTATATTTGACCTATGAGCAATAAATTTCAATGCCACATCTTCCAGAAGAACAACAAAACAGAGGAAGAATGTTGCTTTAGTAGTTGTAAGGAACTTAAAACACAAAATTAACAGCTAAGCAAACCCAAAAAGCTTTTACCTTCAAAATACCAAGAATCCTGCTAACATCCTCACGCATAAGCTTCCTCCTCAGATCTCTACAGTACATCAACCTAAGTGTCTCGATATAAATCTCGACATCATCACAATCCGCAATCTCGACAACGTATGGGGTCGCCGTCGAAGGCCTAGGTTTGTTTGCCCAACGATCCGACAACTTCACAGCAAAGAACCTACTATGACCCATCAAGATCTGTCTGTGCACATCCATGGACACACTAATCCCATCCTTAGAACTCAAGGTCAACTTCAAATCACTAGTCGAGGAATCATTAAATTGGTTCCCCGGACTCCTGTTCCCCAACATATCGTTTATTCGCTGCATTATCAAAGCTTGCTTGTCTTGTATGGACATTTGCGAGTTGTGTGGGGTCTTATGAGTAACGTAGGCGTGGTGGTTCAATGGGATTTGGGTTCTGGGCTGGATCTCCGGTTCGCTAGCCATCATCTCGAAGAGGGTGGGGCTGGATCGAGTCTTCTCCGGTGGTGGCGACATGGGGTTTAGGAGACCGGCGGTGAGGGCGGAGTTGAACTTGGTGAAACTCGACGGAAAAGACTGCTCGAGAGGAGAGTGGTGACCATTGGAGAGGGTGGTCCCGCCGTTGGAGACGGGAATAAAGTCCATGACCGGAGAAGCACTTCCCAATGAGAAAGGACCCGAGGAATGGAGAAGTGGATCGAGCTTCGGACAAGGCGGCGAAGGCGGAAGAGGAACAGGGCGAGAAGCTGGGCAACACCAGGAACTATCAGGCGAGACGATAGAGGGAGGGTGAAGTTTCCGCAAAGGAAACTGAACGTCAGAGTTAGGGGCAGAGGAGGAAATGGTGGTTTCACGGGGTGGTCTGCGGCGCTTGGGTTTGGGTTTGGAGGGGTGAGAGAGGAGTTTAAGGTGAGGTTTAGTTGCAGTAGTAGAAGTTTGTACTGTTGTTGTTGTTCTGGTTGCCATGGAATAAATTGTGTGCCTTGTCCTTTAGCTCATTGGCATTGGCAAATGAAATAGAGTGAGTGAGTGAGTATACTCTTTGATTAGGATGTGAATTAATTATAAGACACAACCAGCGAAGGCGAGTGACATTGCACTTAATTAATAAACAGTGCAATGCAACGGTGGCAGAAGAATAGGCTTTCGTAGATTGATCAGGACTGGAGAGATCAAATCTTCTGTTGTTGTAGTTATAATTTTTTTATTAAATTATATTCACATATTTATATAAATAATATTTAATATATGAATAAAACATAATTTTATATAAATAAAATATAATTAAAAAAGAATAATTGACACAGAAAATTTGATGTGTAATTGAACGCGCATGTCTCTTTCTCTTTTGACGGTTGGTGTAAAATAGTTATGTACGAATCAAAACAGAGAGACCCACCTCCACCTGGCACCTGCTTCGTTCAGTCTACTGTCTAGAAAATAAGTACTTTTTGTTGTATATTCATTGGTGGGTGGCAGTTGTGTCCTCTCCTCTGTCATATTTGGAACACGGGCTTTTTGTCCTAATTGCCTCTACTAAGTACTAATCATCATCCCTTGTATTAATCGGAACAAGAAAAGGCAGACAGCATGTGCAAGGCAAAATAACAAGAAGTCCTCCATTCCATTGCTTTTAGTACACGACAAATATACTAATTATGTATCCATTTGTTTTTAGTTATCCAAACATTGGATGGTCCACGCATGAGTATTGTATAGCCAATCAAAACGGTAAACTAGTAAATCCAAAAGGCAGGATCGTTCAATTACAAAATCCCATCTTATTAACATTAATAAGATTTTTTTTTCTCGTCCTATGTGATCAATTAAAGATAAAATGAACAATTTAGGGGCTATCTTATTCTATTTAATTTTACTATTTTTTGTTATAATTTTTTTTAAAATAAAACAAACAAAAATTATTTGGTTGGTTTGTGTTTCAATTTAAAGTTTTTAAAAGTAGAAAAGTCAAAATAAAATTTTAAAAAAACACAAATATTATGTTTTCTTCCACTGCAGTATCAAGTTTTAAAAACTAAATTCCAAAATTTAAAAAAAAACCCAAAAATTCTTGTTTTTTCTTCTCTTCCAAACCTAAACACTACTGCTTCTTAACTTCTGTCATCAATCTTATTTTTGAGTTGTGAAAAAATAGGTGGAGCTTGGGTTGTGAAATCCTTATTATTGAACCATAAGAATTACAAAAAATTAAATAATAACAACAACAATTCTATAAAATCCCCCTAATATGCAAGATTTGTAAAGTCCAATTATACGCAACTTTATATCTAACTAATATAAAGACTGTTTTTTTATTAGAACCACAAAAAATTTGAAGTGGATTAAAGAACCAAAAAAAACGTTTTTTTTTGTTTTCCTTCCAATCAATCATGTTTCTTTTAAGTGTTATTCTTTCATGTTAATTTGGATGAAGGAGAAAGATTCTTCCTTATACGTGCCTCTTCTTTCTCTGAAACATATAGGTATTTTATATAGATGGATTCCATATAAATTAGGTTAACTGTTGCTTCCACACATATTACTTTGTTTTGAGTTTGTTTGTGATATTGTTTTTGTATTTTCTTTCCATGTTGTTCCACTTCCTCCCCATTCTCCTCTCATATGCATTCATTCTTCTTCTTGTCCCTTTTCCCCAACCTCTTTATCTTTTTTTATTGTATGCCTCTCTTTCATGCTCTCTAAGTTGCTTCTTCTTTCTCAGTTGCTTCTTCTTCTTCTTCTTCTTTTTTTCTCTATTTTAGATTGTTTCTTCATTTTGTTCTTTGATTCTCCTGGCTTCTCTTTTCGTTTCTTTTTAATGTTATAGGCATCGCTTTCATGCTAGTTTTTGCAACAACAAAAATTCTTACATTATTCATTTGTTATAGTGAGATAAATCATAAATAAGTACACAGTCTATTGAGATCATATTGCACAATTATTGCTTAAATGATATAATCCTTTGATTTTGGTATTGTAAATGTCACTAACCCAGAATTAACCAATCAGCAAAAGAATTTGTATATAGGCATAGTTTCTAAGAGCTCACATAGACTCAAGACATAGTTCCCATATCGATACAAATCTGACCTTCCTTGTTATTTCATAATTTTGTTGCATAACTATTAAGAGAACTGTTAAGGTTTGGTTCTGCAAGTAGTAATGAAACAATTAGACTAAGACAAAATTAAAGACAAAGTTCAAACATGAAGGAATTACACACAAAGACTTAGTGTGTTCTGCTCACTATTACAAAATTGGTGTGTTCTGCTCACTATTAGCTCGTGATGGAATAACTAAAGTTGCAGTCACCATTATATCATAAGAGCATCAATTTTACAATGAAATTAAAGTACAGATTGAAGAGTTCCATCTATTAATAACTTTCCTATGGTGTAGTTATTTATTGCATTAATGTACTCCCACTGGTTCAAATCATTCTTTAATGGAGAGTTGTTGTGCTTTGAATTTTTTAAGTGGAGTCTTCATTACCAGTTTCCTCTTGTTTCATTTGGCTTTCATGGACTGAGAAAATTGTAGATACTAGATAGATATCATACGATAGATTAAAAAGAAAGGCTTAAAGCTTGAAATACCAAAGAGTCTAATTGCATTTCGCATGAAAAACACATAAAATTTTCTATATGGTCGGAAGTTGATTGTAAAACGTGCACTTTGAATTATTGGTTTCTAACAATCATATTTACCACTTCAGAATCTTAAGACTCCATTTTTTTTCCTACAATTAATGTTGCTTTTCCTTGAACTAATGACAATTTAATTTTAAGTTATAATGAAAGAGCTATATCATTTTATTATAAACTAATTTAGTTTATCATGTGAATAAACAATTAAAAGTACATATGTGTTGGAAGTCCTTCATCTTTAACTGTACATTTTATAATTTTAATAATCTCTAACTGTTATTTTTCTAAACAATGAATATAAAACACAATAGCTATTTTTAAACATGATCAAACTGAATTGTTTAAATTTTGTTTCAGATAATAGGTCTAGCATTATTTGTGCAGTTTTTAATTGCATTTAATTAATTATTATAAAACTATAAAAGTTTTAAAGCCTAAGTCTATATATATATATATATATGTATGTATGTATGTATGTATGTATATAATGGTAATAGCTTCAAGGTTTAATTACATTACATTAAACCTTAAATGTATTATTTACTATTTATTTTATTATTATACATACTATAACTAATATTCTAGTATATAGTTGACATGTCATTATTTAATATACACCATCACCCAATAACATTAACACACATGACCATAAAAATTGTTAACAAAACAACATTTTTACTTTGAACATGGCAATCTTTATATAAATATCATGTCAAGCATATGCAATAGGTAAGCAACAAAATTCAAATTACATGTAAGAGACCTTCTATTTTCAAGTTTGATATTATTGTTGACTAACTTAAACATCAAAATTACCATATTATAGATAACATTTAACTCCAATTTTTTTTAATTTGCATACTTGAGACTCAATGGACTCAATGGAGATGCACGAAAGAGATTGATGGCAATTAACACCAAACACGTATCTTTAAGAAGATGCAACACTTTAATAATGTTACTTATAGTCTCACATTTTATCAAAAAAAAGAAGAAGTATAAACAGAAAAGCAATTATCTAAATACAAGAGAAATTATCTTCAAAAGCATAAATAGACAATAAAAAAACAATACAAAGATTTTATCTTTGTACTCAAAAGATTAAAACTTAAAGAAGAAATTAGAGGCACATAACAACAACAATAACATTAGTAGAAATTCCGCTAACACGCAAGGTCTAGAGAGGTCCAATTGAAATTTTGGAGGCTCTCAAAATTTACAAAACTTTCAATGTTCGTCAAATTTTCTAATGTAATAATATATGTTTTTTATATAAAATTAATGGAAGAGTATTTGGCGACTTCCAAATGAGATTGATGTTAAAGTAGTACTCTAAAGGCAATCACCTTTAGTACTTTTGTACAAACTTTATTTTGATTAATAAAGAGAAAGGCAAATTTTCATTAATTTGATCTTCGTTTATTTATAAATTGATGTCGATCTTAAATCAAATTAATGAAGTCCATGATACAAAACATAGCATGAAGGAAATCATGATGAGATCATGATAATGAAATTCCTATCATGTGCAATTATGTTAGTATCTAAATTATCCCTAGTCATAGGATTAATAAGACAAGGTATTATTAATCCGGATAGACTAGCACATGTTATGCTCCTTGATTTGATAAAGCAGTGGATCTTACAAACTGTAAGCATGATATATTTAGAGTTAACATGTGGATGCTTACTAAGAGTAGTAAGTACATTGGATGACCCGTTATGAGATTATCATATGAATGATCTATCAAATGTCAATGATTAATCTCACCATAGCAATGGTGCAAATATTTTTATACTTAAGGTATTTAAGAATATCGTGGATATTGATCCTGTTCTTTGACATCATTCCTTGTTGTCTCAAAATGAGGTCGCTTATAGGGTGGTGATTGGGTACAACTATTGGTATTCAAAGGTAATTAGGTAGCTAACAAATAGAAGGAGATGATACCCACGACCTCTTATTAGGGTCATTATTTAGGAGTCTCTGACTAGAGTAGTTATGTTTCATGAAGAGAGTCTTCAATGACACATAGAGTAATGAGATCTCAAGACAAGAACTAACATTACTTGAACTAGATGTGATGTAGTCAATCTAGTGGGAGTTGAAACATAGCCCATACTTTGAACCAATTGGGGTATAGAATGGTGAAGGGACGAATTGCATGGTAATAGTCTATGGAAAGGTTCGTAAGTCGGATAATTAACTATCTAAGAGTTCGTGTGTTAATCCACTTATATCCTACAAAATTTGCATCATAAAACCCTTCATGATTTGTTTGAATTAAGAGTTGATTCAAGTTCCCAAAACAATTGGGAATCTAAAGGTCACACGCATAAAATATCAGATGAAAAACAGAGTGTGCATGACTGTCATTAAAGTAAGCCACAATTGAGACCGAAGGCACGACAAATGATGCATAAGTGAGTTCTTCACTTACGTACACATGAACTAACAAGTTAAAAATACACTTAAGTGAGAGGATAAAGGGTCCAGAAGTGTTCTAGAGTTAGTGAGAAGTGGTCTTGAGTCTTGTTCATGTAATTTATGTAATTGTTGCATGAATCTAATTGCATGCAACAGAACCTTGATCTATTTCTCCATTTGAGCATCTACTTGAACTCATCTTGTTTGGTGCTTTAACCACCCTTATGCACTACTTTTTCTTCATCTTTACGTATTCTTGAGTAATCAAGGAAGGTGTTTGGTGTTTGCTACAACCCAAACAAGGAGATGATTATAGAAAGGAGGAGCATTATCAAAGGTATATGTGCTAAAATTTCATGTTCTAATAATCTGTGTATGCATGCATCTAAGATTCTAGATTTTAGGGATGCTGTGGGGTTGGAATTTAGATTCTGACACTTTCATTGCCTTGTTGTGCATGTGATGCATGAATCCATGACTCCCTAACAGTGGTATTAGAGCAAGTTATGCATGTATAAGGTGGTTTATTGAACATGTGCAAACTATTTGTTGGGTTGTAACTGATATGCATGTTGATTTGGAAAATTTTGTATAAATTGTAGAAAAAAAAATTCTGATTTTTTTCACATAAATGTTTATGAGATGTTACATTATGTTTCTGTCAAAGGAAATTGCAATTGAATGTCATTTTCTATTTTATTTCGAATTAATATCCAATCTGTTTATATGTTGGTTTCTAAGAATTTCTGGAAAATTGAATGCATGTGCTGATTTTGAAAATTTCGTAATAATTCTAGAATTTTTTTTCTGATTTTCTTTCATAGAAATGTTTATAAGGTGTTATATTATGTTTTTGTCAAACTAAATTGCAATTTAATTTCATTTGCTGTTTGATTACGAATTTAGTTTCAGCCTGATGCATGTATAAAGTTCTAGGAAATTATGGAAATCTGATGAACATACATGCTTGTGAATTCCATATTAATTTTATAAAATTTGTTTTTATGAATTTTTTGCATGGACATGCAAGATAAGATGTTGCCAAGTGTATGAGAAGCATGATACTTGTTGTTAAAGTGATTATCTTATGCATGCATGATGTAGAGTATGACTAGTGTTAGAAGTACTATGACAAGTGTCAAAGACATGTGATGTGCTAGTTGATTCCACTAAGTTAATAAATAATTCCTAAGAATTAGTTTCTAGAATTGTTTATTACGCACATTTAGAATGTTTATAAGACTGTAGAATTTTTTCAAAATTAATTGAATTTGATTCAATTAATAAATCAAGTCAAAGTCAACATTGGTCAGCTTTTTGAAAGCTGACGGAGTCGACTTGTTTAATGACTTATCTGTATGTGGTTCAGTTATAAGACCTTAAATTTTTTTTAATAAGATAAGAAATGTATTATTTTGATGCTAGTAGCATGCTAAGTGCATGTGCTTGAAATTAGGATTCTGGAAAATTTCCGGACATCAAATTGGTCTCTTTAGTGTTTAGTAGGTTAACTCATTTATCTTGATGATTTTGGCCGTCAAGATATTTTTTGGCTTATGTCGAAATTGTCTTGATAAATTAGAGCTGACCTAGGGATGTTTTAGATGACTAATTGATGTTCGAGAATTTTGGAAAGCCCAAGGACTAATTTAGAATTAATCCAAGTAGAGCATAACATTTCTAGTGTGACTAGAAAGAGACATGTGTACTAGAATTAAAATGTTTAATTTAGACATCAAAATTTGAATTTTAGGGTTCCTAATCGAATCACATTCATAATTCGAATTAGTTGACACTAACATTAGTACCCGATTCACTTCAAGAGTTGAATTGAATCATAAACTTTTGATGCATAGTTAAGTCACAATCTAAATTAAACCTCCTTTGTGTGATACATGCATTAGATGCATTTTAAAGGTCGTTATGGACATAGGTTCAATTTAATTGAGTTGTCCATATATATATATATATATATATATATATATATAGATAGATAGATAGATAGATAGATTTTGAATATTGATTGCCCCATTTGTAATAAGAAGATGAAGCTAAGCTAAACATTGGTCAACATTTTAATGAATGCATTAATAGAAAAGTAAGTATTTCAATTATTATTTTTTAACAATACCATTAGTATAAAATATATTAATCAATATTCAAATTGAAGGTGTCGTGTAGGTACTTAGTATTTGCAAATAAGATGAAGGTTTTTCTTACTAGAAAATATGTCAAACATCTTCTGTGTGTTGGGATAAGAGTCTTATTCACAAGATGCATTGTTGTTCGTAAGAAGTAAGTATTGTTAAGTCAAAACTGACTTTGCGTATTGATTAAGTTTTGATGATAAACAAAGAGAAAGATAAAAATGAAAAGCAGCTGAATGATCGTCTGAAAGGAATTCTAACAAAA
>JANZLC010000201.1:26647795-26672449 GCA_026413385.1 Erythroxylum gracilipes
TGTGGGTAAATAGGCATGCCTAGAAGGGTCTGCAGCTGCTCCTGGACACTTCGGTGTCGAGACTTCGGTCTCTCCTGTTATTGAGACTTCGATCTCTCCTGTTATTGAGACTTCGGTCTCTCCTGTTATTGACACCTCGGTATCTCCTGATATTGAGACATATGTCTCTCCTGCTGATACCAATCATGGTATCTCCTGTAAAAGTCCCGTTACCCATTTCTGTTCACGGATTTGCAGTTCTGATATGTGTTTTCTAAATAGTGTAATATGATTCTGATCTGAAGGGTTTTTACCCTCTTGTGAAGCTTCCAAAAGGCGTGATAAGCTGGTAAAACACAAGGCAAAGCTAGTGGTGAAAAGGTTCATCAACAAAAAGGTATAAATTTTGATGAAATCTTTTCACCAGTGGTTAAGATGACTTAAATTCGAACAATTTTGAGTTTAATTGCTTGTTTAGATCTTGAACTTGAACAACTGAATATTAAAATAGCCTTCTTGCATAGATACTTAGAAGATGAGGTAGCCAGAAGGTTCTAAAGCTACAGACAAGAAGAATATGGTTTGCAAGTTGAAGAAAAGTTTATATAAGTTAAAATGAGCTCTAAGGCAGTGGTATCAAAAGTTCAACTCTTTTATAATAAATTATGGTTATAAACGAACTTATGTAAATACATGTGTATTTTAAGAAGTTAACAGGTGAGAACTTCAACATTCTTCTTCTATATATTAACGATATGCTGATTATGGGCTAAGGTGTTGGTAGAATCTAAAAGTTGAAAGTGGATTTGTCTAAATCTTTTGATTGGAAAGGCAAAATACCGTCTCGAAGATCATCTTTGGTGGCGGCGGCATCGACGAAATAAGTATTGTCATCGTCGAACAACAAATCATCATGTAAACCAAATAAAAGCTTCCCTGTAAAGATAGAACGGGATGAAGTTTTCATATAAGAGAAGAACATGATCGAACCTTAGAGGAGGAGAATTTGGGTTTCTTGGAAGGTCAACCTTTCTCACCTGGAAAAGAAAGAAACACCGAATTGAGAAAATTGGAAATTCATGTGTTTGTTAAAGATGGGATATGATAAAAAAGAAAGGAAGGAGGAAGCTACCATGTCCCATGTGAACTACTTGTATAGTTTCAGTTTTCCATTACAAGGTATATGTATATAACATAACTGCCTCGCGTTTGTGAACTGGAGACGGCGGTGGAGCAGTGGAAAATTTTCTTAAATGGTATATTAGAATAACTGCGAGTAAACTATACTTTATTGCCCTCCAAATTGCAAGTTTTAATATCTAATCTTTAATTTTTTTTATACTTGTAAGAGAAAATGTGAAACCAAATACCATTTTAGAGAATCATAATCATATTCTTTCTAAGACAGGAAAAGAGGTGCTTAAATCCATGATTAAAGTAATGTCTATCTATTATATGACCATTTTTCTATTAACTTTACCAATGAGATCCCAAAAAATCATAAATTCTTTTTAGCGGGATATAAAATATAATGGCTCAACGAAAATTAAGCGGATGTGTAGAACACGTTGTAATCGAAAGGTCACTAAGCTTTCAATCATCATCCATATAATAGTTGATCATCAATTAATCATTCTATTTAGGTTTATTTATTTACAAATATTTCAAGTATGATGTGTATAGTGCATGCATATAAAACAATCAAAACTGAAAGAATAATGCATTTCAATAACCACAAGGTAACTTCTTCCTTCGTTCCAAGGGAAGAAAGAAAGTTAATGCACATGAAGGCACAAGTGGATCAATGTCGTATAATGTCTATAATAGACCTAAAATTACATATTATATTGGTAAATAACATAATACAAGGTTTGATCTTTGTTGGTTATCAAGGCTTCTCCACTCCCACGAGTAAATATAACATGCTTTGCAAAATGCTCATCCCCCAACATAGAGATTTGCTAATTAGAGTATATAATACTCCATCAAATAATATTCACACATATAGTTGGGTGGTACATACCTTCTTGAAAGAGCATAGGAGAAGAGAAATGTCTAGAAGTCATCAAAGGATATTATAGAGCTAATAACGGATAAGAATTTCAATTACTAATCTAAAGAACTAATTGAATTAATTCCCTATATAGTTCCTCAAATTTCATATTCGTAAGACTCATCAAATTACAGATATGGTATTACAGGAGCTTAGAGAGGTTTTGATATTTTGAGAGAAGAAAAGTTAACGCACAATAGCTCTTCCTTTGATATTGATAATTCTTTTTCTAATGTTGAGGAGTCTATAGGTGAAGAGGACGAAGTTTGTGACCAAACACACATTAGTGTTGAACATATACAGTCTAATAATAATTAGCTACACGAACCACATTCAACTAATGTTGAAGATGGACTTATTAAGGATAATGAGTGGGGGGAACAATTGGATCCAATAGTTGATAAAACGCAACTTCAAAGGTTGACAAGGGAGACAAGTCCTTCTAATAGATATATGAGTACATAATATCCATTGGTTACTATTGAGAGGGAGCCTGAGAATGTGCAAAAAGTTGCATCTTGTGATGACAAAGATCTTTGGCTTATAGCTATGAAGGAAGAAATGAACTCTTTAAAGAAGAATGATACATATGAGCCTATGAAGCTTCTAAAAGGCAAAAAGGCACTGAAAAATAAGTGGGTGTTCATGATAAAGAAAGATGGTGATAAGCTGGTGAAGCACAAGGCAGGGCTAGTGGTGAAAGGGTTCAGTCAACAAAAAGGTATAGATTTTGATGAAATCTTCTCACCAGTGGTTAAGATGACTTAAATTCGAACAATTTTGGGTTTAATTGCTTGTTTGGATCTTGAACTTAAACATCTGAATATTAAAATAGCCTTCTTGTATAGAAACTTAGAAGAGGAGATATACATAGAGTAGCCAGAAGGTTTTAAAGCTAAAGGCAAGAAGAATCTGGTTTGCAAGTTGAAGAAAAGTTTATATAAGTTGAAACAAGCTCTAAGACAGTGGTATCAGAAGTTCAACTCTTTTATAATATATTATGGTTATAAACGAACTTATGTCGATACATGTGTATTTCAAGAAGTTAACAGGTGAGAACCTCATCATTCTTCTTCTATATATTAATGATATGCTGATTATGGGTCAAGGTGTTGGTAGATTCTAAAAGTTGAAAGTGGATTTGTCTAAATCTTTTAATATGAAAGATTTGGGACTTGAAAAGTAAATTTTAAGCATATAAATAACCCGAGACAGGAAGAGTACAAAATTGTGGTTGTCACGTGAAAGATATATTGAACAGGTGCTAGAAAGGTTCAGTATAAAGCATGCCAAGCTAGTTAGCAAGCCACTCGCACCTCATTTCAAGCTAAGAGAGCGTGCATGTCCTTCAACAGAAAAGGAGAAATATGATATATCATCTGTTCCATAATCATCTGCAGTAGGATCTCTAATGTATGCTATAATATGTACAAGGCCAAATATTGCACAGACTGTTAGGTTAGTAACCAGATTCTTGTCTAAGCCAAGAAAAGTTCATTAGGAAGCAATGAAATGGATTTTGAGATATTTGAGAGGTACATCAAAATGGAGTTTGTGTTTTAGTGATTGGGAGTCAATTCTAGAAAGTTATATGAATGCAGATATAGCTGGAGATCTTGATGAAAGAAAATATACTTCAGATTTTCTGTTCAAGTTTACAGGGGGAGCCATTTTGTGGCAATGAAAGCTACAAAAGTGTGTAGCTTTATTTATGATTGAAACATAGTAAGTAGCTGTAGTGGAAGCTAGTAAGGAGATGTTTTGGTTGAAAATATTCCTTTAAGAGTTAGATGTGAAGTAAAAGACCATGTAGTGTTTTGTGATAGTCAAGTTGCTATTGACTTAAGCAAAAATACTATGTATCATTCCCGCACAAAGCATATAGATGTCAAATATCATTGGTTGAGATCTGTGACTGATGAGCAACAATTGATGTTGAAGAAGATTCATATGGACTTGAATGATGTTGATATGTTGATTAAAGCGGTTTCCACAAGTAAGCATGAGCTTTGTAGTAAGTTTGTTGAGAAGTCCCTTAAGTAGTTGCTAAAGCATAAAATGTCTTCTCCATAATTGGGCTAGAGAGGGAGATTGGTGAGTGGCTGACCCTATTTTGAGACTTCTGATGATCGTAGACTGCTTTATGGTTTATGAGAATGACGAACAAGCGAAGACAAAATAGATAAAGCCATTATGGGGAGATATACGGTCGTGTAGGGTGCTATACACTCATATCCTTAACTTATATGAATGTGTAAATCAACGGTGTAAGTCTCTAGCGTTGTGTGAAGGAACATGTAAAGAGTGAAGACATACACGATCTTGTACAGGCCCATGTGGATGGCATACATGACCATGTGTGATGACCATGTAACCTCTGTAACCATATAAGTCCACAACTCAAGTAACACTGGCAGATACTTACACAGCTGTGTATATTGCAAAAAATCTAATTCAAAATATAAAAGAGGAGAATAATTATGTTTGTTTCTAATTCTCATCCTTTTTTGCTTAATTTTGGGACTGAGTTGTGAGTTTGTTGATTTGCGTATCAACTTTGATTTCAACCTTAAATCTTTGTAAGATAACTTCTTGTTATGGAGTGATAGATCAAATTTTGTAAATCTTATTTGCGGTTAGTGAGTTTGTTTGTCTATAATTTTTTCATCTATTCTATAGAGTTTTTCATATAAATCTATATGTTCGTTTCTTTATTAAGTTCTTATTTTCTCACTCATATTATCTAATTAAACTTGATTAGAATGCTTTGTTGCTGTGGTTAAATTGATCCATAAAAAGAGTTGTGTTTTGGTTGTATTCTTCTCTATCTCCTAACAAATATAACATTTTCGAAATATCTAATCACCAATGAGCTTTTAGGAAGAAAGATAGCTTGAAAATCAATTCATAAGTACCATCTCATCAGCAGCATCAAATTGATCTTTTTGTTGGATGGTTTCGTAAAGGAGATGTGTAGATAATACATAAATCATTTTTCATCACTTTAACTGAATTAAAAATTTTCTAATATTATTATTCTATTATATTTTATGTGTCTATTGACATGAAATAAGGGTTAATTATATAATATATAGCACTTTACGCTAATAACATTGATAGTAGAGTAAACGAAGAGTAATAAAATAAAAATTTGTCTATTTAATTAATATAATATATTTATTCCTTAAAAATATTGTAAAATTAACTAAAATATTGAATTTAAGATATAATTTATCTCAAGTGATAGGTATCCCAACTTCTCCATTCAATAACAACTATTAATATTAGTAATTGTAAACTAATTTTCAATTATATTATATATATTCAAGTAAAAATTTAATCGGTAGAAGACACGTAATTATAGAGTTAGTTATATTTTATTATATCTTGGCAAATTTCCTTTATTACTAATCTTTTATTATAATTAATCTTAAAAACTGGAAGGCATCTAAAAATTATTTAGTATACATAAATTTAAGGTTTGTTTTGAAATCATTTAAGTATAAATAATTATGAAATTAACGATTAGTCTTAAAGAATTGATTTCAACTGGAATAGGTTTAACTCGTTTATAACTTAAGTGCAATTTTAGGAGCAAATTGACGTTAAGGTGAAAAATACTTTCTTGTATATCTTATTAATGCAACTAAAAGATTACGATTGTTTACCTTCTTCTTCTTCTTCTTCTTCTTCTTCATGTCGTCCTAACTTCTGCATGAAGAGCATAACATTTTCTTAATTAAATCTCTTGTAATTTACACTTCTGAAATGGAATTCGGGGGCACGAGCATATCACGTGCTGTAACTAAATAACCAAACTTAAAAACGGTCAGGTTTACACTCCATTTCAATCCCCTTCGGACATCGGTTTATTGGCATTTTCAGAGCTCTCGAAGGTAATCTGAATTTAGGGTTACAGTTTTCCAATTACTATCAGAACAATCCAATCTGTATATTGACATATTCTTCCAGTTTAAGGATCTATTCTTGTTTTTCCTTCATAGATGTCCTACTCCAGAGATGGAAGGTCTGCGTCTCCACGCGCCTCAATTTCACCTGGTAGTCGTCGAAGGTCCAGGTCTAGGTCTTTATCCAGGTCTCGCAGAAGTCGCTCAAGGTTGGATTGTCTGTTTTTTGTTTTGTTTTGGGTTTATGGTTATGTTCTCATTATAAGTTTATGTTGTGCGTGTCTAAAATTATGTGGTTCTTGATTCAGGAGTAGGGATTCTGTTGATGCAGCGAACCCTGGGAATAACTTGTATGTAACGGGGTTATCGACTAGAGTTACTACTGCTGATCTTGAGAAGTATTTTGGCGCTGAAGGAAAGGTACAGTCTTTCTGAAGTTGTTATCTATATTGCTTGGTGACCTAAACAAAAGATCTTTTTATTGGGGTGAATGAATAATAACTTTTATGATTACGAAATGGGGTGTGGTGATATCTTGGCAAATGATAAGCATATAAACTAATTGCAAGTTTCTGTATTAGGGTTGTGCTTGGGTATGCGGTTGTGGGTTTTGAAACCTCTAATGATTCGTTGTGGGTTGGCTTTTTGTTAGATCTATTAACTTCAGGTGTTTATAATTCAACAATCTGGTAGACATCTTTGAGGGCTTATCAAAGTGAGAGCATTTAGATTACTGTATAGGTGCTGTTCATCTTATCCATATCTACTAATCTCAACCCTTTTATGTATTGAAAATGTTAGGCTCACCAAGTTTAGCAAACGAATTATTTTAAAAGATTAACTGTAGGGAATAGGAAATTATGAAACCTGTATATTGGTGACAGGGTTGTTACAATACTCAGCAGTTCATCATCATTGTCCGCCATTGGGTGAAATATTGAGCGGTTATTCTTACTAGAGATTGCAGACAGCATAGAGTTTTTTCTGGTGATACTACATAGAGAAGCGAGTTTTTAACTTTTCAGCTTTCCTTTTTATTTATGAGTAACTTTGTTGACGTTTTACCAATCAATCACCAAAACCGTCAAAATATTTAAGTTTTGTGGCAAATGAATTATTTTGGAAGATTAATTGGAGGGAATAGGAAATTATGAAACTTTTATATTGGTGACAGGGTTATCACAGTACCTGAGCACTTCATTATCGTTGTCTGCTATTGAGTGAAATTGCAGTTACTCTCTAGACTTACTGTATTGAGCAGTAATTCTTCCTATAGATTGTAGACAGCATAAAGATTTTGCTTTCAGTTAAACTGCATAGAGAATAGAGTTTTTTTTAAAAATCTTTTCAGCTGTCCTTTTCATGTACGAGTAATTTTGATGACGTTTTACCAATCGATCACCAAAACCATCAAAACATTGTTAAATAAATATTGAAAAATAGACCTGCTTTCCAAATTGTTAAGCTGTATCGATCCTGAAGTTAACTTCTTGTATGGGGTCATAGAGTTAGATAAAATTACTCAATAGCACATATTTCGCACTTGAGTACAAAATAATACTTTTGTTTCTCCACCTGTAGCAGAGATATATTCGGTATGATGCATTATGGTTTTGATTTCAGGTTATAGAATGTCATTTGGTAACAGATCCACGGACTAGAGAATCCCGTGGGTTTGCTTTTGTTACCATGGAAAATACTGAGGGTGCTGACCGTTGTATCAAGTACTTGAATCGTTCAGTGCTTGAAGGGCGGCTTATCACTGTGGAAAAGGTACTAGTCCATTAAAGGTTTGAAAAGGAAACCAAGGAAGTCTGAATTATACCATATGATTACTGTTTGAACCTCTTTATATAGAAATTTTGCCTGATAAGTTTTGGCAGCAGGTCTGGTATGTGTAACTGCATCGAATTCACAATCTAAGCCCTTAAAGTTCAATGTATCCCCTCACAAATCACGCCATGAGTTCTGTGTTGATAACACATCGTTTCAAACTCGACTGTTTTGCTGAGGGTTGTATGCCCTGGTTCCCATCCCTTACTAGTAATAATATTTGGCCTGGATGATTACTTATCTCTTATAAACGATGATTTCCTGTCAACATGGTAAAGTATGTTGGTCAATCAGTTCCTTTTTACTTTATGTTAATTTCATTAAGTTTGATGCCATATTTATGAAGACAAAAATGGGGACGATATCTCTGCCTGTCTATGTACTAGTCCATTCAAGTCATGGTGGGAACGTAGGACTGGCCTTTAAATTATGACCTTTAAATTATGATTATATTCTGCCTCTAAATTATGACTATACTTTTTGTCTGAACAACAACATACTGAGCTAGGGAGTATATCTCATCTCAAATAATTTTCTTCCTCTTAATCTTACACCAGCAAATTGGTTTTATGTCAATTTATACATATAGGCAAAAAGGAGTCGTGGTAGAACACCCACCCCTGGCAGGTATCATGGCCTGAGAGAAAGACGAGGTACACACCAAAGTTTTGTTTCAATTGTATGAAAAGTCCTTTACACTTGTTGAGCATTGAATTTCAGTTGGTAAGAAATTTTTTCTTGTTGCAGAGGGAACTACAAACATATATGTAGATTTATTTTATGTGTTGTTGAGAGTGAAAATTCCTTTATGATTATTGAGAATTAAATTCCTTTAGATTTTATTCTCGATTGAGTTTGCTATTTGAATCAGAATCTTGTTAAAAGGCCTTTAACCTGTGGGAGGATTGGCCCATTGTAAATTTTGTGTAGTGCATAACTCTCAGCAATTCTTTAAATTTGAATTAGGCACAAGGTAGCTGAAACTATTAGTCTCTTTTGGGTTGTTCGTTACTTCCTATATTCCATAGGGGAAATTTGGCTATCGAACTGCTTCAAAAATTGGTAGTTGGTGTCTGAAATGGCTGATTGTCCGATAACCCAAATTGTTTCTAACTTTTCCTTTTTATCATAGCCAGAAATTCCGATAGGTAAATGATGTTGGGATTCATTCAATTGGCCATGATGTCTTGGCATTCTTTTCTCATCTCTCATCACCTTCTTTTATGAGTTGGGTTCCCTGACTGAAATTACTGGGCAGCCCAAATTAATTCCAGTGTCATTACACGCCCTTCCCGATTTTCTGTTTGGAAAATATTTGACGCATGAATAATTTTACAGTTGTCAATTCCTCTGTTATCAGTAGTATGAATATTATAATGGGCCCAATTTATGTAGGACATGGACATAGACGTTCCCGCAGCTATTCACCTCACAGATGGGATGATAGGTACAGAGATCCTTATTCAAGAGATCGACAAGGGAGATCACGCTCTCCATATGGTAGGAAGGGAGAAGAAGATTCTTACAAGAGGCGCAGGGACCGCTCTTGGTCAGCTGACCGTAGCTATCATAGGTAGAGCATGAAATCATGGTATGGCTAGTATTTACCTCTTGGTATTTGTGTCCTTTGACGAGGACTTTAGGTGGAAGCCTGTGATCTTCATAAAAATGGCCGACAATCCACCACCTTAATCTTATGTGTGAAACATTTGCAATGTGAAGATTAAAATGTTAGAATAGCGTATGCGTTGCCTGTAGTCAGGCTTCCATGGTGACAGTTGTGCAGCAGTGTAGTGAAGAGGTATATTGGAATAATCATACCTATGAAATGAAATTTTACTTCGTGCCAACATTGATTGAACCAATTATAGATCCAACATGAACCACTAATTGAACTTTCAGAATTGAAATGTCGGGAATAGAGCTTTTGTTGGCGTCCCTGTTATTGAGCTACAATAACCGCTATCTGTGCTTAAGCACAGAATTTAGGGAGAATATTGGTGTGAATTGTTCGAATCTTTAGCTTGATGCGGAACCTTTACATTTTCAAGGATTGTTTCTTATTTCTTCAGCAAGAGATGATTACAAGTTAGGAAGATCATGATCTTCAAAGGACAAGTCACCAAGTCAGTCTTGATTTATACCGGCATAGATTAATGTTGAGTATCGTTTCAGTTTATTTTTTAAATTTATAAAGTAGTCTGATTTTTTTTTAATTGCAAAAGTCTTTCAACGTATTGTACTGTATAATTTATAATTTTACGTGAATCTAATCTCTAAAAATGATAAGAATAGAAATTGAAAATAACAACTTATTTATTTTTATTGATATTAGTTTTCACATATTTCACATAAAAATAATAACCACAATTAATATGAAAAAATCATTTAATCATTATATAAATACAAAATTAAGAACAGTAAAAAGTATTTAAAATATTATAATTTGAACATATATTAAATAATAATTATAACAAAATATCAAATAAAAATAAATATCCATGATTAACAATTACAATTTATAACAAGAGTTCGTGTTGAGAAAATAATCAACTAAAAGTGAAACTTGAAACAAAAACATTTATAATTATTTTTAAATTGCATATATAGAATTTAACTTATACATCAAATATAAGTGAAATTAAAAGAAGAGAAAAAATAAAAATGTGAAACTTCATGTAATCAAATACCTGCTCAAATCACAATGACCTCAATTCTCACTTGGTACAAAATCTTCATTATTAAGAAAAGCCTCGTCATCATTATTATTCAAATTTATTGCACCAAATGACGTGTCAATAATTTTTTTTTCCAAGATTATCTTCCAAGTCACTCTCATCTATCAAATTCGGTTTTCCAAAAATCCAATATGCTAAAAGATCGATATGATCAAGGGAAATTGAATCTACAGAATTATTTGTTCTATTAAGATTCCTAGTAAATAGTAAAATTAAATTATTAAAAATTACAAAAAATTATATCCAACTTAATAATTATAATAACATACATTTTTTAGAATTTTAAATTGTATCGAACAAAAACCAAGTACTTCAATCTTTTGTGTTCTAGTCTATTCCTTTTTTTATAATGGATGAATTTAAATATGTTCCAATTCCTTTAACACCCTGTTCCACTCACACATTAAATTAAAATTTGAATTGCACACCTTTGTAATTCTAGAATACCACTTCCAAATTGGTCCTACCAAGCAACTGTAAAACAATAAAAGTAGCGTTATAAACAAAATAAAGTGATAATTAATTTTCAACAAGTAAGAAAAGTGAAAAAAGTATATATCTAGATTAAGTTTATCTCTTTGACGAATAGCAATTGACATCCCAAAATCACCAGAAGCATCCTTATAATTCTCCATTTGTGAGCTTAGAAGATCTTGCATCTCCTCATGGGAAACAATTGTTGTAATAATTAATAGCGTTCTCCGATTAACTTCAACTTTCTTTGTGAAACTTGGTCTGAAATAGACACTATATTAAAAAATGTCCCAACTATAAATAACAGAGAGTAAAGTTGTCCTTTCCATCTCTCATTAATGACTGCAAGATAAGGTGTGTACATAAATGACCTATTTTTTATATTGACCTTGATTGCTTTCTTATGTCTCTATATGACAACATAACAGTAACCCATTGTTGCCTTCTCATTACTATCAATTAGATGAAGCACCCTCATTAAAGGCTCATAAACATTAGAACTAAAATTCATTATCTTCAAATATAATTCTAGAAACCTCTAATCCAACATTATACCTATAGTGAGTTCAATTTTTAAGTTGGTTAGCCAATTTACTTTAGTGGTAACAGTTGCAATGACATGGCATTTAACTTTAGTAGAAGAGCAAGCTATAATATATTTTTTTGACCTCCATGTATGGGATTAGAGCTAAGGAATAAAATATAAATAGAAGTAAAGCAATGTTTATTAGCATCGCCAAACTAATCTACATCGAAAAAGGCATGAAGAGCATATAGTAAATGAGCTATGAGAAAGATATCATAATGAGATGTTTCTTTAAGATATTGAAGGAATCTTTTCATAGCAAGTAGTGATTAGATTTTTTGTTCATGAATTAAGTTAATTTATTGATAGTATATCTAACATGAGGTCCTGTGAGAGAAAGATACTGAAGAGAGCTAACTAATTGTCAATACTTATTTGGATCATATCTAGGAGAGCCATCAATAAGTTTAAGTGGTATACATGGAGAAAAAGGAATGGTAACTTCTTTAGATTTATGAATTTTACTACACCTAAGAACATTGATGATATATTGTCGTTGAGATATGAACATACCTTTAGACAATTTGGTGTTTTCAACTAGGGATGGCAAGCCTGAGTTTGAGCCCGACTTGAATTTTATTTTTATGAAAATCGAGTCTTGCCCAAGCCAGGCTCGGGTTATTTGCCATCCCTATTTCAATTCCTAGGAAGTACTTAAGTTAGCTAAGATCCTTAAGAGAAATTTGATTAAAGACGCAAGTAATGAAATTTTGAATATTTGGTAAATGATTTCTAGTGAGTATGATATCACTTAAGTAGGTATATAGTACAATTGCCCATATTGTATATAAAAAGAGAAATGTCACTTTTGGAATTGGTGAAGCCATAGACGATAACAAAGGATTAAATTTCATTACACCTTGCCCTAGAATCATGGCAAAGATCATATATATATATTTTAATTTGTACACATGAGTCAAATACTGAGGATCAATAAAGCCTTAGAGTAGTTGTAATATCCTAGTTTGATTATTGTACTATGTAATATGTTGTACATGTATTTTATAGAGTATGCTCTATTTATGGTATACTAGATTATTTTAAGCATTTAAATGTATTATTGGGGTTATAATAGAGATTATTTTAAGCATTTAAATGTATTATTGGGGTTATAATGGAGATCATAGATAGACCAGAGATAGTTTCGAACTTGACAAGAAATTTCTCAGAAAATTTTTGAAAACTCCGAAAAGCTACAGAAGGAGTCCGAACGAGCTTTAAAAGCCCTGAAATGTGCTTTGAGGATTTAGACAATACTTTGAATGAAATCTGAACGATTTCAATGAATAGTATTTTTAGATGAATACTAAATCTAGGTGAATAGTATTTTTGCTTGAATAGTGATTTTGGGGACCCAACTCCAAAAATTTGAAAAATACCTGGAATAGGTATTATAGTTTAATGATACTGAAATGGAACGAGGGAGTTTCGAAAGTTTAGACTAAAATGCCCCTTTTGGAAAATAATGGGTATTAATGATTTTTAACCCAATTGAATTTTTTTAAAGCATCTAATCAATAAGTATTGACCCTAATTAGAGTATTTCGCGGTCAATTTCATGATAAGAAAGTTGTGGAAAATTTTCAGGATTTAATTCGGATAGTTGGTAAATTAAATGCATTAAAGTACAATTTGGTCATTTTGCATAAAATGACGTGAGTGGATCAGTGAGTCACAATTAATGACCAATAATAGAATTACATGTGTAAGGTGATAAGTCATCAAAAGTAACCAATTAAATGGTAACAAGTAGTAGGGATTAAAGTGTAAATGTGAAAAGTTTTGTATAAGGGCGTAATTATAAGAAATTCTTAATGGAAATGGGGAAAACTTGTAATTAAGCAAAACACTGATCTTCTTTAAACTTGGGTGGTTGGCCATTGATGGTAGAAAGTAAGGTAGAGAGAGAAAAGAAAATAAAAGAAAAAGAAGAGGGAGCTATGACTAAGCTATGAAGAACTGATCTAATGAGTTTTTCATGCTCTTTTACCTCCAATCAACCATCCAACAAGAGCCCATGGCCATCCAAGTGAAGATGAAGAATAAAATGGTTTAGTAAGCTAATTTTGTTGAAAATTTGGATTTGTTGTGATATAGGTTAGATTTAGTTTTGATGGTGTAATTGCACCCTTTTGATGTGATTTCAAGGTTAGATTGCATAGGAAGCAATTGGGAGAAGAAAAATCAAGAAAACAAATACGTGGAACCTTGTTCAAACTTGTGTAGGATCCTAAACATTTGAATATATAACTTGAAATAATTTATCATTGATAGAAGACTTAGCGAAAGATGGCCTAACGTTAATTTCTAGAACTAATTAAAGATGGAAAATGAATGCTAGCGATAATTTCTTTTTGAATTAGAGGAAAGGGATGAATAAGACATTCATGCTATAATTAAGATGATAAAGTCATTAAGGTAGAAGGATTGAGACTAATGAGAGGTTGAAAGATTGAGGTTAGATGACTTAATGGGAGAGTTCAATGATGACCACTCATATAAGTTATATCTACTATGTCCCTTGGCCAAATAAGGCCCTATATTCAAATTGTTCACAAGAAAGTAGTTAGGAAAGAATTCAATTGAAGTATTATTTTATTTGTAAAATTGATATGCATATATTAAGTTATTTTCTATCAAGGAGGACCACAAAACATTATTTAATGTAAATGTAGTAAAAGGTGAGTTCATGGAAGAGGAACCAATATGAGATATAGATATGCTATTATTATTACCAAATATAATATCCTTATTACCAACATAATTGAGTGCATAGATAGATTTTATAGATTAGAAGTGATGTGCTGCTGTGTGGTACCAGAGTCAAGTTCCTTAATCCTTACTATTATTGTGATGGTTTAATTCTCCTTCTACAATATATGCTTGGGGCCAAAAATAATAATAAGAAGATTGTCCATGAGATCGACATGTTTTCACATGACCTAATTTGTCTCATAGTTCAAAGACAATAAGAGACTAGCTTTATTTTCTTTGATAGAAATTCTAATTACATTGTGGAGAATTTAGAGAGTTATATCATCCATAGGAGTATGTTTGTCTTTCATCGATACTATTTTAGTTATGTCATTCATGTCTTCCATTGATACTATATGATTCGTTAATGGTATAATCAATGTTTTAAAAATCAGACCGGACATTGAACCCGTCAAAGGAAAGGTTTAAGGTTTAGAGGTTCAATTGGTAGTGAGCCGCTATAAAACTGGTCTGTAATAAATAAGAAGTAAAACTTATAAGAATAAGTAAAAATAACATTGGATAAAATAATGAAGTTCATGAGTAGTGGATGATTCGCTGAGAATGTTCAGATATTTTTTTCCTTCCCTTTGTATTTTATTTCGTGATCATTAATTTTCCTCCTCTTTAGAAACCAACTTGGACAATACGAATAGGTGAGTGGGAAAAGGGCTATTCCAAGATTTTCTCAGAAACTTCAAATATTTTCATTTGTTTTAAGGGTCAGAATTTACACACAAATAAAATGTTTTGAATTTCTTAAATTGAATTTTCGATAATTGCTTTATCTAGAAGAGATGTACATTGGGTGAGATAATATGATTTTGAGAAACAAGCTTTCAAAGTTAAAAGTGAATAAAAACATGATAGACCAAGTTCGTTGCGTATTAATAGTAAATTAGATATTTTAACCATTAATTACCTTAACCTTATCTACTAAACTTAAAAGACAATAGTAGGATATTATGTATTCTTGTAGATAACTACTCCTTAATGCTTGTTTATTTCTGTTGGATCCCATTTCCAAAACCCAACTCTTACTCTGATACCATACATGTTGGACGATACTTCCGGAACCCAACTCTTGAGTCATAAAAAGTGATCTTCATTACTACTCCTTATTTTCGGATTTCCAATATCCTTCAGAATCATGAAACTTGCGCGTATTATCCTATAGGTTTATTTCATTTAACCTCATTAGCCATCATCAGTTTATCTTCATTCTCATAATATCCCAAAAATTTTCTCACAATTTGTTCAATAGCGTGCCCACACAAATCAGTCACCATACTTAAAACTCATTTCTCTTATTTCAGAACAAAATTTGGAAATCTTCAAACCAGAATTTCAATTCGACTTCTTCAGAACATTTGTTTCCTATTGTCATAAGTTTCTAATAACACCAAAATCATTCAATTTGGTTCAGTAGTCTGAAAGTTATACCCCAAATATTTACGGACTATTATTATATTGAACAATACACTATACTCAACTTCCATCTAGAAATTGAAGGTCTTAGGGACTGAATTAACACTCTATTTCTTGCGAAAACTTGTATTCCTAAGTCTCTAATTTATTTAGAGATATGAATCATCTTATTTTGAGCTTTACAGATCAAGATATCATCAAAATATCAAAGTATGTTCAATAATATAATCAATTCATGCTCTTCCATCGATTCCCTCACTTCCTTTCCATCAATCTTTTTCAAATAAACCCTAAATGCTACCAATTTTTATGAAGAGATATCAAAATGTCTTAGAAATCTATTGCTTCAAGAATCACGTGATCTGGAGGTCGGATGATGAAGTTAAGGCCAAAAGAATCCAATATGTTTATACCCTCAATCATATTGTACCTAACATGGCACAATTTCCATAACTTTCAATAGAGATGTCGGATTGAATTCGTTCTTAGACTGTTTGAAAGAAGACTTCTAGATCTACAAGTTTTATGAAGACCATAAAGTGAGATTTTGCCCCTCATGCAATCTTACCACCTTAACACTATAATTCAATTAACTTATGTCATATAATCTTACTCACATTAACATGCTAATTAACTCCACAAAATAAAATAATTAATCTATCAAAACCTCAAAATTTATTTAAATCATGCTTAATAAGTAAAAAAATTGGGGTCAACATTAAATATTTATTCAAGTTTACCTTTACTTAAAAAAATTACAACATCAAATTATATTCTAAGGTTAAATCTTAAAAAAAATCCCAAACTTTGCTCAAAATTTCAATTATAGCCCGAACTTTAAAAGGTGACAATAAAATGCTCAAACTTTTAATTTTATTCAATTTTATCCTGAACTTCAGAAAGTGGCAATAAAATGCTCAAACTTTTAATATTTTTCAATTATAGCCCGATGTTAATATATCTATTAAATTTGTTGACATGGCTTGCCACGTGTTCTATAAACATCATTTAGTCACATAATTAAATGACATTATTGTTTAGAAATGATCTAAAACAGATTATATAGCCCTGATGACCTCACGCTTTGATTTCAGATTACGCAGTCCTGGCACTCTTGTGCTGAGGGAATCAGGAGAACAAACTAAAACCAAAGAGCTTACTAGTACAATACGCTAGAATACGACAGTTTCTTGGGGCATTAGAAGAACAAATAGAAAACAAAGGGTTGAGGGCATCGGGAGAACTAACAGATAACAAAGGATTGAAGTTGTCGAAACTAATTTAGGGATTCCATTTTTTACAACAATGCCATTTCACTAATAACTTAACGTAGACACTAACGTCAAGCTAGAATTTAAAAAATTGAAAGTTTAGCATTTTATTGCTACATTTTGAAGTTCATGCTATAATTGAAAATTTTTGAAAGTTTGAGCATTTTATTATTAGTTTTTGAAGTTCGGGTTATAATTGAAAATTTGAGCAAAGTTTGAGATTTTTTTGTAATTAACCCTATATTCTAGTATAACATTTATTTTTCTTATTTTGACTACCAAAGATGCTTAAATTCAAGATTATTCACCACAAACATTGAGTTTATTATGTACTTGCCTAGAAAAAGTCCAAGATCCACTCTCTCAAGTAATAAAATATGTATGTATCCACTAATAAACTGCGGAGTATACATTATATATTATATGAGAAAATTAAGAAGAAATTTTGAAATCATCAAGTTATTTGCACAATTTGCCTACAATGTTACTTAGATGATTTTTGGGCTTAAAATGTAATGAGATTCGCTTAATGTTATCGCAAACTTAATGTTTCAAACAACCTCAAAGTTAATAGACTTACAATAACAAAAATGAATCGATGTTAAATAATATATTACATACATTATCAAATTTCCAACAACACTTACATTAACAATAATACTACCTCATAAATTAACTACAAAACCCTCTTTTTGATGTACCTTTTCTTTATAGAAATTTCACATAGATGAAATCGAAAATTGAAAGTCTACCATGAGATGTAAACTTTTTCCTAGCTTTCCTTGATCCTAACCATGTAGCATCACCTACACTTGCCTATAGATGCCTTAAACTATATTCCCTCATTCTTAAAGCTCAATATTTTCTGTTTTTAGTTTCAATATGATTCATACATACTTGGTTAAGCTTTTTTTTTTGAAAAGTTAAAACAAATGATATTAGATAATTATTAGTTCGTTTACAGAGATGTAGGCCAACTACAACGTATACAATGAAACGACAACATTTCAAAAGGGCCTTTAAACCAACCACAAACAGTGACGTTTATAGCCAATGTTTCTATGTTTAAACAAGGGCAAAAATCATTTGGTAAAAGGGTAAACGTAGATCACATCTATCCCCTCTTCGCCTAATCCAACCAAATTAGGGTAGAGTGTTTGACAGTCTTTGATCCAAATACTGAGTTGGAGGATGCAGCTCTACAACCGATACTGCTTCCGATGTTCCTCTACAGTCGATGGTGCTTCCAGTGTTCACTTGGATGACCTTACACTTTTAGATCGGGCTATACGTGATAAGCACAATGTCAATAGCTACATTAGATGAGCCTGGGCTTCACAGGTACCTTCATTCTTCCATCTTTATTTTGCTCCTGCTCTATATTAATAATTGATTCTCCATGATGAGGCTAGATTAGGGCATATCCTTTCTAACCTAGTAGTATAGAGAATTTCCTCTCTGATTCCACCAATCAGAGAGTTGAGAACCTCCTTTCTAGTACAAGTAGTATTCTGAAATCTTCTATTATTTCTCTCTTATCAAATCTCCTTGATGGAGGAGGCAAAGGATATGATATATATGTACTCATTATATTTAGGAGTATGGTTCAGCTTCAGAATCCAGTTAAGTGCTTATGTGAATGTTGTATCTGCATTTTAAATAAGACTCAATTCCTTGATCCGCTCCTATATAAACTATGAAAAGGGGCATTTAAAGAAAATATGATCCCTTGATTCTGCCTCTGTCTCACATAGAACGCATACTGGATTGGTAGTAATGAGATGCATTATGTCCGTAATGTTTAGCTTGTTTAACACCGTAAGCTATGGGAGAATAGAATAACTAGGCATAAGTGACTTGTGCCACATGATAGGAAACCATATCTACCCTGTGTTGCTTCGGTTCTACCACTTCCTAAATCTTGCAATGTTAAAAGTGGTTGGAGGCAAGTTGAGACATTGGAAAGTGTCATCTCCATCTAGATTTGATTGATAATTTGGAGTAAGATACTACAGCTCCTATGGAATGTTCCATTGGCCTCTTAATAAGATGGATTTAACCTTTGCCTTGATAGGAAATCCATTCCAAAGTTGAAGAGCCTGAGGATATCTCATTAGGTATCCTTTACCTGTCTAATTATCAAACTATAAGTAAGCCTTATCTCCATTTCCAATCTTATAAGAGACTAAAGGTTTAAGAATAGGTTTATGCTTCAAGAGTTGGGTCAAGGGCCAAAAGAAAGAGGTTTTTTTATAGGAATAGATCAAATACTATAACCTTTTATAATATAGCTATAAAACCATCAAATCTAAAGAGATTTCTTTTCCAATAGGACATTCCAAAGGTTCTTAATCAATGGTGATATATTAAAGGAGGCAATAGGAATAAACTTAAGCCCCCTTCTTCTTTCCTTTTGGAAAATTCTTGCCATTTAACCGTAGCAAAATGATTGTTCGAATTTAAGTTTCCCCACAAGAATCTTCTTAAAAGCTTCTCAATGGTTTTGATAACCCCTTTAGCTAGAGATATGTTAGAGGACCAGTATATATGAAGGGAATTCAGTACGGATTTGATAAGTTGCAATCTCCCTCTAAAAGAGAGCACTCGATTAGACCACATTCCCAATCTTCTCTCAAGGGAAGGCATTCCAAAAATTGAATTCTTTTTGTGGTGATGGGAAGACCCAAATAGGACAGAGGAGATGGCTTCTTGCTAATCCCTGTGATTGTGGAGATACTGCTTTCCATTGTATTAGCACCTGCAGCTAGAGCGTAATAACTTTTTGTAAAGTTAATCTCCAAACCTGAGAGATCTTTAAATAGAGAAAGAGTTGACATGAGTAGTTCAATAGATTTGCCATGTGCCTTGGAGAAAAGCAATAAATCATCCGCAAAACATAAGTTGATAAGCCCTATCCTCTTGCATTTGGTATGAAATTTAAAGAACTTGTTATTACCCACTTTCTGTTAGATTAGATGACTTAGGACTTCCATGCAAATGATAAAGAGATATGGGGAGATAGGATCACCTTGTCTCAAACCCCTTGCGCTCCTGAAAATGTCGATTGGGGTACCATCAACTAGAATGGAATAAGTAGCAATGGTGATTCAAGCCTCGACCTAACTGAAAAAGGAGCTTTCTGTTGGATTAGATGACTTAGGACTTCCATGCAAATGATAAAGAGATATGGGCAGATAGGATCGCCTTATCTCAAACCCCTTGCACTCCTGAAAATGTCGGTTAGGGTACCATCAACTAGAATGGAATAAGTAGGAGTGGTGATACAAGCCTCGACCCAACTGAAAAACTCCTTGTGGAAGCCCAAAAGTCGTCAAGTCTGAAGGATGAAGTCATATTCAACATGATCAAAAGTTTTCTTAAAGTTCACTTTTATGATACAATTTGGTGGGCTATTCTTCCTTTGATACCCTTTCATCAGCTCTTGAAAAATGGAAATGTTATCTCCAATTCTTCTACCATGTAGGAAAGCACTTTGATTGTCAGAGATCAAAGAATCTAGGACTAGCTTCAGCCTATTTGCAAAAACTTTTGGAGATAATCTTGTATAGGAAATTGATGCATGTAATAGGCCTAAAGTCATCCAATATAAAGGAACAAGGAGATTTAGAAATCAAGCATATGTGAGTTTTGTTGATCTCCTTTAGTAGTACTCTCTTAGGGAAAATTCCAGTATAACATATTTAACCATAGATCTAGTATCCTGCCATGTCTTTTGAAAAAAGTAACCGTTGAAACCATCAGGACAAAGAGATTTATTAGGGTGCATCTGAAATAGTACCTTTTCTATTTCTTTCTCTTCCACTGATTTAATGAGAGTTGCAACATGTTCCTAAGGTATCTTTTTATGAATAAGGGATTCAAAAGTGATTGTAATGGCTTGGTTCCGAGAAGAGTCGTATAAGCTCTTGAAGAATCTCTCTGCTTCCTTTAGAAGGTCTTTTTGTTTAGAAATTTCCTCCCCTTCTTGTAACTTTAGTGAATAGATTCTGTTTGTATTTCTCCTAGCTAAGACAGATTTGAAAAATAATTTTGAGCACCATTCATTATCTTTTAGCCAATTGACTTTGGCCCTTTGTTTCATTAGATTGTCATGATCCCTAGCTTTAGAAAGATAAGACATCAAAAGAGTTTTCTCAGTACTCAATTGGCTAGGATTGGCAAGATCCAAATCAAGCTTATGTTGGACAATTTCTAGTTCCTCCCTAACTTTGGAAACTACTTGTTTAGTAGGGGAAGAACTTCTACTCATTAAGAATTTCATCTCCCTTTTGATAGCTTTAAGCTTCTGAATACAAACAAATTGCTAAGTACCTAAAATCGTAGCCTCCAAACCCTTTTGTAAAGCCTCAGAGAACCCCTCATCATTAATTAATAGATTGCTAAACCTAAATGGCCCTTTTTTACCCTAGTTATAAAGAAGATTCTTAATTTATATGGGCGTATGGTCTGAGAATAAGCGGTCTAGGAAAGAAGTTACACTATTAGGAAATTGAGTAACCCAAGTTTTGCTCACCAATGTCCAATCCAATTTTTTCCTCAAAGCCCATCTTCCTATCTGCTTATTATTCCAGGTATAGAAATATCCCTGAGACCTTAGGTCAAAGATTTCTAACTTACCCACACAGTCATTAAAGTCAGATGAAAAGTTTCTTAGACTATAATTTCCTTCAGCTTTTGTTCTATATAATGTAGAATTGAAATCTCCACATAAAAGCCATAGTCCATTGACCATCTTCTGGAACAGTAGTAAACTTTCCTATGACAATTTCCTCTGGAAGACATGATTAGCACCATAGATAAAAAAGGAAAAGATGTCAACATTTACCTGAATTTACATTTCAGGTGAATGGCTTGTATCTCTGTGACAAAAACCTGAACATCCACCAAAGTAAGATCATAGATAATAATAATCCTCCTGTACCTATGGGCTTGATGGTTGGAGATAAATTTCCATCTTGATCCTAGTTTATTCAATAGATTAATGATTTCATATCTGATTTTAGTTTCGAAAAGAGAAAAATCCGTGGCTTTGTGTTATAGACAAAATCCCTTAGAGCTGAGAGCTTTTTAGGGAAATTGATCTCCCTCACATTTCATGTGATGATTTTCATAATTCAAATGATTTTGTTTTTGGAGCCTTTCCTTTTGCTCCTATTGGATTTCCTTTCAGTGGCTGTCAAAAGTTCTCCAATAATACGATCCTCCTCCTTATTATCCTCTGAAAGAGAACCTATAGTTTCCTTATGATCAAACCCCTTGGGATTGTCGTCAAGGTTGACTGGCAATTCATTCACCAAGTTCTCCTCATCCATAGTGGTGTCTTTGACATCAGGAGTAACCTCTTTAGCTTCTCCCCCACCATTGTCTTCAACAAAGGCTTCCCTAACAACATCTACAACCAATAATTCCCTTGTAGCATCTGCAACCAATAATTCCCCAACATCATCTACAACCAATAACCTTTCCCATCATATTCTATTTCATTTTTCTCTTGTCGATCTTCAGATGTAATCTCAGGTCTAGCTTCCTCAATCTGCCCTACCTATTTGTTTATGAGACCATCACATGTCAATTCCTTATAATCCCCCTAAGAAAAGGACAAAATTGCCGTAGCGACCCCTGTGTTATACGAAAGTAGCTAATTAAACCCTGAGATATAAAATGTTACTCTATTAACCTTATGTTTTCAATTTTGCTGCAAAAAAAACCCTTAGCCGTGTGTTGTTAAGGGGCTGTGAGTTAATAAAATTTCAACTCAAGATTTTTTTTGCTAATATTTATATGTCAGGATTTTTTTAGCAACTTATGAATAACACAGGGTTATTAAGGCAACAAATTCCTAAGAAAAGTTTTACCTGTAAGGACCCATTTTTTACCTAGAGAAATGAGGGAAGGCTTCCATTAGTGTTGGACGGACACGTTATCCTCATAAAGAGATCCATTAAGCCCCAATCTCATAATAGGAATAGTTTTCAGTAAACTGTTGAAAAGATCCATATTAATGCAAATTTTAGCATGCCCCAACCTCTTCCCATTTGTTGTATTATCATCCAAACATAGAGGTTTACCAAGAAAACTAGCTATCATACTCAATCCTTTTTTTGTCCAGTATCCAAGAGGAGCATTAAAGAGATTTACCTACATTGGCACTGGTCTCTTTTCCTTACAATCAATCAAAAATTTTGGCTGCCAAGGCTACAAAAATAGTGAGAAGTTTGTCACATGCCACGACCCTTCCTTTACTACCTTTAATGCTTGAGCTTTAGAAGAAAATATGAACATAATGTATTTGTCTTCAGCTATTAAAGCCTCAATAAATCCTTTGTTCTTCTAAGCTGATTGAGCCCATTTTTGGATGACAGAAAATGCAAGTCTTTTTTCCTGAAAGAACCCTATGAGGAAGTTTTCCCAAGATTTGACACCCTCCTACAAGGTTTCTATATCAGGGGAAACAATAATCCAGCCATCTTCTGTCTTGGGAGGGCAGAACTATAGAGCAAGGTTTGTGAAACTACCCACAACTTGCTTCTAAGTTCTCCTCCCTGATGAAGGAATAGTAGAAGTTGAAGAGGGTAAAGTTAGGGTTAAGGTCGAAGTGAAAAGAGAGGAAGATGCAGTCGAAGGAATTGTAGGAGAAGATTGAGGAGTTTGGGGTAGGGGAAGTAGAGGTTTTAGTGCTGCACCTAAGGATGAGGGTAAGGAAGAGGGTAAGGGTAATGGAGGAAAATCCTCCCTGTCTGTGTTTTGTTTTGCAGTGGGATGTGGATTCTAAAAAGTCTGAATAGATAAGCAATCTTTGTTAGAGATTAGAGTAGTAGAGATAGGTTCTAAAAGAAAAAAAAAACAATAGAAGGCGAGAAAGTGGAAAGAAAATGGAGGAGACCTTACTACCCTTGCAGGAGATCTGAGCTAGAGAAGGTGAATGGATTAATGGGTGATTGGTAAGGAAGAGGTTTCATGGAATGAGTGAAGGAAGAGTGTAGAATATTGTTAGGAGGAGACTAGCAGGAATATTGGAAGGGGGAGAAACAAGGATTAAAGGAGATATGTGTTGGGTTGTAAGCTAGAGGTTAGAGAGCGGGCAGAGAACTTCTCTCTAACCCATGATAACAACACATCTTAGGTTTAGATCTTCTATACCCAATACCCTGTTCCGCGTCAAAAATGATGATGTTTTATGTTTGTTTACACCCAAAATGATGTCTTTTTTGGCATAGAATAGGGTTGAAACAGGGTGTTGGGTATAGAAGATGTGATGTCATTACCGAGTTCGGATCCTCTGTCCAAGAGGATTCTTGTCTTATTCTGTCTAATAACAAAATACCGTCGTATTTGATTCAAATTGGATAGACACTATTAAACTTAGACAGACACTTGTGGGACCCACCCACAGGCGCTGATATTGAGCTAAACAGGAGCCAGCTTTGGATTTTCAAAGCCATTTTGTTATTCGTCAACGTTATTCTAAAGCACAAAACCAAAATTTTTTGTCTTGTATTTGGCAGGGAAAGCCATTTTGTTATTCCTCAACGTTATTCCAAAGCCAAATACAAGACAAAAAATTTTGGTTTTGTGGTTTTATCCTTATTATTCTTATTAAGAACAAAAT
>JANZLC010000201.1:26692402-26706492 GCA_026413385.1 Erythroxylum gracilipes
GAAGAAGCGCAAAACACAAAAGATGCCCAAAACATATAATATGCGCAAAACACAGAAGATGCGCAAAACACAGAAGATGCCCAAAACACAGAAGAAGCGCAAAACACATAAGAAGCGCAAAACACAGAAGATGCGCAAAACACAGAAGAAGCCCAAAACACAAAAGATGCGCAAAACACAGAAGAAGCTCAAAACACACAAGAAGAGCAAAACACAGAAGATGCGCAAAACACAAAAAAAGCGCAAAACACAGAAGAAGCTCAAAACACATAAGAAGCGCAAAACACAGAAGATGCGCAAAACACCCAAATAAATTGGGAATAGGGCACAAAAATTTTCCGTTATATCAGTTTTACCTTCTCCAGAGACTTGAAGGCTTAATTGATCGATGGGTTCCTAGGTGACGAGCTTCTTGGTAGCCATTGAAGAAGTAAAATCTGCAAAAATAGGTAAAAAAAGAAGTGAGCACAGTTTTTAAAGAGAGAAAAATAAAAACTCGCCAAATCCTTATATTCTTGGTTGTGTAGTGTGAAATAAGTGTAAACAAAGTGATTAATAATGAAAAAGATGCAGAAAATACCAAGGTTTGGGAGAAAAATGAAATATTTTCGAAGCTAGGGTTAGTGAGAGAGTCAGCCGCAGAGAGAGAAGGTGAAGAAAGAAGAAGAAAAAAGGGTTTTAAAAAGTTTCTGTCGAGGGATCCCACGATCATGGAAATCCCTGTGATTTCCACAATTGTGGGTTAAGGCTTCAGAAGGTTTCTTGAAAACCGTCCCACAATTGTGGGAAATAGGCCTATTCCCACAATCATGGGTTAAGGCTCCATAAAGTTTTTGGAAAACCTTCCCACGTTCGTGGGAAACAACCCAATTCTCACAATCGCGGGTTATCCAACTTTTCCAACTTCTTTTAAGCTTAGCATGCATTCCTAACATTCAGTTAACCCACCAACACATCAAAATCAACTATCTAATAAGAAATTTGAAAAGAAAATAAGTTAAAACTCAAAAAAAAAATCAAACCAAACATAATCAAAACTAAACAAATCAAACACACGAGTAAACAAAATCAAGAAAACAAAAAGTAAACATGCTAAGTTAAGGTCATTAGCTTGACCATTTCACATGCATTCATGAAGGAGCAAAAGAAAGGAAAGAGATGACTTCCTTTTCTTGTGAGTATGGCCCTCTATAGTATGGCTTGCATCTATGCACATTGGCCTTGAATGGTTCACCCTTATTATTTTCTAACTCCAAAGCTCTATAGGGAAGCACCACTCCATCTTGACTTGAACTTTCCAGGAAATAACCGAAGTCTTTAATTAAACAAAAGCACTAAGTCCCCACTCTTGAACTCCTTATTCTTGATGTGAACATTATACCACTTCTTTGTCCTTTCCTTATACAACTTAGCATTTTCATAAGCATCAAACCTCAATTCTTCCAATTCGTCAAGTTGTAATAATCGTTTCTCACCCATAGGCTTCCAATCCATGTTTAACCTCCTAACAGCCCAAGAGCCCCGATGCTCCAACTCCAAAGGTAAAAGGCATGCCTTGCCATACATAAGTCTATATGGAGTAGTTCCTATAGGTGTCTTGAAAGTTGTCCTCTAAGCCCATAAGGTGTCATCTAGCTTTAATTCCTAATCCTTTCTTGAAGTGCTCACTACCTTCTCCAAAATCTTCTTCAACTCTCTGTTCACCACCTCCACTTGACCACTGGTTTAGGGGTGGTAAGGAGTCGTCACTCTATGATGAACATTGTATCTTTTTAGAAGAGCCTCAAACAGTTTGTTGCAAAAATGGCTCCCTCCATCATTTATAATTTATCTGGGCACCCCAAATCTTGTAAAGATCTTCTTGATGAACTTTTGAACCACCTTGTCGTTCCTAATGTAATTCAAACCAAAATCGTAAGCTAAGACTTGGAGAAAATCAAGATTAAACATTAGGACTTGTCATTATCCCTATTTGCTCCCCTTTGATTAACTAATTCAATTTATACTTGGCCCAAGATTTCCTAAAATTCTAGCTACCCTCTCTCAAGGTGTAACTAAATGTCACTAATTAAATAAATTAGAATAAACTTTGGAATCTCTCGATATGCAAAGTCTTTCCTAAACATTCAACTAGATATGAAGCTATCCTATAGGCAGTGTATTGATCTATTGAAATCTCTTCCTAATAAATCAATAACTTGTTATTTATAGGTCCATTAATCGTCAATTCTCGATATGTAATTAACACAGATTACCAAGCTCACTCTCTCGATTTATTACAAGGTTTAAGCATCATAAATAACACAAATATATACATCATTAAATCAATAACCAAAGGTTCACAAATAATTGAAATAACAAACCCAAAAAGTTGTTTTAGCCAATCATAATATCCATAACATCCCCAACAATCAAATAATCCATGATAAACATGCTAGAAGAGAAAGAAATTAAAATAAGAACTGGACGGGGAAACTCCTCCTCTTCTTTTCCCGAATTTGGAAAATCTAGATGACGGGGTGCTCTTTACCTAATCAGAAATGAAACCTTGAATCTCCACCTATTTCTAGGCTCTTAATCTGTCTTTTAGCTCTAAGAAGAAAGTTCAATGACATTCCCTCTTGCCCTACGTTTTTTCTTCAATATATGTCATAAGGTAAGTCATAAAGCCCTAAAAAATAAGTAAAACCCATTTGTCTCTTCGTGCTTAGCATCCCACGATTGTGGGAATTATCTTTGTGCTTTCCATGATCATGGGTTAATGTGGTAGAAACATTCTGTCGAGTTTTCCCATGATCGTGGGAAACATGCCCTTTCCCACGGTCGTAGGCTCTTGTTCTTCAGCAGCTCCACTTCTTTTAGTCCCTATCTCAATCACAAAGGTGTCCACCCTTCATTCCTATACCGAAATGATCAATTCTTACCCTAAATCAACATCAAACATAAAAGAACAATCATAAAGATCACATTAAACAAAAACACGCAAAACATGTCTTAAATCACAATAATACTAACCTATTATGCAAGAAACACATACCGAATACTTAGGAAAAACACATACTAATGCACAACTACTAATTTTCATGGTTGGTTATGTTACAACATAGTTGTGAACAAGTTCAACAATTAAAGAAGTGTTAGGATAGGTCTCACCTTAATTAGTTACAGGGATAATATCAGAGTTAGGCCAGATGTCTTCTTGAGAGTCTAGTATATTAGATTTATCAGTAGAGTGGAGGTTTATTACATTCAAGCTAGTGGGGTGGCTGTGGGGTGTAGAAGTAGTTTGAGTTTCAGAACTAGTTTTTGATGGTTTCATAAGCGGCTGGTCATTTGAATGAGTAGTTGTTATGGGAGAGGTTTGGGAAGGTTCTATATTAGCCTAGGTAGTTACTACGTGATCTTGTTTTTCCATGCTTTGTTTATCATTTTCAAGGCCCATGAGTTCCTAATAAGTTCCAGATTTTTCCTTGACATTTTGGAGAAGGTCTCTAGTGATAGGAGATGGCAATGCTATCTTTCTATAATTTACGATCCTCTCCAAAGTGCATGATATGGATTTATATTGGGAGTTCCTTAGCGATATCAATGCTCATACAGATTCGACCATAGCCAATAGGTTTCTTTATAGCTGTAGGTTCATCCAGATATAATAGCTTCCCGATGAAACTAGCTAAGGAGCCCAATCCTTGGGTACACCAATATCCTAGACGAATGTTATGAAAATTAATCCATAGCAGCATGTTTGTAATCTTAATAGTATCTAGCTTCAAGCCCAACTACCATATCTGCAGGAAAATAGGTTGATTCTCGAAGTGCCATGGACCTTCTTCAAAGATCTTGTGAGCAACAGCTGAGGTAGAGAAGGTGAAAAGAACCAACCCATCTTCAGAGAGGAGCACATCCGTTAAACCCCTGTTTTTCCAGTATTTTTGACCCCATCTAGATATCAAAGGAAAGGTTGGGCGTTGCTCATAGAAAAATCCAACTATGGTAGATTTCCAACTGCTTACGCCATCCTAAAGGATTGTAATATCGGGACAAACAACAAGCTTACCATCCATGTCCACATGAGAGGTGTAAGTTAGGTGCATGGGATAGGAGAGGAAATTTTTTTTCTTGCACTAGAAAGGAGATACATATTAAAATGATTTATCAAGAAATTCTAAATTATCATCTTGATATTTTTTTAGATTCCTCTTTCAATTTACTTGGATATAGACAATGCTGAGCACATCTTAGTGGCAAATGAACCATATTATGGAATCAAAGGGCATTAATTGGTATGCCTAAGATCACTTATATATGCCTAAGAAGTGTGGCAGGATGGGTTTCAAAAGATTATATGAGTTCAATTTGGCTATTCCAAATAAGCAGGGGTGGAACTTCCTGGTGAAACTAGATTCACTAGTAAGAAAAATGTTTAAGACAAAATATTTTCCTAATATTGACTTCTTGAATGCTAAATTAATTGCAAACATGACCTTCATATATGGTAAGGTAATGGTACAGTAAAAAGGGGAACTGGATGGCAAATTGGATGGAGAAATATGATTCTCCTTGGTTTAGACCCTTAGTTACTAAATGATCAATATGCAATGGTGAAGTCTCTTTTTCCACAAAAAAATAAGGAAGCATCTATTAGGTCTCTCATAATTGAAACGGGTTTATGAATTGGTATAACGATATCATTGAATATCTATTTTGTGATAGAGATAAGTTGTTGATTAGAAGTGTTTTAGTGTATCAACTGTACAAGAAAGATAAGCTAGTTTGACACTTTGAGCTTAATAGAGAGTTTTCAAGTAAAAGTGCTTATGGAATGCAATTACATGATGTCGATGGAAGTCGACCACAAGGACATAATGTTTTTTTAAATTTGTAAATACCTCCTCAATATAAAACTTTTATGTAGCATACTGGTCTAAACATCCTTCTGTTGGTTTATGCCCTACAACTAATTGCTTTGGTTATAGATTAGTGACAAATTATTTAAAGGCATTTTTTATCTTGTACATGTTTACATATATATGATAAAATCCATGAAATAATTGTACATTGCAAATGAAATTATAATGAGATTATAATTATGAGATTCATATTGCATTTATGCATTATTCCTAAATGTTCTTAGTCATTGTTTTATTAAGATTGGACATTAATAAAATGTAAGGAAACAAGCATCGTTTTGTTTTTCCTTATCAAGGAATTGGTCGATCTTATAGGCCAAAGTATAGAGATACTTAAACAAACGTATAGGTACTTATTAGAGAACAAGTTCATTGAATAGAACCGATATGAGAAATGTATTTGGAACATTACTTATATGTCTATAGAATTCTCATTGTGATGAGTGTATAAGTAATCTTTTGACTTAAGGTCACCAAAGTTATCTTGTATAGGGATTGTTATGTTTTGATACTATTTATGACCTATTTAATCATAGGTCAGTCAAATAATAGTCATTGGATGTAGTATGAATTATATGGAGATAGTTGTATGATCAAGATTGGATTCATCATCCTAAAGTAATTAGGGAGAATATTCCATTGTTCTTGATTAGTATTGATTCGGGAAATCCTTAGCCAAGGTGGAATGAAGTTTTGTAAATAGTTTACAAATATCATTAATTGAATCAATAGTTGACAGCAGAGAACTAATATGATTGGACTCAAAATAGAGTAGACATTAATTCTAAGTTCTATGTCTAATTGGAATATTAGTTGATGAAATGATTAAATTATACGAAAAAATCATGCACGGAAAGGTTAGTCAAAATTACTTTGACATTCCTAAATATTTAGGTGGTCATGACGTGTTGCTAGACTCCAATCTTGATCTATGATTATAAATTGTTTAATTGGAGAATTAAAGATAAATTAAAAGGAGTTTTAATTTATCTAATTCTAATTATGAATTAGAATTAGAATTTATAATCATTGTCAACATATTTGGGAACCTAATGGGTCTCACATATAGAATGGGTTAAAGAGAGGAAAGTTAATTTAATCAAGCTGGACTTGATTATAAAGTTTGAGAAATTTCAATTAAACTTTAAATAAAATTACAAATAATTCTTATTAAATACCAATTATGCCTAAATAAGATTCAATATCTTCTATTGATCTTTATTTATTAAATATCTCATATTTAATCATAATGGACCCGATTTTGCATCTAATGTGGTAAACCAATTATGTCCTTTTAGTTTACTAATAATATAAACTTTTCTGGGTAATTTATATGCATCGCCTATAGTAGCTTTATTTAATTCTTTATAATTAATTATCATTCTTCCTTTTCCTTTTTTTTTTGTTAAAAATGATTGTTTACATAAGAGGCAGGAGCTACATGTTTACTTGTACTTGATGAAATTAGTTGTTTTTGTAAAGTGGTATGATTATTAACAATATTTTATAATGTTTGAAGAGTTTGTATAAAAGTTTTAATAGATCGAAGGAAATTATAAGTTTGAGTAAATGTTTTGATAAATTGTTGGCTAATTTTACTTTTTGTTTCCATATGTATTATTAGTAAATGGATCGCTCTATAAGAAGCATAAATAGGCATAATTACTGAATTTTGTTAAGAAGAAATCTAAGAAGAATATTTCTAAAACCATAGCTCAAACAAACATTAAAAAAATCTATAAGACTAATTTCATCTAAATAAGTAAAGCTAGCATATAGAAAGATAATAATAGGTCTAAAATAAGGAATGATTAGTAAATAAAGATATATTATAATTGATGAAAATAAAAAAGTATAAGTAAGTATACCTTATGTTTTCTTCTTCTTTTTCACTGAAATGCCAACACTTAGGCTACGACGAGAGTTTGAAAGTAAACAAAGATATGAAAACTTAAGGGTTTTATTTTTTATATTGGAGTAATGCTCCGTTCTTACATTATATAGGATGACGAGGCATGATAGCTTCCAAAGCAAAAATAGGAAAAGTAGATGGTCGACAAAGTAAAAGTAAAAAAGTGAAAAAGCAAAAGCAAAAGATTATAGATAGCAGGCCGATAGATGGCATATTTACATTATTGTTTACATTATTTGGAGCTTACATCATTTCTTACATCATTCTTCAATAATCACGCCCACTGAAGAGTTGTCATCTTTGTCTTTGGAGGTGGACGGACAGTGGGTACATTGATAAGATGGATATTGTTGTAGTTGATGACAAAGAGATTGCTTCCAGTCATCTGATAATATGCTGAATACTCCAGAAATAGTTGAGAAATTTCCCTCTATTTGTTTGATGAGTTGGAAGGAATCAGTAGCTGTGGGTGTACGATAGGTTGACGTCATCAAAATGTTTGATCCTTTATAATTGAGTTTGATCAATGATTCAGGTGTAATCTTTAAACATTGCTGATAGACTCCTTCCAGGCATTGCAGATTAAACTGATTAATGAGATCCCAGTTGAATTAATACTTTGATGGTTCGTCTGTAGGTGGATACATACCATTACTAATACCTATTTATACATACACTATTCGAGTAACTGTATGTTTGAATTTTGTAAACTGTCTATTTTTTTAAAGATTGGGTAACTGCTAAAAACTTTGATGAAGATTTCTCTTTCTTTTGCAAATCTTTCTTTGTAATTTTTAATTACCAGAGTGAATCCAGCTGGAAATTTGGCAAGGCTATTTAGATTAGTTAGGTAAATGGTTTGGACTAAACCACTTTGGAAAACTAGATAGGTAGTGAGTGCATCTGTTTCGGGAAAGATGATAGCTTTAGGTCCATAACGTCCTCTATTTTGGGGATAAAACTGAAAGATTTTTTGTTCTTCCTTCCATTCATTAAGTGCTTGGAAACAGTCATAAAATATCTCAAGAGTAATTTTTTTCATTTTTTCTTTCAAGGCTCAAGTGGGTACAACATTGATCCTTTCCATATTGATTAGTTTTCCAAGAGTTTTCATGGTAGTGGAAGTTCATGGTTTTTGAAAAACTTGTTTATATTACAGTTTCAAAGAGGGTTATCTGAATTCTGCCAATGCCTTTTCTGCTTCCATGCTGGTATTAAAACTTCGATGAATAATGGAAGATTTTTCGGTGATACAAATAGTAACTTTATGCCATTCATCAAATATTTCGGCCATTGGTCCATTGAAAATGACATAAGTTTTACTCTCTTTAAAATCGTCCTTTTTATGAGAGATGGGTAAAGGTGTCTGAGTGATTTGTTGGGGTGTTATTGGCTAGATATTTTGTGGTTGTGATTGAATATTGGTTATTGGAAGATTTGTAGAGTGTGATTGGTCAGCGGATATCTGTTTTTCAAGGAGGGTAATAGTTTCTCGTAACTAATTAATTTCTTTGGTTACTTTACCCACTCGTTGTTGAAGCTCTGTTAACTCATTTTCTTTTTTAATGAGTGAATCCTTCAAGCTGAGGATAGCTGCTTCCAGTCTCTTGTCAATATATCTGCAAGACTATTAGTAGAGGATTTTATATACTTAACATGAAAAGTATATTGATTTAATTCGAGTTGCCATCAAATTAATCTTCCTTGATTATAATTAGTTAATTTTTTCTTTATATTTATTTTGGTTTCTTTTGGACAAGCGTTAGCATAATGACTTCTTCTTTACATAACTACTTCTACATTTTTTCTTATTTTGAGGGCAATATTTCTTTTTTGGTTTATATTGTCTATAAACCTTTTTTTCTAAAAAAGTTTTATAAGGTTTAAATGGAAATTTTTTATATGTGTTTTTGGGATATTTTTGCCATTTATATTTATTATGTTTTGTTTGTTTTCTTTATTTATGATAGGTAGAAAATTCACATCCATATTATTGAGAAACCTCTAAATATTTAGAACAACATAATTGAATATCTCTGTGTCGTAATTTTTTTGTGTAATTTTACTTCTAAACATTTTTGTGATAATACTTCTTTTGTTATTGAAATAGCACCACCTAAGTATAAACAATTACAAAAAATTCTTGAAGATAAGAGATATAAAATAGGCTATATACACTTATCTACTATTCAAATCTTATTAAAATCTACTTTCCAAGAAGGAATAGACTCTCCAATAAGAATGACTATTATTGATGAACGCATGAATAATTTAAATGATCAAATAATAGGAATAATGAATAGAAAACTAGCTTATGGAAAAATAAAATTTAATACTCGTTTAAAGTTAGGAATTCCCTTGTAATCACATAATTTAGATGAAACTATTACGATTGCTTATAAATTATAGAGAGAAAATTTAATGACTTTAGGATAATACCCATTTCAATAACTTATCATATTAGTTATGCTTTAATTAATTCACGTCATATTATTGAATTAAAAAATACAGACATAATTTACATTGATCAATTGTTTAATGAAGTAGCAAAAGTAGGTACAAATCTAAGAACTAATTTACGAGAAATACCAGAAATAACATACCCTATTAAACTATTAGAATCGGCTAAACCAAGATTATCATTTTTGAAAACAAGCCTCTAAAAGACAATTCTTTATTAAGATCACAATCTGTAAGATTATAAAGACCTATTAGATTTACCAAACCCAGTATAAGCTTAGAAAAACCTATTCAAATAACTGAACCAAAAATAAAAAATGAAGAACTAGATTTAAATAAAGAAATATTTACTATTAAAACTCACCTAACATAATTAACAGAACATCTTAAAAATACATTATAAGTATTACTAAACAATTTAATTTCAATTAAATTACTAAAACATCCAGAGCTTATTATAAGTAGGCTTAAGCTCTATGGAGCTACCACATCTTACTTAACCCTCTTTGGAAGAGTTAAAGAGTTCTCTCAATCTGTTCTGTGGATACTGTTAAAGGCTGGACACTTGTACGGCTATGACGGTTAAGACGGATCAGTTTTGGGAACAGTTCGAGGAATACGACAAGACAAAGATCAAGCTTCAGAATAAGGTAAGAATTAAGTTTTTGCTTTATTATGATTTATGTTAATCATTTTATAGAATTAAAGAGATCTAGGTTTTTAGGAAATCAAAGATTGTGAAAAAGTTTTGTAATTATTCTGCTGTGTTTAGAATAAGATCCTGACCCGATTTCCCAATAGTAGTATTAGAGAAGGATTTTATTTCTATAATTTAATTAAGTTGACTGATTGTTATTGGTTATAATTTTGGAATTGAAATGCAAAAGTTTGCAACCTAAATCTGAAAGGTGTTTCAGATTAATACAGTATGAACCCTAAACCAAAAAATTAGATATCTAGATTAAGAATTCTGGAAAAACTCGATGGCATTTGGGTTTGTTTGGTGTGTACTGCCTATGATACTATTGGGTGATATGTTCTAAAAATTGAGTCCTCATTATATTTAAACACTTAGAAGTAGTTTATGAAACTTTGTGTTTTTAAATATGAAAAGTTTAGATTAAACATCCGAAGCCTAGAACTCAAAATCTGAAAAAAGCATGGAATAAGTCTTTTGAAAATCATAGAAATTGGAAGAAAAAATAGGTTTGATTTACTAGTTTGCAATGTATGAGAACCACGAAAATAGCTAAACATTTTATCTGTGTTTTGGGTGTTGCATACGTCTGATTGTTGGCTTACGATTGCGATTTTTTTTTCTAGTTAGCTTTTTATGCCAGATTTGTCTTTTGTGTTGGTTTTGTCGCTACCTGAAAGCCTTGATTTTCTAGGTATTGTCGGTGTTTTTGTGGCTGGTAAGTTTTGAAAACTCACCAGCGACAGTCACCCACTAGCTACGGTCGCTGTTGTTGAATACTTGGAACTAGTGGAGTAACACCACTGGTGAAGTAGGGTTCTCCCGTAACTGATGCAACTTGGAGGCAACAGTGTGGCGATGTGGAGGCATGGTGGAGTACATCGAAGGTACAATAGACATTGCCCTGCAGAGACAAATGTCACCATGGAGACCCAGGCTCAACGGTTGCTTGAGGCAGAGCAGGAGGCATGGGAGATGTAGTTAGAGAAACGTGTATACATTACCTGGCGATTTGGAGAAATGTGGGAGTGGCAGTTTAGGAGAGATGGATGATAGTTTGCAAAAACGTGGAGACGTTTCTGGAGAAGACGATGGGCGAGTGTAAGTCACGCGCCAACCATCTTCTGGGAGAACATCCACAGAGGCGTGTCTTGCACTCGCCATCAGACACTACCCACCTTATTCTATTTTTTAATGCTTTAAAAACCTTTATGTTGGCCCCCGAATTTTTTTAATAAATAAGTATGATTTAAGTTATTTTGAGGTCTTGATAGATTAATTATTTTGGAGTAATTAGCATGTAAATGTTAGGAGGATTTATTGTTGGGATTGATGGAATTAAAGTATAAATGTTGTAAGAATGCATAAGGGGCAATCTTGGTAAATCACTTAAGTTTAAAAGTTATAAGGCATAATGGAAGGGCATAGTGGGCATTGCTCATTCATTTAGGGTATAAGTGAAAGAAGTTGTCTTGCTTTAAATTAAAGAAAGAATTGTGAGTGAGGGAGAAGAAAGGAGAAAAGAAGAGAAGAGCTAGGGTTTTGGAGATTCTTGAAGAGTTTGAAGACATTGAAGCTAAATCAAGTGAGTATAAGTATTAACCCTTCTTGATTGTTGGATGAAGCAGATCTAGTGATAGTTAGAAGTGAAAAGCAAGGTTGAATATGGGTAGGAAGTTGTTGACGAATGGTATGAGTGAATCTTTTACATTTTTGGGTTAATGATCAAAGATAGATCATGAATGGGTTTGTGAATGATATTGGGTTAAAATGAAGTTGAAAATGAAGTAGAAGTGATGGTTTAGGTTTAATATGGGTTATATGAAAAAGGTGGGAAGTGAAAAGATTAAAAATGTAGCAAAATATGTTCTCGGAGTGGGTTTCTTGATGAGTTTCCCGTGGCGAAGTCCATTTTTCCTACACGGACATGCTTTGGTATTTTTACAATAACGTTTGCTATAGTTATCCAAATGGAATGATTTTTGATTTGGAGTAAACTAGAGACATAGGCTACAAATTGTATGAAGTAATCGAGCCTAAATTCAGTTTTTATGAATTTCAATTTCGGGATGGAATTTGAGCATGGAATATTGTTTCATCATAAGAACAGCCTGCAATTGTATAGGTAGTAACTTTCCGATTTTTGAACCAAACTGAATGGAAATTTGGTTATTATTTAAGGAAATCAATTGAGGCAAGAGGAGCAAGAGGAAGGACACATTTAAGCAAGTTTATAAGTAAGGAAATCAAGGTGGGTTTCACTTTTATAATTGAGTAATAAGCCACAAATGCTTCTTTTGAAAGAATGAAAATAAGGGATTTTTAACTACTTTATACATGTTCATTTATTGCTTTTTAAATGCTTTAAGAAGGTGCCACGTGTTTGTATACGAATTGTATATTTTGTTTATGAAATGAATGATGGAAATGATTTTGAATGAATATTGAATATTTTGAAACGATATTATGGTTATGAAAACAATTTTTGAAATAAATGTGCCATTTTGGGCAACAAGTTTACAAGATATGAAATACATGTTATGTTGGTTTGTGGTGGCCCCCTAAGTTAAGTCAAGTCTACTTTGACAAAAGGCTTCTCCCGCCTGCCTGCTAGTGGCATGGAGCTCCTTTATAGACTCCCATAAGTTCACGGCTACGCAAGACCGTTAAGTGGGATTATGATAGTATGTTCTATTCACAGCTACATAGGACCCTTATGGAAAATATGTAGTACGTTCTGTTTTGGATCCACCCAAACTATTTTGATGTGCCTGTGTGTTTATGATTTGTAAACAAGTTGATGAATGCATGATTTATATTGCTTATGAATTGTTTGATAAATGAGAAATTTGAGAAATATGTGCTTTATGATTCAATGAGCATTCTACAATGAAAATGAATATTTCAATGGTTTTGTTTATTACCGGTTATAAAATTGATACCCACGAGCTTTAAGATCACCCTTATTTTCCTCCTCCTATTTAAGTGATGAGCAAGAGATCGAGTAAGTAAAGAGTTATGGCATCACTTTGAATTGGCATTCTTTTGTATTTTAAAGTTAGATTTTTGGGAATTCAAGGCTTTAGCCACATTTTAAGTTTTACTAGTTCAAATCTATTTTGTATTTTTGGTTCTTGAACTCAACTGATGTATTATGACTTGAAATGTCATTAAAGCTTTGTAAAACTTTTGTCTTTTGAAATAAATGAAATATATTTGGGATGTCTATGATTTTCTTGTTTTCACAATGTATTTTGTTTTTAAAATGAGGTTAAGGTTTTGGGAAGTAGTTGTGTTTATGTTAATGTTTATTGTGTTTTTAGTCTTTTAGTTAAATTGATGAGGGTGGTTGAATGGATTTATGTTTGCATTAAATAAGGTAGGTTGCAAGGGGTTTTGGGTTTTGCTTAAGGGGTTTTCGCTGCGGCGAACCCCGAAGGAAATTATACTTTTCTCGTGGTGACTTCACCGCGACGCAGGCTTATGTTCGCCACGGCGTTGTCAGCCTTCCAAGGTCGTCGCGACAAAGTTATACTTGCCGCCGCGGCAAAATTAACCCAAAGGGTCAGTGAAGCTTTCTCGCTTTTGTTCGTCTCGGTGAAACAATAGTTCACCCCAGCGAAGTCAGCCTTTGCTTCCGAAGGACTTTTCTTTTAAATTTTAAATTTCTAATTCTTCATCCACGCTCAAGCTTCATGATCCCATGTCTGATGTTGGGCTTCGAAAACGGGGTCCAACACTTTATACAATTAAATTAATTTAATGAAGATTAAATTAGTTTAAATTTATAATAAAATTAAAAAAGTGTTTTTCTAATTTTGAATAATTTTATTAAGAATGCTTTGGAATTTAGTTTAATTTTTCAAGGAGTTGGATTATTAAATTAAATTAATTTATCCATTCAATTCCAAAATTAAGATAATTATTTTCATAATTTGATTAAGATTAATAATTATATTTATTCCTAATCAATTTTAGAAAAGTAGTTTCTAAAATTAGAATTAATTAGTTTCAATTAGATTGAAATTAATTAATTAGAAAAGTAGTTTCTAAAATTAGAATTAATTAGTTTCAATTAGATTGAAATTAATTAATTAGAAAAGTTGTTTCT
>JANZLC010000201.1:26709056-26723044 GCA_026413385.1 Erythroxylum gracilipes
AATGCATGATTAAAGTCCTAATCTTATTTGGTAGTCATGACATATAATTGATTACTTGCTTTCTTACATTTATTTTGCTCTACGTGGAATTTACCTTGTTTAGTATAATTGATACTAAGTTAGTGAACCCAAGTTTTTGGACATAGGATATGTTTGAGAAGAGTTCTCAAAGTTAGAATAGAAAATTATATGCCCATTACGCAATATTGCTATAATCTTTGTTGAGGATTTGGTGACAAAGTTTTAGAGATATGTTAAAGTCATATAAATGACAAAATGTATGACATTTTAGTTAACTAATTTCTCATAAACTTTGATGACAACATGTAAGATACATGTCAACACTATGATAGCAAGATGTAAGAGGTTGCATGGAGAAGAACTAAAAAGTATAGTACCTTGTTGGAATTGTTCTAGTTAATTTAGCCTACTAAAAGCATAATTATGGACTACAATTACAGACTTCGCTATAGTATGATAATAGTTTTCACAAGAAAAAAATGATTGCATGACTTTTCTTGCCTATATGTGATATGATAGAGATCATATGTTTTTCTAATTCATACTTATGAGTATGTGATATTGAATATAGATTTAACATTATTATAATGTTCAATGCATGGTTAGAAATAGAATGATAAGTAAAAGTAATTGATCCAAGTTTATACAAATAGTTTGTATATGTAATGGATCAAAGGAGACTTATGCTTAACATAAATGATGAGAATAAAAAGTTGGATAGTCGAGACAATCCTTTTATGTTATGTTGGTTAAATCAACAAAACGAGAATCATAAAGTTATATACAAGGATAAGTGTATCTTTTTTATTATGAATCATATGAAACTTGTCAAGTTAAAGAATATCCAAATCAACCTTTGGTGAAAGGATGATAATGGTATTAAATTATTAAATCTTATACATGTGATGTATTGAATAGAATAATAATTCATAAAAAAGATAATACTTATATTTCATTAGATTACTAATGACTTTATGTGATGTAGTCATATGTATTAAATTCAGTAATGATTTGAAATTTTGAAAAGTGCAAATTGTTTGAATCTAAGTAGAAATTAAGCATTGAGAATGCTGAAGCATCTCTATGAAATCGATTTGGTGAGTTTTCAATTTTTGGTTATTTATAGAGAATGAGATTCTCTAGTGAATACCTTCGTAACTAAATTCATAAGAGTATGGATTTATGTAATGAGAAAAAATATAATATTAGATATTGTATGATGTAATAGTATTTCTTCTATAGCGATGCCTAGTACAATGACTTACCTTGAATAGTTTCAATTGAATCAATGAGCAAGATTCCATATTAAATATGAAATGATAAGTCAGAGTCAAAGTTAATGCTTTAAGGATGTAATGCTTAGTTAAAAACATATATTATCCATTAACTTTAGAACTAAATTGGATATAATCTTATAGACCAATTGAACGAATTGCTTGATTCAATGTATACTTATAGGAGAATGGTTCTCAAGATAAGTAGTGGGAGTTAGATGAAATTTGAAAAGTTCAAATCTCATAATCATACATCAAATTGGAACTATTTCCTTTATTGATACATTTGATGTATAGTTGAAAGGCTACGAGACGTTGAAAGATTCACTTTTATGATGAATTCAAAAAGTTTATTTTTGAGATGATTGTGAATTTATCAAGTCTACAAAAAGGTTAATGGGAGTATGGTTATCTTCTTTAATGGGAGTATGTGGATACATATTGCTTATAGAGAATAGCAATTTTAATTTCTAATTGTTGAAAACATAATTGTCCAAGAACAAATCTTATTGGATATGAAAAAGTAACAACTTAATTATGGTAATTAGATCTATAGAGATAGATTGGAAATTACTTACTTATTTTAAATCCAAATACATAGATAATGTACTAAAGGTGTTTAGTATTTGAGATATCAAATACTTGCAAAGTATTAATGGTATACATTACTATATGTATGAGTTGATATTTTAGTTCAAGGAGATAAGGATATTTACTTTAGAAGTAAATCTAATTAAGATTTATTTACATAGAAAAATATCATTCAATATTGGAAAGGTTCCAATATAGCAATGGTTGCTAATTAAACTATAATACATTTTTTATTTAGTGGAAATGATTAATCTGATCAATAAGTTCTTTAGTGAACTTGACATAATTCCTTGCATTTTTTAAGATAGTAATGTACTATAGAACATTAGAGCCATTGAGAATGCATAAGGAGCTAATGTTTCATTAAAGATCCAAGACTGTGTTTAGGCAAATTTTCTTAATTATGATGATAATTAAGATGGGAGTTATAGGATTTAAGCAAGTGCTTACTATAGAGAATCTTATAGAATTCTCTCATTAAACTACTATCTCAGTAATAGAATAATCGTCATATGGTGATATGGTATGAAATAATTAAAAGATTTGCTTAGTGTAAGTGAGAGATTATTGGTTTATGCCCTACGACCAATCACTTTGGTTGTAGTTTAGTGATAAATTATTTAAAGGCATTCTTTATCTTGTACATGTTTAGATATATATGATAAAGTCTATGGAATAATTGTACATTGCAAATGAAATTATATTGAGATTATAATTATGAGATTCATATTGCATTTATGTAATATTCTTCAATGTTCCTAGTCATTGTCCTATTAAGATTAAACATTAATATAACGTAAAAAGGCAAGCATACGCTTTGTTTTTCCTTATGAATCAAGTAGTCGATCTTACAGGCTAAAGTATAGAGATACTTAAACAAATATGTAGGTGCTTGTTAGAGAACAAGTTTATTAAACAGACCCGATATGAGAAATCTATTTGGAACATTACTTATAAGTCTAAGGAATTCTCATTGTGATGATAATATAAGTGATCTTTTGACTTGAGGTCACCAAAGTTATCTTGTATAGGGATTGCTATGTTTTGATACTATTTGTAACCTATTTAATCATAGGTTCGTCAAATGGTAGTCATTGTATGTTGAATTAATTATATGTAGATTTTGTGTGATCAAGATGAGATTCACCATCCTAAAGTAATTCGGGAGAATGTTTCGTTATTTTCGATTAGTATTGATTCGAGAAATCCTTGGCCAAGGTGGATTGACATTTTGAAAATAGTTTACAAATATCATTAATTGAATCAATAGCTAATGTTAGAGAACTAATATGATTGGGCTCAAAGTAGAGTAGACATTAATTCTAAGCTTTATGTCTAATCGGAACATTAGTTGATGAAATGATTAAATTATACGAAAAAATCATGCATAAAAAGGTTATTCAAAACCACTTTGACATTCCTAAATATTTGGGTGGTTATGATGTGTTGTTAGATGCCAATCTTGATCTATAATTATAAATTATTTAATTGCAGAATTAAACATAAATTAAAAGGAATTTTAATTTATCTAATTCTAATTATGAATTAGAATTTATAATTATTGCCAACATATTTGGGAACTTAATGGGTCTCATATATGGAATGAGTTGAAGAGAGCAAAGTTAATTTAATCAAGTTGGACTTGATTGTAAAGTTTGAGAAACTTTATAATTAAATATAAGATATTTAATAAATAAGGATCAATATAAGATACTGAATCTTAATTAGGCATAATTGGTATTTAATTAGAATTATTTGTAATTTTAATTAAATTTTAATTAAAATTCTAATTTAATTTCAATTAAATTACTAAAATATCCAAAGCTTATTATAAATAGGTTTAAGCTCTATAGAGCTAGCACTTCTTGCTTAACACTATCTATAAGAGTTACAGAGTCCTTTTAACTTATTCTGTGGATACCGTTAGAGGTCGGACACTTGTGCGACTACGGTGGTTGAGATGGATCAATTTCTGGAACGGTTCGAGAGGTACAACAAGACAAATATCAAGCTTCAGAATAAGGTACAAATTGAGTTTCCGCTTTATTATGATTTGTGTTAATCATTTTATATAATTAAAGAGATATATCTTGGTTTTTAAGAAAGCAAAGATTGCGAAAAAATTTTCGTAATTATTCCACTGCGGTCGAAATCAGATCTCGACCGGTTTTCCAACACCTTCCAAGAACTGACCACCTATGAATAAGATATGTAGAGGTTGATTCGTTGGACAACATATGTACCTTAGAGAATGAAATGGTGATGCACAAGATACAGTTTGGCAAAAAAGTGGTGGTTAGCCGAGAACATCAACTTATTTAATTTCGCATGTTCATCTTTATTGTAGTTAATAGGTTTAGTGCTTGGGGGAAAAGGATGAGAAGGTTGAGAATCTGGTTGTTATGGTGTATTGGAGTATTTGTTGGGCAAAGAACGATTGGATTTGGAATGGTAAACGGTCATCTTTCAAAAAAATTGTGAATAAAGTTGGTAATATGCTACATTAATAAAAACAAAATTGCCAAATGACTGATGATGAGAGTTAGGAGGTTTGGGAGTGCGATAAGAAGTGGTAATACACTGCGGCAAAAAAAGAGATGTTGGAATGCTAAAAATGTACGTGAACACAACATGTTTTGCAGATAATAATTTCATTAGTGATAAGCGGTCATTCATAATTCAAAAGGAAGAGGGCAATATGGTGTCATGAACTTGAGAGTCATCTTTCACCTATATCATAACTAAAAGAACAGCAAAAACCCTAGGTTGAAGCGAAATTGGATTGTCTGCAAGTATCTGACTCTAAAATTTGATTTTCAACAAAATTATTATTTTTATATTTACTTGATAATTATAAATATTTACGACAGAATATATTCAATGTTAGGATTAGCTTTATTTACGGCAGAATATATAGCCTACTGTTGTAAGGACTCCTTGGAATACGAAGTTTTTCATCATGCTATGATTTAATTGTTAATGGGCTGAGGTTCAATTTGAACCATTCAGTCTGGACTGAGCCCAACATTTTATAAAGGTATCCAATCTTTTGCATGCTCCTTACTTTGCAAACTAAGCTGGCACCGGAGTTGTGAATTGCAGGTGGAGTTGCTACAGGCACATAATCACCCATTGCAAGAAAGAATCTGAGCATAGGACACTCTTGAAAAGCAGATTAGAAGTCTAATAGAGTTGTTGCGTTAAGAGATAAAGGTCGCCTAGCTATAAAACAACAAACATGCTTTAATACGTACTTTTAAATGGAAGATAGGGATAAACATAGATAGAAAATATTGATAATATCCTTTCATTAGTTGAGTTACCCAATCCAAGTATGAGTGTACTTTATACCAAATCAGGATTCCGTAGCTCTATTAATATCCGTTTGGTTGAGAAGTTTTAGGTGATCCATTCCTATAGAGTTATGGTTCCTAATTCAAAGGGTGACCTCGTACACGTCAAACTAGCAAGCAATCTCTTTAAAAGCCTTCTCTTAATACGTACTTTTATAAAACCGCAGATGGCAACGCAACAACACAAAAGAAGAGGACCTTATACTGAAATGACTGGCCAAAGAAAGCCTTCTCCTATTCCAAGGTCGGTAAGAATAATTGGCGAAGAGCGTAGGAAACAGAATGCTAGTGTTGATTATGGCTCAGGTGACAATGTGAATATTGATGAGGAAGATAATTTATTAAGTGGGATTAGTAAAGATGACAATATCAATGGTGATTATAGCCCCGGAGATGGAAGTACTGCGCCTGCAGGTTCGCGAACTTTTAACTCTAGTATTGAGGAGGAAAAGAAGAACGATATTGCCAAGGACCATCAAGACGGTAAAGCAAATAATAAATCCGTGAATACCATGATCAAAATCAAGAATATGATTGGCGATGATGACAAGAAACATGCTTTCGAAGCTAGAAGAATATTACATCCAGATCATGATGAGAAACCACAAGCAAGAGATCGTAGTACGCGAAGCAGTTACAGTTACAGAGATGGTGGCCAGTCAGTTATACCTCAACTGGTATGAATCATATATATCTGAATACTGTTGCAGTGCTCTTACGTACGTGCTGATGGTCCTAGAATATTAACCAAGTTTGCATTTTACTTTCAACTGACGTATATCATCCAGAACAGGATTGAAATTGGTGATTTTGTTTGACTTATCATTCCGATAATGCAAATTAAACACTTGGTGCATAATACATTAATTGCTTTTTTTTGTTACACGTGCAAAGTTGAGGTCAGGGACCTCATAAAGAGATCGTGAGGTACTGATTATTAAATATTTTTGTGATACCTAGAGAGTGGATTTGGCAAAACTGAGCCCAGAGTCGTTGTCAAGATATTGCCAGCACTTCAGCATTGTAAGATTTCAACTAATAAATTTGGAGTAATTCCAATAAATATTATTAATCATTTGCAATTGTGGTTAGGTGGGCACAAATTCTAGTTCGTCCAGGCAACAAATGCTTGATGCTGCCCAACAACATTTTGTTACGCAGGTGTATCTTTTTATTCTTTCTCTTGCTCTTTTCCAACTGTGAATTATCTAACCGTCATATTGTTGCAGCCATCACTGGATGAGGAGCAGGTGATCACTGAATTTATTCTTGCGGCCAAGAGATTGAAACAGACAGATTGAGAAGTATTGGAGTATTTTGGTAGCTTTGAGTGAATGTATAGGGTGTTAATAACCTTTAGGATCTGATAAAATAAGATAGTAGACCAAGATAATTACTAAGTCCATTGGTTGAAACATCACAATTTCTGCTGCAATATTTACTTAGTTGATTGAGAAAAGCTTGCCCATTATTACGTACACATGAAAAAAATGGTTCACTAGGCGCCACAAATTTGGCATGAACTACATATTATTGTTTATTTATATGAAAACTCTCCTTCCTATGATGTCTTCACTTAATGTCCTGTTGAGTACTCCTCGGCACATGTTATGAACTTGTGCCAAGTTCTACGTTAAACCTTGAGAAGATAGTGAATCTTTTCCTTATTCTTTACAACCTAAGCTACGCAGCTCTACTGTGGGTGGAGTCGTTGAAGGCGCATGAAACAGCTATCTGCAAAAAAAGTGTACGAGCACAAATCATCCTTGAAGCATGTTGACCTAAGGTTCAGAAACTAGATCTTCTGTCCAGTTTTACTCTGTTTTATTCTGTCTCATAGAATCTCAGTCATTTATTTTGCGGGCCCCACGCGGGCCCCACGCAGACTTCACATAAATAAATAACTAAGATTTATTTGACACAATAAGACACCATAATATTAGACAGAGAATCTAGACTTTAAGGTTCAATAGACTAAGTTTTCAGGTTAAGAATTCGACTCTTCAATTGGACAGGCTGCGTGGAAGTTGGGGTTTTGACTCTCGCTTATGAATGCAATAGTGGTAAATATTTGGTAGCAGTGTTGAGTTGCTCTTCGAGTCCCATTTGACATAAGTGAGGATTAATCTGAGCGTAGTAATGACTTAAAGGTGTCACTGATAATTCGGATCTTTCAAAGCACCTCTTGGATTAAAAAAAATAGAAAATAAGGGTTATTTATAGATTTCCAATTCTACGCCGATTCTACTCAGTCACACATCTTTCCACTTAATTACGTGTACTGGTTAAACTACTTCAAGAGCAACTATCTATACACATAAGTAATTACATTTAGTAACAATTATTGCTACAAGGTTAGTTTGGCTATTTTGATCTTATAAATTAAAGTATTAAGACACTTAGACTAATGTGTAGGCGCTTATTAAAGAATAAGTATATTAAATTGACCTGATTATGAGATTTCTAAATAGAATATTATTTATGTGTCTATGGATTTCTTCATCATAATAGTTGTATAATTAATCCTTAGATTTGAGATTATTAAGGTATCTCATGTGAGAATTATTATCTTTTGATTTTACTTAAAAATTGTCCTATTTAGGATAATTCAGTCAGTACTACTTAGATGTAGTATAAATCATAAGGAGATAGTTGAATAATTCAATAACGAGTTCATCACTCTAAAGTAATTAGAGAGAATGTTTTACAATTCTTGATTAGTAGCGATTTAAGAAATTCTCTAGCCAAAGTGAATTGACATTTAAAAGGATGTTTTCAAATATTAATTTTAAATCAATTATTGTGTAATAAAAACGAACATGATTGAATTCAAAAAAGTATATATTATATTTATACTCTACCCAATTAGAACATTGAATGATGATAAGATTAAATTATACATCATTACCATACATGAATAGGTTAAGTCAAAATAATTTGACTTTCCTAATATTTGGATAATCATAACATGTTGTTAGACGTCAATCTTGATCTATAATTATAAATTACTTAATTAGAGAATTGAAGATAAATTAAAATTAGTTTTAACTTATTTAATTATAATTATAATTTATAACCATTGTCAATATATTAGAAACCTAATGAGTCACACATAAAGAATAGTTTAAAAGAGAAAAATCAATTTCAATTAAATTGGACTTAATTATAAATTTTGACAAAAATTTGAGATGAAATATGAGATATTTGATTTTAATAAAATAAAAATAAATTATAATTAGAGTTTGACTTTAATTATAATTGATGTATTTAATTTTAGTAAAAATTAAAACCTTAATGCTTTTTCTATATATAGGAATAAGCATAAGGGAGCTAATACTCTTGCTAATTCCTCTCATAAAGTTTAGCGTTTTTGACTTCTCTTTGGATACTATTAGAGAGTAGACACGTGAACAACTTGTGACTGACAAATCAAAAAAGTTTCAAAAGGATTACAACAGAAATATTGAATTAGGTACAATTTCATATTTTTACTCGATTTTTTCAAATTATTTAATTATTAGGATCTAATAAAAAATTGTAAAATTTTATTTTTTCATTGTAATTGTGATTCGATTACGGTTGGTTTCCTAATATTGGTATCAGAGCATCCTTTAATTGTTTAACTTGAATTAATTTTTTAATTGTTATTGATTTGATAAAAAAATTAAGTCTAGAAATCAATTTTATTTTATTAAGGTTAATGATTTAATTAATTATGAAACTATTTTTTGGAAATTTTTATGTGCATCTCCTTTCGTTTTTCTCTACTAATGGAAATCTAAAATCTAGAACTTGGATTATTTTGCATGTGATTTTGGACTGAATATTTTTGAATTAGAACAATAATAGTAAAATCAGAACTGCGATACATTTCTCCTTTTTATTTCTTCTGTTTTTTTTTGTTCTGAAAATTTTGCATGCCAACCTAGAAGAATGAGAATGTTGTTTTTGGTAGAATGATGGCAGGAGACGTATGCGTCCTTGATGACGACTTTTTCACTATAAGAAAAATGAAGCCTAGAGAAGAAAATTACCAACAGAACATCTATACTTTTCGTCGGAGAAACAGCTGCAAATAATAATTTGCCACGAATCACAAAATGTCCGTCGCAAATTTACAGAAAAAATTTTATGTAACTGTCGGTGAATATATCGACGGTTATTCTGTGCTATCTTCGATCGATAAAGTTACTGACGGATTAGATATGTCCATCAGCAAACTTATTGACGGAATTGGTTATTCCGTCGGGAAGTTAATGTTGTCACTAATAACCTTTGGTAAATCGAATAGATTTTACTGACGAACTTTGTTTTTCGTCGGTAAATTTACTAAAAACTATTTTTAAAAATTTCCATACATTAAATTTTATTTGATGATGTTATGGTTGATGCATAATTTAAACAGTTATGAGTTATCAGTTGATAATATTTTGATTTGTTTCAACCTTTAATTTGTTAAAACAAAAAGTTGATTGATGATATAAAGTAAAAATGATCTTAATTGATAATAAAAAATTATTTTGTACATAATAAGTATTTGTAATTCATTCGAAATGACTACAAGTAAAATATTCATTTGGTGACCGCGGATATTTTAATTGTTGCGATGAGGTGCTACACATCCCCTTCAACTCACCTACGTCTTTACGGAGCTAAGCTATGTACTTTATCGACTGTTGCAACTGAGTTGCCAATGTTTGCATTGTGCTCTGAAGCTTATGGACTTCATTGGGTGCGGATTGCCTACTAGATGTTGCTTTAGCGGATGTGGAGGATTGCGAATAACATGTGTTTAAATGAACCCAAGCCGAATATCCTTTCATGACGGTCCCTACTACCCACTGTATGAAGATTGTTTGAGTCTCATCAACAGCATCAGACTGCTGAGACTGTCATTGAATGCTTTCTTGTATTTGGTTCTATCATAAGGCAATGTTTATGTTAGTAAGTGATAATCATTAAGCATTAATATTAAAGCCTAAATTTCACATACATTTAGTTATCTACATCGGGTGTTGACGAAGGTCACACCGTCATACTTCTTAATGTGAGTGTGCAAAGAGAGTTGACGGGTTGTAGATTTCGTGCCCATAAACTTTTCCTACATCAGAATATAATGTTATAAGTGAATTATAATTTATAAAAATTTCAGCAGAATTTTCTCTATTTTTATGATATTTACCCCATATTGAACAAAGAAAATAACTCAACAACATAGCCATATATGGCACCAGACATTTATAACATTATCATTCTTCATAATATACATATTTTCATTCCAAAATTCACAAATCAAATTAAATTGAAATACACCAAAGCAAAAAAATCAAAATATAAATATAAAGTGTAGATACTTACAAGTCTCTGCATGCTTGTGGTGGGTAATAAATCCTCTAGTATCTACGGGAAGACACTCTCCCCTAGGTCCTCCACGTCTATTGGTAGAATTAAAGCATTGAAATGGACATTGCCTTGGGTGATGTCCAATACTTCTACCAACGACTCTATAGTTGTTTAGAAATATGAGGCGGTCATACACCAGTCTTGTGTATCGCACCAATAAAGTCTCGATAACGTGTATGTGTTTGTCTCTCCCATACTTTATAAATGACCACGTCAAATTCAGAATCCCAAAAAAATCTTTCTGAAATAAAAGGAAAAACATACGATAAGTATTTATAATGTAATAATATTTATCTAATAAATGTATAAAAATCAATTTTAAAACAAAAAATAGTTTTTCTTACTTCAAACTCCTGATAGTAAAATTCTTTTGTCGCCTGAGAGATATTTTTCCATATATAACCCTCAACATTAATCTTTTTTTAAAAAAATTTGGATGTCATGTTTCTTGAGCATGGTCTAGACGAAATCAACCTAATATTAAAATAATTAATTTTATATCACTTTTTAAATTTAAACCTATAACTTAATTATAAACATATGGTATTTCATGTATTTTCACTTACAGATTATTGAGAATTGTGATGCAAGTTCTTCCATCAGCTCCCTCAGCTCCAAGTTGGAAGTCGCCTCCTTTATCCTCATCATTTACTCCTAATATCTTTGTCGGTATAGGGGTGGTGGATGGTGTAGTAGTAGGTATAGAAGGTAATACCTTATCTGTAAGTGTAGTAGTAGCGGGAGGTACGACATCTGATTCGGTTTCAGCTACAGAATATGATGCTTCACCTAGATAGTTACTGGCTCTAAATCGTGGTCTGAACCTTGGTCACATTATATCCTGCTTTCTCTTTGGTTGCATATTTAAACCTTAAATTCATATCTCATCCTTTGAATTAATATTTCCTCATTTTCATCATTACCATTATCCTCGTTTCGATTACATGCTTCTTGATTGAAATTAAGAACCAAGATCATCTATTTTGGTGTGTTTATACTACTCTTATGACAACTCTATCAAAATTAATTAAAAAACAAACATCAATTCTCTTAAGGAAACTAATAAAAAGTGAATTACACCAGACCTTGTGTGTGCATTGCAAAAGCTGGTGGTTGAGAATAAATTCCAACATTGGTGATTGTAAGCCTACTAAAAATATATAGGCTTATGGTAGTATGGAGGTTTTGGATGAGATAGCTGAAAAGTTGGTTGCTTATCAGATCAACTTTCCTCCATTATCATTTGGTTGGGAAGGTAAAAAAAAATCCTGGTGACATTTCAACAATTTCGATCTGATGCAAGGAGACCAATATATGCAGGCTTATGGATAACTAATTGATTTCCTCTCTATGATCCAAAATCTCAATCTCTAGATTTACCTTAGATTTAATATCTCTATTGTATGTGTACCACCAATTATGAGCCTTTGGGTAACAAGGAGAATTAGAATTTTCCAGCCTGAGGAATAGTGGAAGAACAATTTGATAGTCTGAAAGCATTTTCTTGGTCGCATATATAATTCAATCATTTAACCAAGGCAATTAGAAAAGATAACATGTACGAGTCGAAGCTAACAAGTACGAAATAGTTGTACGTTTTCATTCTATGAGTACAACTATAGGAATAGGTTCCTTCTAAAAAAATGTACACATAGAATGGATGCTGCAAGTCTGTCTATTAGAATAATCACTTATAGTATTGCGTCTATCAAAATAAAATAACTAGACTTACTACTATAGCAGTGGTGAGTCTAGGTCGATCCTACAGAGAGTGTGTGTAAAGTTTATGAAATGAAATTAACCGGTGTTTAGGTTTAAGGGGGGTTTTTTATTTTTGGAATAAGAAAATAAAATGAAACTAACTAATAAAAACAAATTAAAGAAAACATGCAAAAAATGATAAAGGTGGGGAATTCAATAGGGACCCAGTTCTTTAATTCAATCTCGACCTACACCCTAATTAAGCATATTTCATTAATTTGTTGTTCTTTAACTTCTCCTAGCAATTATTAATCGTGGGTTAATAATTAACCCGAGTTTTTCCTTAGGTTTTGTTTAATCAAAATACGATCGTTAATTAAACCTAACCACCGAACAACCTAGGATACGATCTTTAGATTTAATTAGGCAGTAACATTACGAATTAGGAGAACTGATTAATCAAGACAACAATCATATACGATGCGTCATTTAACCTAGGTCATGTTATCCCTAATGATTACCAATCATTAGTCACTACACATGAATTTCAACATAACAATTATGGATTATATCGAAATTCTAACAATGGGTTTGAAATTAACGCTTCAATGAATACATTAAAATCATCAATTCACAATACCCAACGGATTCATACATAAATAATCAAAAAATAACAAAAATCTGATTATCCATATACAATACCCAAATCAATTAATATCGGATAATACAATCAATTCCTAATGAGAGAAAGAAACAACAAAATAATAATATAAATACTTAACCCAGGTCGTTGACGTCGATTTCACCTCCAAACTAGTGTCGGAACATCTATCTCTTCATGAGTCTTTTCCTAGAAAATACTTCAACCTCCATTCTGATGCCCTAATGAAAACCCCTTAATTTCTATTTAGCAAGCTTCTCTTACTGTTTAGCGTAGCTCTCCACTGTAGAGATGATTTGAAAAATAAATGTCTGCGTTCCACCTCCTGTTTTCTCTCCAACTCGCAAGGTCCTCGTCTCCAACCCAAAGCTGCTGCTGGCAGCCGTCCTAAGCTGCCCACGTCCAGCAAGCCGCAGATCGCAAGGCAGAAGCAGCTTCACACCTGTACCTCTATAGCGTCACGTCCTCTGCTGATTTATTCCTCTGGTCCACTTGCTGTCTACTGTAGCGTTCATTAGATAAATTAACGTCGCTGCCTTTAAGACCTTGCTCATCACTCTAGACTTGTGCTGCTTAAATGCAGTGTATACTGTGTGGATTAAATGCAGCATACGCAACGTTAAATGTCCTTTTGCTTCTTGATTTGACAATTTAATTGGCAACCATCTAAAACCTTATGAATCCAGCCTATGCATTGCCTCTTCGTGCATTTTAAGTTAAACGTTGTGTTAAAACTAATGGTCTAAATATCGTTCCGTACCGGACGGTATGCGTTGCCTCTTCGTGCATTTTAAGTTAAACATTGCGTTAAAACCAATGGTCTGAATACCGTTCTGTACCAGCCAGAACGGATCCGGTATCGAAACGTTAACAATTGTATCGGAAAAAAATTCGGCCGGTATCGGCCGTTTTAGGTCGGTACTGGCCGGTATCGAAGATACCGGAAAAATCCGGACAGTTCCTCAAAATTTAGAACACCTAGGG
>JANZLC010000201.1:26728337-26746696 GCA_026413385.1 Erythroxylum gracilipes
TTCAAATAAAATTTCAAATTTAATTTTAATAATTCTCACTATTCTGAATAATTTTATTTAATTATATGTCATTTAAACTTAATTATATAAATTTTAAAATTTATTAAAATAAACTAATTTTAATATATTTTTAAAAAATTAAATATTTTATCATCTGTGACGTTTGATCACAAACGTCGTAGATTGGCATACTTTTTACGACGTCTACAAGACGTCGCAGATTATCATGCTTTCTACTACGTCTAAAAGACGTCGCAGATTATCATGTTTCTACAACGTCTAGCAGACGTCGCAGATTATCATAGTTTCAACGATGTCTAACAGACGTTGCATATTGTCAAGCTTTCAACGACGTCTAATAGACGTCGCAAATTGTCATGCTTTCTACAACGTCTAATAGACGTCGCAGAAAGCTATGTTGTTTCCACGACGCGCTCATTCGCTTACGCTTTTACGACGTTTCCCCAAATGTCGCCAAATCACCTAGGCTTCCTCGACATTTTGTAGAAAACGTCGACAAAAACGTTTCCTTACTCCCCCTTCAACGACGTTTGGTGCAACGTTTTGAGAAACGTCAGAAAACATATTCAACGACGTTTTTCTGACATTTGCAACGTTTTCAAAACGTCACAAATTGGGTCTTTTTCTTGTAGTGGTTGTTACTCATAAGTGAGAGGTTATGGAAACGAAAGATAGGATTTTGTGGATGATGAGAATTGAATGCAAGTGATGAATCAAATGAGTAGAGATTAGAGAGTTTAATGACAAAAAAATGGTAGTTGAATTGTCATGAATGATGTTGCATTAGAGGAAGTTAAGTTGGGATAATTTTCAAGTTTTCCATAAGGGTAGGAATTGTGTTCTGAACTCAAAGGAAAAAACGTATTGATATAGGTAGAATTAGCCAAAGTTGTCTCATGAAAGTTGTATCTTATCTTTTTAGCCTTCCAACTATATAAAGTATGCAATTTTTGGATATCGGGGTTGAGAGATATGATCAATTTAAATCGGTGATGTTGCAAAGGATATGTATCCTGAATAATTAGAGTATATGAAGTGATATCACACTAGGATTGTTCGATTTGGGAATATTATGAGTAAAAGGGATGCTATGATGGATGTATGATCCATTGGAGACATTTTTTGGAGATGAAAATTTAGCAAAACCCGAAGGTTACATAGTTAGGCCGTGTATATTCACACTGGCCATGTATTCTTGATGCAGAGCAATCACCAGACCAGTGGGTCACACGGGCTGCCCGTGTGATTTCACACGGCCGTGCCCTCCAAATGACAAAATCTCATTTATGAGTCTTCACAAAAATTATAGATCTAGAAGTTTTCTTTCAAATAGTCTAAGAATGAGCGTAATTCGATATCCCTAGTGAAAGTTATATCAATTGTCCCAAGATAGGTACAACATGATTGAGCACAAGAGCATGTTTGATTCTTTTGTCCATAACTTCATAACCCAACCTCCAAATTAAGTGATTCTTGAAGAAATAGATTCCTAAGACATTTATCTATTTTAAAAAAAAGTTTGTAGCCTTTTTTGTTTAGTTGAAAAAGATTTATGGAAAGAAACTTAGGGATCAGTTGGAAGAGCATGACTTGGTGATGAACACACTTCGGTATTTTGATGATATCTTGATCTGTAGAGCTCTAAATGAGATGGTTCTTATTTCAAAATAATCTAGAGACATAGAACTACAATTTTTATGAGGCATTTAATGTGTGATTTTGGTGTTTGACTAGTGGGGCACGCCACCCTTTTGGGATGATGGCTAATGAGGGTTCATTGAAATAACCTTATAGGCTAATATGCTCACGGTTCATAATTCAGCAAGAGTTAGACTCCGAAAAGTGGGTCCAACATGTGTGGTATCAGAGCTCATGTTTTCATGACATAAGAGTTGGATTCTAAACATCGGGGTCCAACAGGTACCTAATTAGTATAGTGGAAGACCTACTAGTTAAAGTAGAAAAAATAAGCTTTCCTACAGATTTCTTATAAATGGATATAAAGTATGATATTAGGTTTCCCATCATTTTAGGAAAATTGTTTTAAGCCACTAGAGGGGCATTAATTGAAGTGACAACTAAGGTAAGTTGACACTTGGAATAGACAAGAATAAGGTGGAGTTTAACATATTCAAAGTTGTAAAAGGACCTTTCCTTGATGACAAATGTTATAAGATAGATGTGATCGACTCTGTTGTGCATGAACACTTACCTAAAATTACTTCAGATGATCCTTTGAAAGCATATATAGCTTTATAACTTGATGAAAATAGGAGGATCCTAACGTGGTTTAGTGTAATTTTACGTTAGAGGGAGAAGGCTATATAAGAGAAGGAAAGTCTAAACCCCTGCCATTTATCAAAAATGTACCTAAGCTTGAACTGAAGCAAATTCCCTCTCAATCAATTTATGCTTATTTAAGAGAAAACAATATTCATCATATTAATATCTCCCTTTCTTTAATTTATGTGCAAGAAATTAATCAAACTCATATATTTGGAGAACCTAGATGAGTGAAGATCTTTTGTAGGAATTTTAGTTAAAAGACTTCTAAAGAAGCACTTGTTGGGAGGTAACATAATGCTTTAACTTTAATATACTTTTATTTAAGTTTACTAGTCTTAGTTTTTCTACTTATTTTTTATTTCTTTTATAGGTAATCTTTGTCAAAATTTATTAGATTTTACCACACCAACCTTACATGTTGGACGAGATTTGTGTTCCTTAATTGTCTCCCGTGAGTGTTTTGTTAAGCAAGTTTTAATCTTATAAAACCCTCAATATTTCGCAAGCACACAGGTCGTAAGCATAGTATATGAGGTGTCGATCCCACGAGGAATTAGTGAACTAATTGAATCCTAACTTGTTTAAGGCCTAAAAGTGCAATTAAAATGAAAATAAAATTAAGCATAAAATTAAGCAATTGAATATAGATAGATTGAAAATTGAAATTCTAAATTAATTTAACTAACCAATTATGAGAAAAGGGGATTTATCATATCATCTAATGCTAACTTAATTACTTTTGAATTAATTCGGTATCGGTTCTAGAATTTTGAAGAGTGGATTATTCTTTCTCGATTTATTATCATTAAACCTTAAATTATAAACCCTAATTGAATCAAATTACTAAATTTGCAGTCTCTAATTAACAAAAGCAACCTACATTTCAATTACATTTCAAGTACTCTAATAAAAAATAGGGTCTTAACATGAGATCTCTCTTCTTATAAATTAGTGATTTGATTGTTCGTGTGATCTATTAGATTGTTAACCCTCATTACCCAACCTAATCATTCTACTATCAATTCACTCTCTTGATTTGATACCAAAGTATGCAAATACAACAAACAATCACAATACCCAACAAATTAACATCAAAAGCAATCAAATTAACACTGATTCAAGAATAAATCCCAAAAAGATTTTAAAACATCCTTAAACACAAATTCATCATCATCATATCCATCTTATACATCAAATGAAAGAAATAACAAGATGGAATGAGAATGATAACTTGGAGTGGGCTGAGAGTGGCAGTAACAACAGCAACTCCTTCTTCCTCTCTCCTCTTTTCTCCTCTTCTCTCCTCTTCATTAGTTCTTTCCAAAAGTGGCAAATGGAGGCTCCTCTAGATTAGGTCATTCTTTTGTCTTTCATAGTCCTAAGGCATTTTAAGGTTTAACCCAGGCCCAAATGTCTAAAACAACCCTCGAAGTTAGGAAGGGATCCCCGCATCTGTATTGTGGCACTTGAAATTGGGTTTTTGACACAATTGTGATAGATATGTCACGATCGTGACCTCTTCATGTTTAGCTTTTGTCACAATCGTAGCTAATGAGTAATGATCGTAACCTTGGCTAGATCCCTTCTGTCATAACTGTGACCTTAAGTCTTCCTCCAAGCTTTTCCAAACTTCTCCAATCTTCCTTATGTGGTCTCAAACACTAACAAACACATCAAAACACCTCAAACGCACAAACTTATAGCACGATAACATGCTCTAAACCACATAGCACTCAAAAACACAATCACATAATCACACTAACATAATTATAAACCTAAACATGCACAAATCATCTAATTAATAACTAAAAACATACTAAATTACCCACTAAAACATAATGCAACCTATAACTATCAACATCCCCACACTTAAACTTTTGTTTATCCTCAAGTAAAAACAAAACAAAACACAAACACAAACACACTAAACAATAACACATATAAGCACGCATATGAAATAAGGTACAATGGCATTGAACTTCAATAAACTAATTTAACTTTAAACATAACCTTTCAAGTTACTTTAACTTATTAACTTATGAAATATATGGCTAAGTATTTTGGATTAAATATACATATTAATCAAAACCTTAATGTCATATTCATTTAACCCCAGCACTGGCATACACATACTGATAATTAGTTAGTCAATCAAAATTGTAACTATCCCTAAGTAGCTTTTTTATGAAAATTCAAGTTATTCTTAAAGATCGGTATGTTTTATTTATCAAAACACTATTTTTATTAATTTTCATTGACATTGACCTAGTCTTTTAATGTGAAGGAAAACATTTCTGATGAATGTCCCTCGGTTACTCAACTAGGCCATGTTTTATTAATTTGCTTAGTTGAAATGTCATTCTAGTTCTTTGACATGAAGGTAAACATTTATAAAGAATGTCCCTCGGTTACTCAGTTAGATCACATTCTCAACTGGCTACTAGCTCTATTCATAACCTGAAGGCCAGGGGAATAGTTATTTATTTAATATATACACTTTTCACATTTTATTGCCTATTTCATTTCTTTAGCTAATCATTCTCATGAAAGGATACTAAAGATACTAATTATTCAATTGACCTAACATTATAAATGTATGTGGCAAATTCCTAAGGTGCATAAAATAACATCATAACCTAATTAACGTGCATATTCAACCAAAACGACCTAGGACACTAACTTTACAAGCTAATAAATCTTTACAACATAAAAGACTATGTTCAAAGCTAAACTGATTCCATTAAGTCCTAGCCATTGACACATTCATACGAGTCAAATCATGAAAACCTAAACAAGACTAACATACAACATGCAAAATTCACACTCAAAATGAAAACATACAATGCACACATACCTACCCTACACTTGGACAACACATTGTCCTCAATGTGACAAGAACAAATAACACTAAGGTGGGAGAAAAATAAGAACAAAATAAAAATAAAATGAAAAGGGTTAGAGCATAAAAATCAGTCATAGCATTTGAGGTGGTGATGGTGATGGTGTTGGAGGTGGGATCTCCACTCCTTAAGCAACAAAGTATTTGTAAATGCCTCGGATTTCGCAGCATTGGCATCTTTTCTCCTTTGCTATCTCCTTCAACACCTTGTCATTTTCTGAAATTGCCTTGTTAGTGTTTGAAATTGCATTGAGTACTTTCGTCCGTCCGGCTATATATTCCTCTCCTAATTCTTCACTGGTTGATTCCTCCTTTTATTGTGGTGGCCCTGAGCTCGAACTAGGTTATCCCGCCTTATTATCAACATGAGATTTTGTGCTGATATCTCGAAGTTCCATATTGTGGGATTTCAAGATCTTAGCTCTCGTCAAGTGATGAGTGTTAAGGAAGTCAGGAAAAAGTATAGTTAGTCTATCATAATTGACACCATAATAATTCGCAATAGTCATAACCAAGTACCCCATGCCTAGATTATTACTTCTATTTTTTATAGTAGCAATAATAGTGTTAAAGATGTAGGTGGAGCTGTAAACTTGGGCTCTATGATCCATGTACCACAACATGAAAAGTTCCTTCACCGAACACTTGCTACTTCCTCTTTTATCAAACACGATTTGACATATGAACTTGTATAACAACAAGTGCTCAGGACTACAAATTATACTTTTGTGGCCATTTTTAGTATCAAAATTCTCCACAACCCAATCAGTTCAGTTCAATAGAGTGTGGCACGGAAGTCATCATGCTAATCCACTATGGTTGACTCTGTGAATCCACCAATTTTGCACAAAATTTCATATTTTAACTCATACAATTGGACCCCGCAAATGAAACCACAGATCCTTAGGGTTAGCTTGCTCAAATTGGAGGGAGGTGAAGAATTATAAGGTGAGTTCTTCATAAATGACATAATTAAAATACATAAATGCCACCTAATAATTCTTCCCACTAATTTTCTAACCCATTCTTTCAATCTAATTCTTTCTAATATTTCAAAGTTCAAATATCGAGGTACAACATTTTTTCAAACTGAGGGTTTGGAAAAGATTACCTTCTTCTTCCGAGTAAATCAAAAAGGGTGCTCCATAATCTACTGCTTGATTCCTTTTTTCGTGGCCCCAACACTTGAACTTTGCCCTTCGGTTGAGTGCACTTGACCATTTGCTTAATTCTCGGTGCCATTTGGAATGAGAGGTATGAAGCATCTAGAGACATAAAGACTTTTATAGAGAGAAGGAAGAGGACTTGAGAGCTTGTTTCTAGAGAGACTGTGAGAGAGTGTTATAGGTAAGAAAAGTAAGGGTAAGGGTGAATATATAAGTTAGGGAGGAGAAAGGAGGGTAAAAATTGGAAAAAAAATGGCATGAAAATAATAACTTTTCCTATTTTAGCACCATCGTAGGTCACAATTATGACAGAAGGTTTAGAAATGGGTCACGATTGTGACTGTAACATCCTGATACCTAGGGGAAGGGTAAAATAGTAAATATGGGTGTTCAGTGGGAGTTTAGAAATGTAATTACATGTTCGTGCATTATGTGATATATTTATCTTGTGAAAAATGAATTGGTTGTACATGAAATTATTTGTACATGCATACATTGACTTTCCCGATATATTTGGTTATATTGTGAATGGTTTGAGAATTGTGGGTTATTGAGCTTGAAAATTTATTTGAACAATGACATTATTGATTTTATAATTTTGGAGAATTTTAGGAATTTTTCTGAATTTTTTTTGGGTAAAAACCCGGACTAGGAAAGATGTCGGGCGACAGACCAATTGGTCAATGGTAGTAGAATTTATTGTCTATGGTATTGAATTTTGATATATGGCTATAGGGATTCTTGACAAGTGTTATTTATGGGAATTTGGGCTTGAAATTGATTAATTGGGAAGGATTGGTTAGAAGCTTGACATGTGGCTTCTTAATAGGCATGTATTTATTTAAGTAACCTAAGTATACATTGAATGTAACCAATATGTTGGACCTCATTCCCGGAGTCTAACTATCCGGAGTCAAAAAACGTGAGCGGGTTTCCTTATAGGGTTATTTCAATGAACCCTCACTTCCTTTCCATCAATCTTTTTGAATTCAACACCAAAGGCTATCAATTTTTGTGGAAAGTAGAAAAACGTTTTAGAAATCTATCGCTTCAAGAATCACTTCATGTGGAGGTCGGATGAAGAAGTTATGGCCAAAAGAATCCAATATGTTTATGTCTATAATCATTTTGAACATGCCTTGGCGCAATTGCTATAACTCTTACTACAAATGTTGGATTGACGTTGTTTTTAGACGGTTTGAAAGAGGACTTCTAGACCTACAACTTTTTTGAAGATTCCTAAGTGAAATTCTATCATTTGGACAAAGCACAGACTGCATGAAATCACATGGAAGCCAGTGTTTCTTTCAGGTCTGATTGTGCTTCTGTGTTAGGAACACACTGACCGTGTGAATTCGCACGGGCAGACCGTGTAACCTTCGGATCTAGCGATTTCATTTGGAGGGTCAAGACACAGATTGTGTGAATTGACATGGGTAGATCATGTAACCTTCGGGTCTGGAAAAATTTTCAGCATCAGGATTACACGACCCATTTGAATATACACGGCCTGACCGTGTAACCTTCTGGTGAAACAAAAATTTAATTTTCACCCTCCAAGACCCTCCAATGGATCTTAAATCCATTCTAATATCCCCTTTTTCTCATAATCTTCTCAAATTCAGCCCCTTCTAATGCAAAACCACTTCATATCCATTTAACTACTAAATACATCTCATTATTTCTTGAATCTCAACTCCGATAATTCATCACATACAAGCTTTCCAACTCCAACATGCTATTCTAACACTAGCAACAATTGGCAATCTCAACCAAAGGATAAGCATATCCATCATACTCAACTTTAAAATAACATAGTCATACAAAAAGAAATTTCTCAAGTTCTCATTCTCATTTCTAAACACAATGAATGTTTAGACAAGCTTTACTTACATATTAACATACACATCAAACTTAATACAAAATACAAAAGGATGCTTATGTTTGATATGCCTATAAAGCTATCCAAATTAGTCACTAGCTTAGTACAAAAGGCTCCTAGCTATCTTGGAGTTTCCAAATGCCTTGCAAAGATCGTTGCACCTAAGGAGGGACAATTGTGGGTTGAGCTACACAGCTCAGTGGCTAATATATTTATAGCCATTGGCAAGGAGCCACTTAATCAAACATATACAAATATCCATATAGGCTGACAATGAAATCTCAGCATTCACAATTTCAATACACATCTCATAATTGAATACATCATCCCATAGATATATTGGATATAATTCACATCTAAGCATAACACTCAAAATGTCATGATGACTTAACATATCACAATGCAAATGCACACACAATTGGTTCGAGGGTTCAGTGGAACAAAATAGAGAAACTGAAGTTTACAACGAAACGAGTTCACTTTTCAGATCTCGTGGGCCACAAGCGGGCAGCCGGGAGAAGGCTCTATATCGACGTGCACGTGACTATAAAACGGTTCCTCTCTCGCCCAAACACAATCAAATCTCATGCTTAATTCATTCATTCACATTCTCATATTCTAATTTTTTCGTCTTTCCATTTAATCAAAATGTCATGATACAAGGCATAGCATAATTATGCTCACAATTCATATTTTTTTATCACAATGTCATACATCATAATGCAATTTCCACATCACAACAATTCAAGCAAGTCATTTTAACATACAATACACGCCTAAGGCATTTTTCCCATTACACAATAACTATAAATAAATTACCCACCTTTTAACTCTTAAAAAATCCAAATTCAATTTGGCCCATCCTCTTGCTCTTGGGTAGGTTGTCCTTGATTTCCTAACACAACCAAAATTCTCATTTAATTCCAATTCAAATGGAAATTTCCCAAATTTCCATAATCATGATAAAATGGAATTAACAAAAGTCAAGATCAAACTTAACCTACCCATAGTCCATATATGTTAGAATACCCAAAACCTAGCTTAGAAACCCTAAAAATCGAATGGGTTCTTTAAATCATCTTCTTCCAATCCAACACCCATTCTCTACACAAAACACTTTCTCTCTCTAACTCTTTCTCTAACAAAGCAAGAAGAAGAAGATAAACTTACCTTGACAAGATGATTTCTCTTCTCTTTCTTCTTTTCTCTTCTTCCCTCCGAGCTTCCCATATTTTTCTCCTTCTTCTGTCTATTTCACGTTTTTATCTCCCTCTCTATGGCTTTTCACGATTCTCTCTTCCTCCTTCTTCTAATTTTAAGACACCATTTAGCTTATTCTTCCCATTATACCCTTCATTTACATAGCCTTTCCAATTTTGCCCCTCTTTCATTTTACACAAGCCTACTAACTACTTAAGCTAACTTAATTTCTAATACTTCCTTCTAATATCAATTTCTACTCCTTCCCTCAAATTCTAATTAATGACCCAATTCTAAAAAAATAAATAATTAAACAAACAACCAAAAATAAATAAATAATTAAAAAATTTAGAAAAATCAGGATCCAACAAGAAAGGTTCGGTAAACTAGGTCGTACAATCAAATTAATGTGGTGTTATATGTCTCTCATAGGAGGAAACCCGTCCAACAAATCTTCTGATAATATTTCCTTAAATTCCTCCAACAAAGCCTTGATAACATCAAGGTGCTCAGCGTCCTTTGTTTATCTAACATCCACTAAAAGAAATGATTTCATAATTAAAGCATGCATTCCCTTTCCGCCACTTGAATAGATTGCCCCCTTTTAAGTGACAATAGTGTGAATTTTTGGCCATCCTTCTCAAACTTAGAAATGTTTTCTCTTCCAAAATGTTAGTCACCAACATTGTACTACCATGACTCCTGAACAACAAATGACAAGCATCCATGTCAACAATATCACAATACATTTCATCTTTATATTTCCTTAGAGAAAAAGAAACCTTACAACGCTCAATGACTTGAACAGGGGCTGACGGTTTGATCCACCTATAGAATAAGGGCTTGGATGTTTCTCCATAAGTAATTGTAGAATCTCTGCAGTCATTCTATCAGTAATATTCTTACAACTTCCACTATCAATAATAATATCAAAAATATGGTTGTTAACAGTGCACCAAGTGCGAAAGAGTTGGTGCCTTTAATTATTTCCTTCATGCTTTGGTGTCGACATCATCCTCCTTACCATTAAACTCGGTTCAACCTCCTCTTCATACTCAGCATCACAATCTCCATCAACATAGTAAAACACTTCCATATCTTCCTTATTGTCTTTATTAACAATATTAACAACTGTTTTCCACTAAGGGCACTCAGTAGAACAATGCCCAAGCTGATTACACCTATAGCAATTACCAGTCATAGGTTTGGAGTAAGGGTTGCTAGCCTTCTATATCTCTTTCTCATCCCCTCACTTCTGTTTTACTGTTGCTTTACTGTCACTATATGTAGAACCACGAGTGTATTGCATGAGTTTGTTATGATAATCCCTTTCTATAATTGTTCTACTCGAGTTCTCCCACTCATTCCTCCTAGATGAATCAAACTTACTTTGTTTCTCCTTGATTGATGCATAATTTTACCTCATATTTGATTTGTTTTCTCTTGATATTTTATACCCTTATTGTATATTTGGTACTTAATGTGTTTCAAGTGTGTTTACAGAAGGGGTGTACAGCCACAAACCCTTGCACTTTCACAATTTCAGGCATTTTTAGACATACACAGTCTGATACATGGTCGTGTACCAGACCGTGTAAGTCCCATAAAACCTTAATTTTTAATATAAAAACATGTTTTTGGTGGCTACTAAAAAGAGGAGCCTTTGGGAGGTGATTTCCAGACTTAAAGTCATTCTCTAAGTTTGATTTTGGTCCAGAAAGCAAAAAACATGAAGAAATCATCGACAAATCCATCGAAATACAAGATCATACATCTACATTGTAAAAAACATTTGATTGACGATAATTAGGGAGATTTAGACTTATGTACCCATTGTTTTCAATTTGTTTTTCTTTCAATTTTTTTGATTTCTTGTTTAATAATAAGTAACTAAACGTCTAGTTAGTATTTATATTAGATGAACCTTATGTTAACATTTTGATATGATTTAATTCCTTTATTAATGCAATTGGTTTGATTGATTTTTGTGATCTGATTAAGTGTTTTATTGATAATCTAATTTCATACGTAAGATTGAGAAATTTTAGGTTAAATAGATCTACTATAATTAGAAGGATTTGATTGCAACCCTAGAGATAGGATGACAAAATCCTCTGGATTAGGGTCAAACCCAATAGAGGGACTCATAAATCGGTAACGCAATCCTATAAGATTTAACCTGAGCAATTGGTTAGAGACCTTAGGATTAGTTGTTAGTAGACTCAGGGTCAACAACTAGTATATCATAGGAGTCTCCACAATCCAATTAATTAACAAACAATTACATGATAAAATATCAATGTGTTAAGGTTTTAGGGGGACTAGAGCCTAGATACTAATTTTTTATAACGACAGTTTTCTATGTGAATTCTACTATCTCTGTGTTCATTATTGTTTCCTATTTCTTTGATTGTTTTATTTTTTTTATTAAAAATATAAAATCAATCCTTACACTAAGATAATAGCGGAAGGGTAAGTACTAGTATTTATAGTCTTTGTCGGATCGACCCGTACTTGTCGATACTAGCTATAGCTATGTCGTACACTTGCTGTATTTACAATAATTGACTAACTTACAAATAGGTTAATCAAGTTTTTGGCACCATTACCGAGAAATTTGATATTACGAAAGCCTAAATGCTATCACTTTAGTCATTTTTATTTTATTTTGTTTTATCTTTGTTTTACTTTCTCTTATTTTAATTTTTCTTTTGTATTTATTTTCTTTATTTTATTTATGGCTTATTAATTTAATTATCCTTTGAATTTCTATACTTGATTTTGAGTTTGTGATTTATTGTAGGAATTACAATTTATTGTCATAGCCACAACTCACAATGGAATGATGGAGTGGATAGTACTTTTTTTATCGTCAAAATAGGTCTTTGCGATCTATATCATCACCTCAACCAAGCATGTACAATCAACTTCATGATGCAGTGTGTAAGAACAACTACAATTCATAGTGGAGCAAGTCCTATACTTATCGATGGGAAGATTATGCTCTAACTAGATATTTACAGCACCAAACATCTCCATATAACGAGTTGACTCTAAAAGATAAATTGACGGAAGCCATTGTTGAATTGAAAGCTGATCGACGTGTATTTGAAACTGAAGAAAAGATAAGGGCTAGCTTCATGAATGGGGGGACAATTCAAAACGAGCTTTGAGAAGAAAAAGAAAGCATTGCAGATAAACTAATGGTATACCTTCTCGAGAGAGTAGCTAGTCAACGTGAATTCGATGAGAGACTTTCTTCACCTACTTTTTTCCTAATTATTTTGATATATAATAATTATCTATATATAATAATTATCTAAATATAATAATGTATTGCAAAATAATGAAAATAATTCTAGATTTTGAATTATTAATTATTTTATCAAAATTTTGAATTATTTTTTAGAATAGTTGTTTTCTCACATTCTATTTCATTTTACATTTAATTAAAAATTTTAATTTTACATTTAATTAGATTACAAAACATGATTAAACTATATTTTGCGAAACATTATGTAGTTGACGATATGTTGATACAAGAAAATGCTATAGCATTTTTTCTTCAAGAACTATTGGAAAGGAAATACCACAATATACTTGATTTTAAATATTTTGTCATCATAAATGGGTGCATAAATTAATTATAATTAATTTAAAAATATTATAATTTAATGTAAAACAAATTTTTATTTTTCAAGATTTTTAACAAACCAGCCACTCTCAATGGTAATGGTAATCATTCCTTCATCTTAACCAACCATTATAATTATAATGATTATATCCATTCTCATTTCTCACTATATTCATTAGAAATCCTATTACCATTGCCTTAGTTTTGTTCTATAAACCCATTTGACTCCAAGAAAATTTTTAGTTTGAGGTTTGGTAGTGAGCTCTAAAGTTTGATTCTTTTCAATCATAATGATCTCCACCATTAGTTTACTTTCTACCATTCTACTTTGCTAGAAGCTTCAAAGAAATTATTTGGATCTGAGATGTCTATGTTGCATTTCTCATAAACCTCTGAAAGAGATTTTGTTTTTAGAATTGGAGAACCAAGTTCTGAATTATCTCCATCATCCTCACTTACAGCAGAAAACTTTGAATCCTCTATAGCTCCTCCTTGGTCTGATTCATGCGATGAGATTGCAAGTCCCTTTTTGACTAAATTGGTTTCCTAATTCCAAAAAGTTGACTCATCCAGTTCAACATCTTTATAGGCCATTGCATTCTTTGCCCATAAACTATAAATTATGTACTCCTTCAATTGAGCTACATAACCCAAGAAGATACCTAGTTTTGCCTTTTCATCTAACTTACTTTGTTTCACTGCTGGTACATGAACTTAGCATGTTGAACTGAAGACTTTCAAGTGCTTGACTGATGGTTTTACACCATACCATGCTTCATAGGGTGTGATACCTTTTGCAGATCTTGTTGTAAGTCTGTACACCTTCAGCTCAGAAAATGTTTAGACAAACTCTTCTCAATGACCATACATCTAGCCATTTCCATTACGGTCCTATTTTTTCTTTATGAAACCCCATTCTGTTGCGAAGTGTAAGCCACTGTAAATTGATAATTAATGCCCGCATCTTCACAAAACTTCTTGAATTCACTTGACTTGTACTCTATGCCATTATCTAACCTCAAAATCTTGACACTACTTTCACTTTAGTTCTCAAAAAAAATTTGAAATTTCTTAAATGTAGAGAAAACCTCATATTTATTGCCTATAAAATACAGCCATATCATCTTTATGAAATCATTAATAAATAAGAGAAAAATATTTTCTTCCATTCAAAGATGCAGTACTCATTGGACCATATACATTAGTATAGACCAATTCTAATTTTTTGGTTGCCCTTCAGCCTTGTTCACATGAAAAGCTCTTCGATGCATCTTGCACTTTTGACAATATTCGCATAAATCATCATTTGCTTGAATTTCAAATATATCTCTCACCATATCATTATCTTCCATAAATTTCAATGATTTTAAGCTATAGTGGCCAAATTGTTTATACCATAATAAGGTTTTATCAGTTTTGACTCTATAGACATGCTCTTTATGCTTTTTGAAATCCAATGAAAAACAATAATTCACCACTTTCACAGTCAAAATTTTACAATCCTGAGTATCATAAATTGTACACATGCTCCCTTTTAAAATAAAAGTATACCTTTTCTTCATCATTCTACCCACACTTAATAGATTTTGATCTAAGAAAGGAATGTAACAAACACCAAAAATAAACTTGGTACCTTCTTTGGTATTAATTGCGATGGTTCCCTTGCCCTCAATCTACATATAATCTTCATTACCCATCTTTACACTAGATTTGTAAGACATGTCAAGTGAAACAAACAAGTTAACGTTGCTTGTCATGTGACTTATACAACCGTTACCAAGAAACCAAATAAGAAGATTGAATGACCATAAGAAAATGTTCCTCAGGCTTTAATTGGTCTTCAGAATGATTATCATGCTTTACAGATTGCTATTAATTTCATTCCTTCTTCAATTTGTAGTATCTTTCGATATGCCCATACCTCTTATAATATCGACATTGGTATTAAGGTTTACCTTTGTGCCAACAATATTTTTCAAGATGGTTGGTTCTTTTACAATTTCCACAGGGTGGGAATTTTGCCTCATTGGAAGATTCCATTGAACCTTTAATTGAATCCGTGCACTTGTTTTGCTTGTCACCATTAAACTTCTTACCAAGTTTTCCTCCATATTTCTTACCCGTTTGCACCGTCATAAGTTCTCCTTTAGTGATCTCCTTAGACCTCGTAGAGTTCCTTTATTCTTGAGCCTGGAGCTTACTGATTAGTTTCATAATAGACAGCTTTGTTAAGTCTCATGACTCTCCAATTGTTGAAATTTTAGACTCCAATCTATCAGGCAAGCTTATCAACATTTTCTCCACCACTTGAAATCTTCAAATGTCTTCCCATATAGCCGAATTTGATTCACAATCTGTATGAGCTTTAAGGAATACTCCTTTATAGTCTCTCCATCCTTCTTTCATAACATTTCAAATTCTCTTTTCAAAGCAAGTAACTTGACTGTTCTAACCCTCTCATTGTCTTCAAACTCCTCCTTCAATTTATCCTAAGCCTCTTTGGTAGTCTTATAAGCCATAATTCTTGTAAAAATAACATCTGACACAACTGAATGAATACATGAAAGAGCCTTTGGTTTCTTTGCTACCTCTTCATTGTTTTGCTTAATTTGAGCCAAATTTGGATTTTGTAGCAAAAGGGGAGGATCTGCTCCAATTTCAATTGTTATCCAAAGGTATAAGCCTTAAGATAAGATTTCATTTTCATTGACTAAAATTGAAAGTTTTCCCTTGTAAAAATAGGAGGTACAAGAGTTAAAAAATGACTTTAGGCTATTTAGAAAATCTCACAGGTGTTTAACTCTCGAGTGTTTAAGCTCACACACTCACACTCAATAAAAATGTCACAACCGCTTAAAAAGAGAGCTCTGATGCCATTTTAGAAAATAAGAACAAATAATTTGAGAGAATTCAATAACTTTTTCTCTCCAAAAAAACATTTTGATTTCATTCTAGTGAATAGAATATATACAAAAGCAAAAATCCAAATGAGAGATTTGAGCCATATATATCTCAACCTCTTTATTTCAATAACTAACTAATGTTATTCCTTGATTCAAGGATAAACTTTAACTGAAAAAAATAAAACAGAAACTAACAGACCAAATCTGCCATGAACTTCAGAAATAAAGAAAGACTCAATGCATCAACAAAGATGATTTTTATTTTACCAATCACAAGTTCGATTTATCATAACTTTTCTCCATGGAAAAGAACTTGTCAGTTGAAATGTGTCCTACTTTATTCAATTAGAGAGTAAAATTTGTTGCAATGAAATTTATGTTATAGTGAGGGTGCTAATATCTAATGATTCTCTCATGAAATATGGAGTTTGATTTGAAACAGATGGTTAAACTTCTTAAAACTTCTTCTATTATATGTACTACTAAATTATGATTTTAATGCGGATTTATATGCAACATGCTCATCCTTAACACAATAAATAAATACAATACAACATCTATAATTGGGGCTCTAATTATGTAAACTTTGACTAAATTTGTAGTGTGATCAGGGCTCAACCAAATGATGTAAATTCGTAGCATCAACTAATGAGAGACTATGATTTGTTTAGTTTGAATTGGATGCTCTTTATAGTCTATCCATATGGATAATCTAATACTTGAGATAGAGAAACATGGAGTGATGTTCATTTACGTTAGAAATTTATTCCTCTTTTGTTATGTTTCTAATCCTTCAAGAGGAAGATTTTTTCTTGAAAATTGAAAAAGCAATAATGTAACAATAAGAAATTAAGCTCTTCCTTATTTCACGAAGGGTTTACGCTTCTTTCTTCTATGATTGGTTACCCTTTTCTTCTTTCTCTTTTGCTTTATTTTGTTAAGTTGGCACTTTTAAGTATCTCCATAATCTTCTTGTGGTGGCAATCAAAAATTTGTAAAAATAAAGGTAAGAGGTGAGAAATAGGTAGGAAAGAATGTAACATTCGAGTCGTAGGGTAAACAATGAGATGGGAACTATTAATAGAGAGATGAAAGTCGAGATACATTAGGTTGGAGAATTGTTAAAAGAAAAACCCAATGGAAACTTATAGGTTCTTCTAAATACAAGAACTGAGTATAACTATTGTCTTTCTTTTGGTAGTTTTCAACGTTCATTTATTATGGTCATTTCATAGTTATTTATTAGCTATCAAACTTGGCTGTTTTTTAGCTATCTTTGGGTTGTTCAAGTTGGTGAATAAACCAAAGTTGATGGCTATAAAAAACTTATATGTGTAAGAAGTGAAAAATTAGTGAGAAGAGTTGAGAGAGAAAAAATAAGAGAGAGTCAGAGGTAGAGCTGCAGCATATATAGTGTAACGTTGTTTATTTCCAATATATATTGTTGTTTGACTTCTAGTAGTTGGTTTAGTTCACTTCAAAAAAGTGTAATCAAAGCAAGGTTAATTACTATGTTTCAAGGACATGAAAAGTGACCAATATGATTCAACCTCATATTCCAAAATTAACAAAGACAAATTACATAAACTAGAGCATCCAAATGAAGGTATTGCTCGGATGTAGCACCCCACTCTCGCAATGACCCAAACCCGACATCATAGGTGATATCTAAGTTCGTGTCCCGCGAGGGTGGCGTGCTAAAACACTCAATCAGTTAGAAATCGGTACATTTTTTAATCACAAAACACAATATGTGCAAAAATCGATACTCAAATTGGGCCCACATTTATTCATAAACATTTTCAGTAGCCATTCGGGAACTTTCACAAATACCAAACGCTTGAGTCATTCAAAATACAAATGTATAAAAAAGTTGCGGAATATACACTTCAATACAAAATAAAGAAATGCAATGCAAATGCGAGCTGATCCCGACCTCTATCCTTCACTTGAATGCTGTAAGTATACTCCTGTCGATCTAACAGGATATTCTTCTGAATCCTGAAAAATATTTGCAAATTTTGGATGAGTTTTGCTAACTCAATGAGTGACCATCATCGATGGCTCACCCCGTCAGATAACACATAAATCATATTCACATCATTTTACAGTTCACATTCAATATAATTTAAACATTCATATCATGTATATGCAGTGCACATGAGACTCACTTTCTATTTGTTATTTTGTTGTGACCAAGTGCCTTTTTCACAAGCCCATATCCCTTAGTGGATATCGAGCTAGCCCATATCCCTTAGTGGATATCGGGCTGGGTCAGATAATGTCCCATATGTTGGATCGGAAAAAGAAAACATGCCTTATTTGGAGAAACGGTAGATTTCAAAACTTTTTAAGAAATCATTTTGCA
>JANZLC010000201.1:26746796-26759077 GCA_026413385.1 Erythroxylum gracilipes
TCTGCCTCTTATCTTCGTTTAATTCCCATAAAACACTTTACATAGGGTTGTCATATGCAATTTTCATGTAGCTTCATTATCTTGATTTTCTTATCTTCATCCAATATTTATCATTTTTTCCATGAATACAAGTGAATATGGAAATGGAAAAGATGGCTAATGAATATGCTTTCGGGTCACTTTAGCTCCTTTACTTCTGAAATGTACCTAAAATCAAATATGAGCTAAAGTGATTATACTAAGCATTTCTAAGGCATTAATCACTATGTGTAGTATATCAAATGAATCAACATTTAAGCACGTATCAGTGTCTACGTGACCTTCCTAGCCTTCTATCCAATAGATTAGTTTAAACTCTCATAGATTAGTCCTAAGAAGATTCCTTCGTATTGTTCTCTCTATTTTAGGATCCACTTCTCGTAAGCTCTCAAATATACTTCAGGTTATATATTGACTAGGAGTTTAATTCCAAAACTAAATTAATTAAAAATAAAATAATGTAAAGCAAAAACAAGAATAGTGCAGAATAAAAGAAAACAAAGTAATGACTAGATTAATAAAACTAAAGGTTCCCTAATATCAAAGTCCCTGACAAACAACACTAAAAATTTGATTTGACTTTTTTTTCTAAGTGTTTCAATTATGAATTAGCTATAAGTTTAAGACATAGTTATAGCTAGAATTTGCACGTACAGGTCAATCCCCCAAAGATGATGAATACTAGTAGTTACAATTATCCTACTATCTAGTCTATGAATTTGATTTGATTTTTAATTAAAGAAAATAAAACTTAAGCAAATAAAATATGAATTCCCTTAAAAATCTTAACTAGTTGATTTTTTATTATGAAATTATTTTAGATGGTATAAACTCTGGTATGCTAATAGCTCTTTTCTAATAATAAATAATCCTAAGGTTATCAATCGAATTACTTAGATTAAATTTTATAGGATTGCTTTAACGAATTGTGAATTCTATTATTAGGTTTGACCCTATTCTAGAGGATTTATGTCATCCTATCTCTAAGATTGCAATAAACTCCTTTCAATTTTGATAGATCTATTCATACAAGGATTTCACAATCTCTATCTTATAAAATCAGATTATGCACTAATATTCCAAATCTATTAGAACATATTTTAAACACGTAATTGTATCATAAAAGATTAATGAAAACAATTGCATTAAATAAAAGAACCAAAACATGTTAAACCATAAACATAGGGTTTAACTTACCGAGACACTAAATAAATTTAGTTACACATGATAGTAAACAAAATCAAACATAGATAGAAAGAAAAAAGAATAAAAAGCAATGTGTTCATAGTTCTAAATCTCCTTTTGATCTCTTATCGAATGTTTTTTGCAAGGTAGAGCTTAGATCTTATATTCTCTTGGATCTTTCATTGATTTTTTCATGTTCTCCACTTCTATGGATCAAGATTGTCTTTTGAGTTACCTCGCAAGGTCTCTAAATGTCTATACACATCTGCTTTCCTATTTTTCCTCTGATCACGTCTTTTGATAGTAATTCACAATTTTACATGGCTTAAGAGAAGTACATAGGCTGATGGACAACTGTGTATCCCTTCTTTACTTTAAATCTTCCTTTTATGTTGTGTTTTCATCTAAATTCTTCTCCTTTAAGTTTGTGAAGGTAATTGTAACTTATAAACATATTTAGAGAAAATTAAGTACAAAATATACAATAAAAGTATAAAATATCAATAAAAAGTTCATCAAATATAGGGTATAAACATGGTTAATTATACTTTTATTAGTCGTCCCCCTGCTAGATTAGATATATATATTGAAAAGGGTAAGGATAATGTATCACTTATACATGATAAAGCTACTAATTTTAAAGAAGCAATGTCTGGCATTGATTCTTTAAAATGGCATGAAGCTATAAGATCTTAAACGGAATCCATATACATTAACCAATTACGGACTTTGGTGGATGCATTTGATGGTATTGTACCTATTGGATGTAAGTGGATTTTTAAGAGCCAAATTGACGTTGATGATATGGACATACATACAAAGCAACGTTAATGACTAAAAGTTACAAATAAAAACAAGAATTTGATTTTAATTAAACCATTTTGCCAATAGCTATGATTAAATCCATAGGGATCTTATTGGCTATAGCCGCATATCATGATTATAAAGTCTAGCAGATGGATTTTAAAACATCATTTCTCAATGGTAATTTTCTTGAGGATGTGTAGATGACACAACCTATTGGTTTTGAATCCAAGAAATTTCCTAATCAAGTATGTAAGTTGCAAAAGTCTATTTATGGACTTAAGCTAGCATTATGGAGTTGGAATATTTGTTTTGATAAGACAATTAAAGAGTTTAATTTTATTAACAAGATTGGATGAATCATTTATCTATACGATGGTTAGTGGGAATGCAATCATTTTCCTAGTTCTATATATGGATGACATATTACTAATTGGAAACTACATACCAATGCTCCAATATATAAAGATTTGGTTATCCAAGAACTTCACTATAATGGATATGGGAGAAGCAACCTATACTTTTGGAATAAAGATTGATAAGTGTAAATTGGATCATGTTTTAGGGCATAGTTTGATATGTGTTTAGCCGTTAATTCAATCATTTAGTAAGTGTTTAGGTTAGAATTGTTTTATTTTGTTAATTTTTTGTGTTTTAAGTGTTTTAAGGGTTAGTACAAGCTTTTGAGCTTTAATATTATGCTTTCGAGGTACCTTGATGTGTTTGCTAGTGTTTCAAGGTCAATATCGAAGAACAAAGGAGTTTTATAAGACATTTGGGCCGAAACAACAAACCATGATCGTGACAGAAGCTCTAGGAATGGCCCACGATCATGCTCTGCATGCGACGATCATGATAGAAGGCTCAGATGTGAGTCACTATTGTGGCCTGTGTTAAGCAGACGTGCAAACACTTACAAAATTCACATTTTGAGGGACTTTTTGGACCTTTCAAACCTACCAGAAAAGCCCTAGGGTTACCCAAAACGTAAGAAACTATTTAAAGAACAACAAAGGAAAGAAAAAGGTAGCTTTTCGTGCATCCAGTTTTGGAAACCCTAAGAGAGAAAGAGGAAGAGAAAGGGAGGATGAAGAAAAAGAATGAGGAAGAAGAAGTCGTCTCGACGTGCTTTCTGGATCATGAGGTTTCCCGAGACTGCTGCCTTTCAGATCATCCATTCTAAGTTTCTATTTCCTTTTTATTTCAATTTTATTCATGTATAAAGTTGGGATGGATTGTATGATGCTAGACGGTAGAATATTGATTATGTTCTAACTCTTCATCAGGATTTTATTTTGATTTAATGATAATTTAGTCGATTGTGTTTATTGGATAAATGTTGTGATTTGATTGTGTTCTTGCATAATTTGGTAATAAACTGAGAGGATGAATTGAATGAAAAATGGTTAAATCATATTAATGAGAGTTAGGTGACTTAATAGAAACTGTGAGAAATCATATTGGTAACTGTACGAAGAGAGACCTATGTGATATTTTGAAAGTTTTTTGGAGTGCTTCAGATTTAATTAGGATTTTAGATAATTTATGAATTGAGAGATTACAAATTTCATAATCCAATTAGGGATTAATGGTTATAACTCGAGAGACAGTAATCAGCCCTAGGATTGTATAAAATCGACACCCCATTAACACATAATAAGCTAGGTTAAGATTAATGATAGGTAAAATCCCCTTTCTCATAACTTGGTATATTCTTGGTTGATTTCCATTGTGCGTGCTTGTTGCTCAATTGTTAATTCCTTCATATTTAACTTCTGATCTAATTGGTTGAATTCAATTCTTGTATTTACTTCCCATTGCATTGTTTATTTTTAGTTTCATTTCTTTTCAGCCTTAGATTTTTAGGATTAGATTAATCCTCCTCCTTGTGGGATTGACACCCCTTATACTACAGTCGCGACCCGTGTGTTTGTTGTATTTGAGGGCTTACAAATTTTAAAGCTTGAACGACACGATCAAAGATCCATAGAGATAAATCAAAGAGGTTGCTTGGGTTATCTTAAACTAATACATAGACAAAATGCTATAGAGGCTTAGCATGGAGAATTACAAGAGGGGATTCTTACCCATGTCGTGTAGGATTTTCTCTCACAAAGTATGTGCAATAAGACACAAAAAGAGAGAGACAAAATGATTGTGATCCATATGGTTCAGCAATTAGATCAATCATGTATGCAATGTTATATACTAGACCAGATGTCTCTTATACTTTGAGCATAATGAGTAGATTTCAAGCCAATCCAGTTGAGTGTCATTGGACATCTTAAAGTACCTAAAAAGGACCAAAGATATTTTTTTGGTCTATGGAGGAGCTGAAATGAAAGTTCAAGAGTATTCAGATGCTAGTTTTCATTCAAATCTATATGATAGTAGATCATAGTCAGGGTATATCTTCACTCTGAATGGTGGTGTGATAAGTTGGAAGAGTTCCAAACAGCAACCATTGAGATTCTTCAAATGAGGTAGAGTACACTTTGGTGTTAGAGGCAACAAAGGAAGCAGTTTGCATTAAGAAGTCATCGTTAAACTTATAATGATTTCCAACATTGTTAAGCCTATAACATTATATTGTGACAACAATGACTCCATTATATAGGAAAAAGATCTAAGGTCTCATCAACGATCCAAACATGTACTCAGGAAGTTTCACTTGATCAGAGAGAAAATGGAGTAGAAAGATATCGTATTGGAGCAAGTTCCCACTAAAAAGAATCTTATAGATCCTCTTACTAAACCATTATCTTAAAAGAGACATGAACGACATATGGAAGGATATCCTATTAGATATGTAGGTGATTGGCTTTAGTGCATGTAAGAGATTGTTCGTTTACGCCTTTATGGCAAATCGGTTGGTTGTATGTATGATGTTACTATTTAATTAATAAAGGCGTTCTTTATCTTTATGTATTATATTAATTACATTTGATGTTTTAATCCTAAAGGTAAAATCTCTGGAATAATTACTATGTAATTAAAATTATGATGAGATCATAATTATAAGATTCAATTTGTATTTATATATTATTCCTAAATTGTTCCTAGTTGTAGTTTCAATAAGATAGGATATTGTTGAAACGGTAAAACTATCACACATTATGTTTCTTTCTTATGAAAAAAAAGTAATTGATCTCATAAATTAAAGTATTAAGATACCTAAACTAATCTATGTGTGTTTATTAGAGAATAATTTCATTGAAATGACCCAATTATGAGGATCCCAAAGGGAATATCACTTATGTGTTTGTGGATTTTCTTATCATGTATAATTGATCATTAGACTTATGATTACTAAGGTATCTCATATGGGAATGATTGTATGATGATGTTGCTTATGAACTATCCTATTTAGGGTAATTCAGTCTGTAGTACTTGGATACAGTATGAACCATATAGATATGGTAAAGTAAGTCAATAAAGGATTTGTCATTCTAAAAAGTAAATAGAGAGAATACTTTACTATTTTTTATTAGTAGTGGTTTAAGGAATTCTCTTTCTAGAGTGAATTGAGATTTGAAAAGGAGTTTTCAAAGCTCAATTTTAAATTAATTACTAATTAGCAAAAACAAATATGATTAGATTTAAAAGAGTATACACTCTATCTATATTCTTTCTAATTAGAACATTGGATGATCAAAGAATTAAATTATACATCATAATCATACAAAGACAGGTTAAATCAAACCTCTTTGACATTTTTATATTTGGAAGGTCATGATATGTTGCTAGATGTTAATCTTGACTATAATTATAAATTGTTTAATTGGAGATTTCAAGATAAATTAAAATGAGTTTTCTTTTATTTAATTCTAATTCTAATTGTGAATTCTAATTACAATTTATAATAAATACTAATATATTAGGAACCTAATGAGTCACACGCAAAGAGCAGTTTAAAAGAGAAAAATCAATTTCAATCAAGTTTGACTTAATTATAAAGTTTGAGAAACTTTAGGGATCAAATATAAGATATTTGACTTTATTAAAATTAAATAATTTTAATTAGAGTTTGATTTTAATTATAATTGATGCATTTAATTTTAATAAATTTAAAACCCTAATTTTTTTCTATATATAGAAATAAGCATATGGGAGTTAGTACTCCTTTTATTTCCTTTTAAAGAGTTGAGTACTTTTTACTACTCTGTGAATACTATTAGAGGTTGGACGTGTAAACAACTCGTGGTTGACATATTAAAAACTTTCGAAAGCATTACAACAAAAATATCAAATCATGTATGATTTCATATTTTATGATTCAAATTTTTTTCAAGTTATTCAATTGGATCCGATCGAAAACCATAAAATTTTATTTTTTTTGTTGCACCCATGATTTGATCGTGATTGGTTTCCTAATAAAAACATTGCATAAAGAACTTGGGAATAAAATGTGGACTTAGGTCAAAGAACTAATTTGATTGAGATGTCTTTGTTTACAATAGTTTTGTAGTGTTTTAATCAACCAATGTATCAATTATAAGTAACTAGAAAAAGACACATGCTTGGTGGAGGTAAAAGGAGATGTGAGGAAGATGGAAAATTTTTACATTATGAACGTAATGAGCAAGTTAACAATGAATTAGGAACTATACATAAGAAATATACATTCAAACATGGAAGTCAACAAAATGGACTGAAAATGCTAACAGTAGGAGGAAAGGTAACCACATCTTGTACATCTTTTCTCTTACATACCATGAACTTCTGAGTTAGTTCCAAGTTTATTGGATGTATCTGTGTACAAATAATTTCATAAGTTAAAAATTGCCTTATAACATAGTTACTTTTAACCCTGTCTATTCAAACTACATGATTATCAAACACAAGCTCTAAATATTTAAGAACTCTTTTTGTGCGCACAAGAGTATAATAGGTCAAAGAAATTATTTGTAAACTAGTTGTTCGGTGTTAAATGATTTTATGATTAACAGCAAATAGATATAATACTAGTTGATTACAGTGATAGGATATTATAAATATTTAAAGAATCAAGAATTAATTCAAATGCTTGAATCTTATAAAAGCATACCAATATAAGCATTGATAAAAGAAAATTTAATAAAAATAGAATAATGAAATCTAATTTTGAAAAAAAAAAATTCATCATACCTTAACCCTGATCTTAAACTTCCTATCATCAAGTAATGTTTTATATTCATCCTCAATTATTTTGCACACTTACAAGAATTGCTTTCCATGATTTCCAACTTTAGAGTTCAATTTTTTTTCTTTTCAATTAACTTGTGTCCATTTCATCTTTAACTCACAAGATGTTTTTCCTTTTTTCTTTACTAAAAGAGCAATTTGAACTTCTGCATTTACAGTGGAATACAAGTTAAACCCCAATGTTTTGGATCATTAAATTTGAACCATAACACTTACAAAACGTTCAAAATAAACCCTATAAGGATTAAAAAAATTAACAAATTTTACTCTTCGTCAGTTAAATGTCATGTCCTAAATAACGTGATATTTTTTAATTTTTCACACAACCATGGGACCCACATGTAAGTTAACGTGGATTTTTAACCCAAAAAATAAAAGTGATCCCCACAATACAAAATTCATCGTTTATATCTATCTAAAATCCCTAATTCTCTAATTATTTCCATATGAAAGTTCTATTTCTCTAAAGTTTTTCCCAACTCCCAAATTCTCTTAATTACTCTCTCCCATTTTCTTCAATCGCAACAGTAGTAGCAATAGCACCAATCACCTTCCTTACAGTAGTAACAATAATGTTGAACCATTTCTTCAGCATGTTTTGTGTTGTATCTCCTCCCACAGAGCACTACTGGATTTTTAGGAAACACGATAAGGACAATACATCGTGGCAGATAAGTTGTTTTGGCCTTTTGTCTAGTTTGTAGTTATTTTACGTGTTGAGTCCTTTTGTCCCCTATCATGGTAAGGATTTAATATATGTTATGGTCCCTTATTATGCATAATGCCTGACCCTTCTGCGTCTCTTATAAGTTATGTATTGTCCTTAAAATGCATCTAAAATTCCAAATTTGTTGCTAAATAATGGATATAATTACTTAATCATTTGTTTCTGATGACACTTTGTGAATGCTAGTATTGTCAGCATGTTTTTTTTGACAATAAAGACATCAACTTTTTTATTTATCATCACACACAAAAGTAAAAATTAAAAGAAAAAATGTCACAACTTTGGTTAAAATGTTTTGAATAAGCCAAAACTAGCCATGCAATCCCACTTTATTTCTTTCCCTTTTGAAGTTACTCTGCAGAAAACGTGGTCAAAGTATTCTCAGTATTCATTTAGTCATATGGAGTATAAGATAGAATATGTAGGGAAGAGTTTAATCCTCATCAATTTCTAAGACAATTATGGACAATTTGCATTTTGATTAGTTATAAGAGATGGGTTAATTAAGGAACAATGTAAACTGGTCTATAAATCCTTGAACCATTAACAATAGGTGGAAATAATTGTAACCTAAACATGTGTACATGTGAGTGCTAGATTTTTAGATCTGATTTCTACAAGACTTCATTGCGTAGATAGAATTAGGAAGCCTTTACCTTTCTTTCTTACAAGATAAGTTTAAATTATAAAAAAATTTCACAATTGCAGATAAGTTCATGATATACTAGTTAGAATAATGAATGCTTCTGTCTTACACAAGGCAAATATACACAACCTCATAATATATTAGTTAGAATTATGCATTATTCATTTGTTTTAGTCTACTATAAGCATGCATATTTGTGGCCTTCTTTTTCTTTTTAGAATTGTTAGTTATTCCCAACCTACTTAAACCCATAGTTTTTTCATGTAAAAGTATTGAATTTACTATCTTCAAGTTTTATTGATTTCACTACAATTTTCATTTTATGTTACTCAATTTGGCCATAATTCTATCTGCAAGTGTGTATTTTTTTATAGTGGAAAATTCATAGCAAATTTTGAAATATGTTGATAAGAATAAAAGTGGTTTTGATAATGTAGGTCTTGATTATATTAGTTATAGGCATATATGTGAGATGAGGAAGTAGTTCGGTTACCTTCAAGTTATCAAGGTCTATTATAATATACTCGGTTGTAAATTTACTGAGTCTTTAAGACCGATTGAATCAAACCAAAGTTGCCTAAGTCTCATTAATCTTAGGAAAATCCACCAAATTATTGATGTTTATGTAACTTGTAACATCCTGTTACTTATGATAAGGTTAAAATAGTGTTTATAAGAGGTTAATGAGAAATTAGCAAGCATAATTCATGTTAAGTCAAAATGACTTCACGATTAGTGATTTTGATGAAGCCCAAATAATCAAACAGAAGTCGAAAGAAAGTGAGACAGAAGCAAATAAAAGTAAGAAGGAAGCGCAAAGCTAAAAGTAAGACAGAAGTGCAAAGACAAAAGTCAGACGGAAGCGCAAAACCAAAAATCAGACGAAAGCGCAAAGCTAAAAGTAAGACGGAAGCGCAAAGCTAAAAGTAAGACGGAAGAGCGAAGATAAAAGTCAGACAAAGAAAGTGAAACGATATAAAGTGAGATGGAAGTGCAAACCAAAAGTGAGATGATAAAAATGAGAAGGAAGAACCGATACCACGTCGGATGACTAATCAGCTTGAGTTAGTTACAGAACTCAACTAAATAATTGATTCTTCAAAGATCAAGAAACAAGAAGAAAGAAGCAGTTATCAAGAAACGGTTGAATACGAAGGCTATAAATACGAGTCAGAGTCAAAGACTGCAAAAAGTTAGAAATTTTTGAAAAAGAGTTAGTGAGATTTGAAAAGCTAGAAATTTCATTGTGCTAAATGTAGAGCTATCCTTATCTGTAACAAAGCTCGAAACATCTTTCAGTCGAAAGAAGAGCAGATAGCCTGAAGAGGCTAAGTGTGAAAGAATACTTGTTGTAAGGGACCTGAAGAGGCTCGGAGTCAAAGAATACTTATAACATTGTGAAGTATAGTGAAATCTTAGAAAGATCTCTGAGGACTGGACGTAGCCCACGGTTTGGGGTAAACCAGTATAAATATGCTATGTCGACACTCTCTCTCAACTCTCAACTCTCTTAACTTTGAATTTTTAATCTTACTATTTTCATACGAGAATTTAGAAAATATTCTACATTATTGATTTTCAATAGTTTGAGAAAAGAACAAGTTTTAAAGAAATTGCTAAAAAGGGGATCAGTGAAAAAGAATACACAATTCAACCCCCCCTTCTTGTGCATTTGTATATCGATTATTAAGCCTATATTAACGTGTGATTCACTTCAATTGGTATCAGAGCTTGGTGTACAAGAATCACTGTAACAAAGTGTGGATAAAGATTCATGGTGGAATCACACATATACATAGTTGAAGGTGCCTCAGTCACTAGACCTCCTGCGTTTAACGGAGAAGACTATCATTATTGGAAAGATAGAATGCAACTTTTTAATGAATCTACTCATATTGATCTTTGGGACGTAATAGAAAATGGACCGTACACACCGGTAGATGAAGAAGGAAATCTTATTCCATGAATCAGATGGTTTGTAGATCAAAAGGCGAGATTTCAACTGAACTCAAAGGCCAAGTTCTTTTTAAGTTGTGCCTTAAGCAGAAGTGAGTACGATAAAGTCCACGGATGCGATACTGTGAAGGAGATGTGGGATACGCTATCCATCGCACACAAAGGTACAAATCAAGTTAAGGAGTCCAAGATAAGCATTCATGTACATCAGTACGAGCTGTTCAAAATGAAGGAAGAAGAATCTATTGATCAAACATTTGGAAGATTTCAAACAATCATCAATGGACTTAAAGCTCTTAGAAGAACTTACGACAATCAAGATCATGTTCGTAAGATCTTAAGAAGTCTACCAAAGAGATGGAGACCGAAAGTTACAGCTGTACAAGAAGCCAAGGACTTACGCGTGCTGAAGCTTGATGAATTGCTTGGATCCCTGAAAAAACATAAAGTTGAGCTCGATGCTGTAGACAAGCCCAGAAGGGATAAATCGATAGCATTGAAGGCCGGATAGAAGGATCACAAGATTCAAAGGAAGAGGAATTCATAATCAAAAGCACTGAAGATTGAAGAAGCTAAGAATGACGATTCCAGCGAATTAGATCAAGAGTCAAGTGAAGAAAATAATGAGTTGTCTTTTATCTCAAGAAAGATCAGACGTATGTGGAAGAAAAAGGCGAAAGGAAATCCATCCTTCAAGAAGAATAGCAAAGATGATGGGAAGATTGAGAGGACATCCGTCATATGCTATGAGTGCAATAAACTAGGACATTACAAGTCAGAATGTCCATTATTGAAAAGAAAGCCAAAGAAGAGTAGAGAAGGCAAGAAAAGCATGATGGCAACCTTGGAAGATCTAGATTCATCCGAATCAGATACTGACTCAGAGACATCGGAACAAGCGAATATATGCCTAGTAGCTGAAGAAGAAAGTGATAAGGAGGTAACTTCAAAATTTAATGAGTTACAAGATGCATACTCAAAACTACTAGAAGATTCTCATGCAATTTTGAAACAGTACAAACTATTAAAGAAAAAGTACGTAAAAAGTCTAAAAAATACACAAGAGTTAGAAAGAGATAATGTCTGCTTAAAGAAACAAGTGGACGAGATAAAGAAAAAGGGATTTGTAGATAGATCTGAAGAGATCAATCAGCTAAAGCTAAGGATTGGCAGCCTTTCAGCTGATCTAGCAACTTTTACTGAGAGTATAAGGAAAATGAATGACATGTTAGGAAAGTATAGACACCCTAGTGATAAAACTAGATTAGGGTTTTCTAAGAATCATATTCAGCAAAAAAAGAAGTTGATTTCTCATAAAAAAAAGTTTCATCAGTTACATTTTGATCGCGGCTCTGTCGTTCGATTAGAATATCGACCTTGGAAATCGGTCAAAATAATTAAATTCCAAGGATTGTAGTATAGGATGCAACCTCGGATCGTCTCTCTTGGAACCTAGTGAAATGGACCTAAGCTAACCTAAATGTCATGAAATGCAAGTGAAATTAGCAAGTAAACAGAGAGGTTCAATTTTGAAAACATTAATAAACTAAAAAGAATGTAAAAAGTATTTTTTTGGTTTTTGAAAATAGAAAAAGAAAATACTAAAACAAGAGATAAAACCCTCTTGAAAATGAGCTTTGGCTATCACAGTTCAAAACTAAGAGTGAATAGTAAACCTTAAAGGGCTCCCTCTAAGTCCAGGGTTTCGATTAATGAACTCCTGTCACTCTAGAATCCATT
>JANZLC010000201.1:26759177-26780142 GCA_026413385.1 Erythroxylum gracilipes
AGGGACTACCACAAACCCACATAACACATATAGTTCAAAATCTTGAAATCTTGTTGCCTAACATGGCACATTTTCTTGAAAACTTGCTTTTCATAAACTTGATATCCTTGCAAAATAATTTCCTCAAACATAATTTCATAAACATGTATTCTTTTAAAGAGAAACCCTTTTCAAAGTATTTTCATTAATCATCAACACAAATCATGTTGCAAACATATAACAATTTCAAAATTCATTTAAAAAGTAAACAAAGGCAACATTGATGATGCAATTTAAAACACTAAGTCTTTCTTGATTTGAAGAAAACAATGAGTAGCTTATTTACTCTATTATAAACATGTACCCACCTTGAGTTCCTTACTTATAACTTGCTTAGGAATGTCTTTCCTCTTGTTCCTCTTGCTCCTCTTGCCTCACTTTATTTCCTTAAATAATAACCAAAATTCCATTCAATTTGGTGTAGAAATCGGAAAGTCATACTTTAACAATTTGAACTATAGCTTATGCTGAAATCAAAAGTTCTATGCTCAACTTCCATCCAAACTTGAAGATTCTTCAAGACTGAATTTGGACTCCATTCCTTCATACAACTTGTATCCATATGTCTCTAGTTTACAATGAATTAAAAATCACCTCATTTTTACATCTACCGCAAAAGTTATGGCCAAAATACTAAAGGATGTCAATGCTGGGAAATTGACCCTCACCACGAGCACGTCACTGCGAGAAAGTTGGGGCATGTCGCGATGTGCACAACTGCAGGTCGCGACGTGTGACCCCAAAAATGTTCGAAAACCTGTTTTTTTCCAACCTTCATCATCCATACACTTCCCATCTTTCAAATACAACCCATCTTAACCCTAAAACATCATTCTTACTTCATTTCTAAGCTCATACAACCCAAAATCAATAACAAAACACAACATAAACATTAACCCTAAAAGATTAAACCATTGCTCAACAACTTTCCTACTTCATTCATCAACAACTTCACACACATATTAAGCAATTATTTGAGTTTCATCTAACCAAGACAAGATGGAATAAACTCATACTTACTTGCTTTAACCTCGAAGCCTTCAAAATCTTGAAGATTTCTAAAACCCTAGTTTTCCCCTTCTTCTCCTCTCTTCCACGACACTCTCCCTCTTTCTCTCTTCTTTTTTTTCTTCTTCTAATTCCCACTCTTACCAATCATACAATGTCTCTTTTTCCCCTCCATGTAATGCCTTATGCCTTTAATCCTTAAGTGATCTTACCATTTTACCCTTATACATTTTTACTTCTTCAATTTTCACTTACACCATACTAAACTCTAACTTAATCTTAGTTTCTCCATTTAATACTTCTTATTCCATCAATCTAAGCAATGATACTCCAACAAAAATAATAAAACAAAACAAAACCTTAAAAATATTAATTGAAATCACACTTATTCAATAAGAAAAGAATTCGGGGGCCAACATTTCTTCTTGTTTCTTAATCTTTGAAGGAACAGTTATTCAATTGAGTTCTGTAACTAACTCAAACTAATTACCCATCCGATGTAGTATCGGGTATTCATCTTAGTTTTTCTTTCGTCTCACTTTCATCTGTCTTAGTTTCTACTCCGCTTCGTCTTACTTTCTTACATCTTATTTTCTGCTCCGCCTCGTCTTACTTTCTTTCGTCTTATTTTCTGCTATGCTTCATCTTACTTTCTTGCATCTTATTTTCTGCTCCGCTTCGTCTTAGTTTCTTGCATCTTATTTTTTTCTCCGCTTCGTCTTACTTTCTTGCGTCTTATTTTCTTCTCCACTTCGTCTTACTTTCTTGCGTCTTATTTTTTGCTCCGCTTCGTCTTAGTTTCTTGCGTCTGCTTCGTCGCACTTTCTAATATTATTATTTTTTTTTATTTGGTTTTCATCAAAATTATTAATAGTGAAGTTATTTTGACTTAACAATCTCCCCCTTTTTGATGATAACAAATAATCATATTTTTAGAAAGATATTTAAGTATTATTTATAAGAAGATATACAATTTGAAAAAATTGTAAACTTTATCTTCTATACACTTCTCTTCTTCTCTTCTTCTCTTCTCTTCTTCTCTTCTTCTCTTCTTCTTCCCCTATCTTTCTCATTTTCTCCTTTTCCCCTATTTGTTATTATCAAAAATCATGACCAAAGATGCTTCATTATTTCAGAGAACATTTTCTTCATTTTAGTGCGAAGTGACTTGAGGTCTTGTCGTATATTCGCTACTTCCTCATGTAAGTCACTTATTGAAACACACAGATCATCAACCTTGTCATGAAGTTCTTTGACTGAGGCTGCATCAACTTTGTGTGGTGCTTCTTCAAAACCAATAGTAGTACCAAATGATTCTGAAGGTATGACATCCGGTTCAATAATTGTAAACACAAGAGGTTTAAAGGATAAGTTTGGTTCAGGGAGATCAACATCATTAGGTCTGGGTAGTCTTGGAACTTGTTTTCCAAATAGGTGTAGTACATATCCAATTGAGGACATAGAGCTCAAGGGTCTAATGTGCATGATTAGGTGCACAAGAGTCTCTTATATCTCTAACTCTGATGGTTCTGTACTTCCCTTCTGTTATTCTCCCAACTACTCTAGAAGTTTCCTCAGTGGTGACGTGACCACAATTACTTCCTGATGCCTTTGAGATATAGTGGGAAACAAAAATTCCACTCTGATGAGCTTCATAACACGCCTCATCTATGTTTCTCACTTCTGCTTCAATCTGATCTTCTGTCAGATCACTTATTATCCATTCTGGATACATTTTCTTCTTCCCTTTTTCTTCATTGCGAACAATGTAAGTTCTTGGCTGAATGTCAAGTACAATCTTTATCAAGCCCTTTTTGTGAGTGGGTAAATAGTATATTTCTGCTTAGTCATCTGTGTTGGGTATGGTTCTGATCTTTCATCCTGCAGAACACTATACAACCTTTTCTCTCCATCATTCAACAGATGTGTAGAGCGACTATTTACCACAATTGGTTCAAATTGTACCTTGACTAACCTTTTCAGGGGTTCTTTTATGATTGTAGAGCTGTTACTCCTGACAGGTTCAACTTCCTCAATGATCTTCATTTTCAAATCCTCTTTTCTCATTGGTTGAGAAGGATTAACCTGTGCTAGACTGTGTTCAATTGACCTTTTCTTTTGAACAACAATTGGAGTGCTCTTTTTTTGACTGATTTTCTGCTTTTTATTTTCTTTAATCAGCCTAGGAGGTTGTTGTTGAGGTTGGGGTTTCTTCTTCTCAAAATTCAACTTCCTTTTTATTTCAGTCTCTTTAGCCAATTTTGTTGAATCTTCCTTCAAAATTGAGACTAAAGACCTAGTTTCCTGCGGTGCTTTCATTCTAAAGTCTCCACTCTAAGTCAACTCTTTTCTTTTCTTCTCCTCTTGTTGACGTAGGGTTCATAGTCTAGGTGACCTTTTAGCTTGTTTGGGTTTCTCCGAAAGGAGTGCCTTGCCCTTTCTCTTCAAGGTCACTTGTGTCTCTGTCTGTCGCACCTGGCTTTCTTCTTTTTAAGAAATCACTTTAACTTTCATTGCATCATCTGACGATTTCTTCAATCTTGTTGTGGGCATTCTTCTAATGGATTGGGATTTTGATTTTCTTGTGGGAGTTGCTTTTCTACTCAGACTTTGTTTGATAGCATGCTCCCCCTCAATCCTTGCTATCGTCTTAGAATCTGTTTCTTCTCTTTTCAGATTCTTCAAGCCCATTCTACAAATAGTTGTAGAATTAACGGTGCTTTTAATGTTCATCTTCATCCTATTTCCTCTCTCTAGAAGAACTCCAGAATCTCTGAAGATTCTTGTTAGCATCATTGCATACGGTAGGGCAGTCGAGTCTTTCTTCGACTTTACCATGTAATGGAGGATTAGATATGGAAGATCTATAGGCTGGCGATTGAGTAGATGAAATAGGCATTGTTCATCTAACATTGTTACCAAATTCCTTGATCCTGTTCTTGGTAGCCAATTAACCTAAAATCTTTACCCTTCTCATACATTAAGCAAAGATCAGTAGAACCTAATAGATATCTCAAAATTCTTTTAAAAGCAATATAATGAGACTCTCTAGGATCTACCTGAAATCTTGCACACAAAAAAACACTAAACAAAATATCAAGTCTGTTTGCTATAAGATAAAGTAAAGAACCAATAATCCCTCTATAAAGGGTTTGATCAATCTTCTTGTCAGATTCATCCTTAGACAAAAGGTTTGAAGGATGCATTGGAGTTCACATTAGTTTTCCTTTTTCCATCTCATACTTAATCAACAGTTCCTCAATATATTTCTGTTGATGAATAAAAATCTTTTTTTCAGTTTGCTTAACTTATAACCTAAGAAAGAATTTTAATTCACCCATCATGCTCATCTCAAACTCACCAACATGATCACTTCTAATACTAGCAATAGAAATCCCTTTTTCATTTTGTAACTTTTTGGAAAGCACTTTAAAACACTTAAAAGACTCGTCCTTATGTGATCGAAATAATATCCAACAAAATCTATTGAAATCATCAACAACTACGAGACCATACTTCTTTTCGCCAAGACTCAATGTCCTAGTTGGACCAAATAAATCCATATGTAACAACTCTAGAGGTCTAGATGAAGTTACAATATTTGTAGAAGAAAAAGTTGTTTTAATATGTTTTCCTTTATGACAACTTTCATATTAAAACTTATTTTTGGTAATCCTCTTACCAAATCATGTTTAATCAACTTGGAAATATATTTAAAACTAGCATGACCTAGCTTTTTATGCCAAATCAGTTTCTCTTCATCAGTTGATATAAAACAAGAAATATTTTGACTTTGTAAATCTTCTAAATTAATTCTGTAAAGATTGTTTCGTCTTTTGGCAGAGTCACATAATTGACTGACACTAATCAAATTATGTTTTAAATCATCAACTAGCAGCAATATCAATAGTAGCAAAAGAATCTTTACCAATTTTACCGATTCCAATTATGTTGCCCTACTAGTTGTCTCCAAAAGTTACCGATCCTCCCTTCTTATACTGAAGATCTACGAACATAGACCTTCTTCTCGTCATATTTCGCGAGCATCCACTGCCCAAATACTATTGGTGTTGGCTGCTTCTGTTGGACCCCATTTTTGGAGCCTAACATCCGGAGTCCTAAACCTTGAGCTTATTACCCTGTAGGGTCAAAATCAACATTTCCCAAAGGTGGTGTGCCCACATCAATCAAACACCAAAATCTCAACTTGACCTCATCAAGAAATCGTAGCTCTAAGTCTTTAGTTTGCATTGAAACAAGAATCATCTAAAATTCTCATGGAGAGGTAGTATAAGAAGTTAGGAATCTGTTGCTTCAAGAATCACTTCATTTGGGGGTCGGATGGGAAAGTTATACCCGACGAACATGCTTATACCATCAATCAATTTGTACCTATCTTGGCACAAATGCCATAACTTTTGCTATAGAGTTCAGATCGACTTAATTTTTGGCTTGTTTGAAAAGGAACTTGACGATCTACCACTCTCATGAAGATTTGAAGACAAATTCTATCATCTAAAGGTCAAAAAATGGAACATACTATATGACATCATTTTTTAGACGATGTAACGTCATTAGACGATACAAGATTGGGAAAATTGACATAATTTTCCCTAAAGATATGGGATTATGGTGTTCTTTATATTATTTGAAAGAGGAATTCAAGGTTTACAACTTTCATGAAGACCTCAAAGACCAATTCCATTGTTTGAAGGGTAGAAAATGGAACAGACAATATGATATCATTTTTGAGATGATATGACATCATCAAACAATACAAGGTTGGGAAAATTGCCATAACTTTCCCTACAGATATCGGATTAAGGTATTCTTTATATGATTTGAAAGAGGACTTCAAGATCTACAACTTTCATGAAGATCTCAAGACCAATTCCATCATCTGAAGGGTAGAAGATGGGACAGAAGATGATGATGAATAGTAACTGAGACGGTCAAACTAAAAGGGTCAAACTAAGACGGTGCTGACGTCATACTAAGACGATGATGATGTCAATTTGAGAAGGAAGCAAAACTGAGATGGAACAAAACTGAGACGATGCTGACATCATACTAAGACGATGATGACGTCATTTTGAAACGGAAGCAAAACTGAGATAGAACAATACAAAGGGCACAACTTTCAACTCAGATGTCCAAAATTTTCATACTATATACCGTTGGATAGATAAAAGAAAGATCTACAACTTTCTAGAAGATAACTTTGCCTAAATCAGCCCAGATTAACCCAGAAATTCCCTGAAGTCAGTATACGAATTCCCCCGCCCCCCTAATGAAACCTTGCAAAACATGGAAGAGAACAAAATGATATACCAATAGCATCAAAAGATCGTAGTTTTTACAAAGCTTTAGTGGACATTTCAAGCCCCAAAACATCAATGTTTCAAAAATCTCAAATACAAAAGATACTTGATCAATGAACTACTCAAATAGCCTCTACAAATTTGAAAGAATTTCTTTGATCATAAGACATCCTAAATGACTCCTCATCCCCCACTCTTAGAGTTAACTAGCCTCCATCAACATCTATAAGAGATTGGGCAGTGGCTAAAAATGGTCATCCAAAGATCATGGGTTTCTCCAAATCTTCCTTAATGTTTAAGATGATGAAGTTATTGGGAAAGGTGAATTTGTCAATCTTAATAAGAACATCCTTAACTACACCTTTAGGATGGTGGATTAATCTATCAGCCATTTGCACACATATCCTAATGGGTGTTATTTCACCTAACTCCATCTTTTTGCATGAAGTGTAAGGCTTCATACTTATACTAGCTCCTAAGTCTATACAAGCCTTATCCACTTTAACACTACCAATAATACATGGAATGTAAAAATCTCCTGGATCATCTTGCCTTTGTGGTAGTGATGCCACTTTGTTGGAGTTCCCTTGCTTACTACTCCGCTCTCCCACTTCTCCAGTTTGTCTCTATTTATCAATTTCTCTTTTACAGATTTCACAAGAGCAAGTCACATTTTTAGTTTCTTTATTACATGAAGGACCTCATTTATATTTACTTTTTTTGACTTCCTCTATGCTAGGATGGGGTATGGAATTATAGGTCAATATTCCTTTATTTCCATCATGCTATATTTACTCTGTAGGGAATGCTCATTTTCCCTTTTCTTTTCTTCTTCCCTTTCTCCTTTAACATGATTGAGCTTCTCTTCAATGGTCTGGGTGATTACCATTATCATTTGCTTCGAATTTTTCTTCTTGTTGCTCAGAAGGCTTCTCACACTTTGTGTCGATAATGCATCTGCCAATTTACTCATTTGAACCTATAATTTGTGGATAGAAGAGGCGTGGTTCTTTTTTACTTATTCAAATGTCCAACCTTTTGTGAGCATCCTCTATGTTCCCAATCTTTTCCAAGATTTTGTCTAACTTAAAGTCCATATAATTGGGTTTTTCCTGTTGAAATCTAGGCATACCTTAAGGTTAGAATTGACCTCCAACATATTTTGACCAGGAAAAGTTTAGGTGGTTCTTCCATCTTGGATTATACATGTTTGAGTAAGGATTGTTCCCCACCTCTACCAAACTGGGCTCACATGTAATTTAGTTACTCCGGTTCATTGTTTTTCATCAGAAAGTAGTTGATGGTATTATGATTGTTTTGTCTGAACAACTCACAACTCTGTTGAATTGCTTTAACATGGACTGAAGAGGAGACGTTTATGGTATTCATCTGTCAGGTTAAGTCATCAATTTTGGCTTGTATTTCTGTTATTGTGTCAACAGCTATGGCTCCTTTTTGCTCTTACAAGGTCGCGTGTTGTCTACTCTTATTCATCGTCCAAAGAAAACTATTACTTGTCATTTCCTCCAATAATTCCTCCACTTCCTTCAGCATCTTTCTTATAAGAGATCTGCCAGATGTTGCATCTATGGTGCCTCGTCTGGATGAAGTGACTTTATTATAGAAGGTTTGCAACAAGAATTCCTTGGATAAATTATGGTGAGGGCACCTCCTTTGCAAATCCTTATATCTTTCCCATGCTTTGTAAAGCGACTACCCATCATTTTGCTAGAAATTCATAATTTCCTTTATCAATTTCGTAGTCTTTATGAGAGGGAAGTACTTATCTAGGAATGTACTTACCAACTGCTCCCAAGTTGTTACGTTTGTGAGACTTAGGGAATGATACCATTCCTTAAAGAGCCTCATCTTAATAAAATCTTCCAACATCTAATGATATCGAAAAGTGTCATATATTTTTAGAAAATTAACTATACGAGCGATAGGATCCTCATTAGTCAATCCATAGAATTGCACATTTTTTTGCGACATGTTTAGTAAGGCAAGCTTAATCTCAAATGAGGTTGTTTGAACCAGTGGTCGAGTCATACCTTAATTTGCAGCATTGAACCACAGTCTCATGAAATCCATAAGGGTTTGTGACTGGTTTCCTTGATTTCCTACTTGATTGAATTCTTGATGAAATTCTTCAGCCATTAGTTCTTTAATTTCTTCTTCATGGCATCTTACTCATCGAATTGCTCATTCCAAATGGATGATGTCAAGTGCTAAGGTTTCAACGATCTGACTTGAACTTCAAGTAACTCTTGTGTTCATTCAACCGCACGGACACAATAGATGTGAAAATTCCTTAGACTAAAGGAATCCAACTAATCCTAGCTAACTTCTCGACAACGACATCAAAAAGTTATCGAGCAAGTTTTAATCTTATAAAACCCTCAATGTTTCGCAAGTGCATGGGTCGTAAGCATAATAATTAAGGTGTTGATCCTATGAGGAATTAGTGAACTAAATGAATCTTAACTTAGTCTAAGGTCTAGAAATTGCAATTAAAATGAAAATAAAAATGACCAGAAAATTAAGTAATTGAATATAGATCGATTGAAATTGCAATTGCAAATTAACGCAAGGAAATTAAAATTGAGCAAAAGCAATTAACAAATCGAAAATCATACAAGGAATATTAACCAATTATGAGAAAGGGGATTTATCCTATCATCTAATGCTAACTTAATTACTTTTAAGTTAATTCGTTATCAATCATAGAATCTCGGGTGGATTATTCTCTCTCTTTTTAATCTTTAAACACTAATTGAATTGAATTAAGGAATTTGCAATCTCTTAATTAGAAAATAACCCACACATCCAATTAGATCTTAAGCACTCTAATAGACAATCGGGTCCTCACATGAGATCTCTCTTCATATAAATTACCGATTTGATTTTTTATGTGATCTATTAGATTGTTTAACTCTTATTACCCAACCTAATCATTTTGCTACTGATTCCCTCTCTCAATTTATTACCGAAGCATGCAAATACAACAAGCAATCACAATTCCCAACACATTAACATCAAAAGCAATCAAATAAACATTGATTTAAGGAAAAAAACCCTAAAAGAGTTTAGAACATCCTCAAACCCAAAGTCTTCATCATCATATCCATCTTACACATCAAATGAGGGAAATAACAAGATGGAATGAGAAAGATAACATGGAGTGGATTGGGAGTTACAGTAGCAACAACAACTCCTTCTTTTTCTCTCCTCTTTTCCCCTTTTCTCTCCTTGGTTCTTTCCAAAAGTGGAAAATGGAGGCTTTCTAGATTAAGTCATTTTTTTGCTTTTATAGCCCTGCGTCTGTTATCTATCATAATCGCGACACTTGAAATTGGGCTTATGTCACGATCGTGACAGATATGTGATGATCATGACCTGGTCTTGTTCGGCTTTTCTCACAATCATGATAAAGGTGCCATAATTGTGACCCCGGCTGGGTTGCTTCTGTCATGGTCATGATTGGAATGTCATGATCGTTACTTTGGCTCCTCCTTCGAGCTTTCTCCAAATCTTCTTCAATCTTCTTTACCTAGTCTCAAACACTAACAAACACATCAAAACACCTCAAACGTAAAAAAATGAAAGCCTGATAACATGTTATAAATCGCATAACACTAAAAAACACAAGCACATAATGAAACTGACATAATTCTAAACCTAAACATGTAAAATAATCTAATTAACAACTAAAAACAAACTAAATTACCCACTAAAACATAAATCAACCTCTATATGTCAACTTGACAACTATACCACTGCATCTACTTCATACACTCCCGCTGGCCTAATAGTTTGTGCTCTGGCTGAGCAACACTGATAGTTATTCATGGCCATATCTTCTATCAACTCTTAGGGTGCTTCAGTTATTCATGACTACCTTGTGCTTTGAAATATCTCATTGTAGAAGGTTTGGATTTGCATCGACAATGGTAGTTCGTGATGTGGACATCATACAGTGACTCATCATCAATTTAGGAGTATGACGAGATATCATTCCTTAGCTTTGCAATTTTGGCAAGGGGAAAGTACTTCAGTAAAAAAAAATTTCGCCACTTGTTCCCATGTAGTAAGTGATGAATGTTTCATTGAATTCAACCACTGCCTAGCCTTTCCTCTTAGAGAGAATTGAAATAGATGTACACTAATGGTGTCATCATTTGCTCCATTGATTTTAAATACATTGCGAATCTCTAAAAAGTTAGATTGTGGGCTTCATAGCAGAGTCCATCAAACTAGATCGACTGTTGTACCATCTTGATGATGCTCAATATAAGCTTGAAGTTATTCACCAGAACAGTCAGTCTCACTATGCTTGATTCCGCACTAGTTAGGTCTGGCCTAGTGTAGTCAAACATTGTACTTGGTTAGTCCAATATGTTGTAAGATTCTTACGTATCTGACAACATGTGTCGAGTGCACTGCAAAATTTACCTAACTCTGCACACTAAACTTTGTAGTTGAATGTTTGATTAATTTTCATAATGAAATTAATTGATGCAAGGAAAATATAAAAGGGGGTTTTGGATTTTTAGAAAATAAAATAAAAGTAAACTATCGAAAACAAATTAAAATAAGTGATTGAAAATGATTAAATTGTCAAATATATGTAAGGTCCAATTCTAGGTTTAATCTCGGCCTAAACATGATCAAACATATTTCATCATCCTAATGTCTTTACAACTCTTTTCGGAAAATTGATCTGAGACTAATAGAACACTTTATTAATCCTAGTTTTCCTTTAGTTTTTATTTAATCAAGATATGATCATTAATTGAACCTACCTACCAAATAACCTAGGATACGATCTCTAGATTTAATTTGGAAGCCACATTACATTTTGGAAAAAGATCAATATAAGTAGTAACCTCACATACTCGGGTTATCTAATCTAAGTTATGTTGTTCCTAACAATATGGGATCATTAAATGCTACTCACAAACATCAAAAATTACATTCAATGTTTTAGCAATAGGTTCGAAATAGAACAATCAAAATAACAGATCAAATCAACACCAAAAGCACAACAATTTGAAAAGAAATTACAGCGTTAAAATGATAAAATTGCTTAACTATGACTAGACGTCAACATTCCGGTTGAACGCAAATGTTGTCTTAGTTAAATGCAGACGTTGTCTGCGTTGGCATCAACTTGTTTAAATGTTGTTTGTGTTTCCGCAAATGTTCACGCAAATCCTTCCTTCCTTCTATCTACTATGTCATGTTAATGTGTATGTATGCATCTGTTGCAGTGGTTCCTTCATTTTGTGCTGTTGTTTTTGCTCTCTTCTGGCTGCCTCTTGTCTTCATTTAATTCCCATAAAACACGTTACATGGGGCTATCATATACAATTTCCATGTAGCTTCATCATCTTGATTTTCTTGTCTTTACTTGCTCTAACATTTATCATTTTTGTTCCACGAAGACAAATGAATATAGAAATTGAAAAGACTGTTTTAATGAACATGCTTTTGGGTCACTTTAGCTCCTTTACTTCCAAATTGTACCGAAAATCAAATATGAGCTAAAGTAAGTATCTTAAGCATTTTTAAGGTATTAATCACTAAGTGTAGTATATCAAATGAATCAACATTTAAGTAAATGTCAAGTTCCCCCATACTTAGCTTTTGACTATCCTCGGGCAAATCTTCAATACTAAAATCGTAAACCAAACCTTTTATTCATTTTCCATGTTTCCTAAGAATAGATAGCCATAAGTAAAGACAAATGACTTTCAAAACCTAAAGCAAAAACTCAACATTTAAAGATTTTACTCATGATCAATCAATATTCACCACCCTTAAAACTGAGTAATCTAAAGGTAGAATTGGACAAAAGGTGTTTAAATAAGATATTTCTATGGGTACACTCAAACACCATTCATGATCACAACAATCCACAACTTTGCATATCATTTCATTTCTCCACCACTAAAAGTCACATAAAAGGACTTTTCTGGGTTATAATGTAGGCAAAGGTAAGGTGAGGTGTATTTTGGTTAATGTAGCATAAAATCCATCAAGCTAGTGAAGAAAAAGTAATACTCAATGAGATATCAAGTGCACAAGTTAACATTCATTCAAAACTGGGTACTGTTAGTTATGAACAATGCAACAATTATGTTTCACAACTCAATTTAGCTCTCACACCTTAATCCACATGAATATAACAAAAAAGTGCTTCATCTAAAACCACTTCTGCCTCATATGCAATATATTCAAATACGCAATCAATACAACTTAAGAAGGATAAACTATTTACAACTTTTTACAACAATTGTATTTACTCCTTGATACTTTTATTCAAACTCATTTTTTCTTTTTTTTCAAAATAAAAGCGATAGAAGCTACATTAACATAGGATTTATAACATGGAATTTTAACAAATATAACCAATCCCTATGTATGTATACCACCACACTTAGGTTTTTGTACCATCACATTCATCAAGAATTAACAAATGATCCACTTGCTTTAAGGCTTGGGTAGGGCATTTGGTTAGGTGCATGTAATGTGGTTTATACAAAGAAAAGGCTAATAATGCTCAAAGGGGGTTAGCAAAGGAAAATTCACATAAATGGGTGGGAATGGGTGGACTATTTGGCTAATGTAGCTCGTAATCAACAAAGAATGCCTAATCATTTTCATAAAAATGCATGTGATAAAAATGTGGCCTCAATAGAAAATCAACACAAAGTAAGGATGTATATGTCATGAAGGTCGCACATAATAAACAAAACAGTGAGACTGATATAGATGTGTCAGTTTAATATGGCTCAAAACTTCAATGGTTTTTTTCTACCACTAGTCACCGCTCTTCTAAGAATAATGCATATTAACAAAGAGCAAAAGTACATGCCAAAGTTTGCTATGGATTTTACTAATCAATTCAGACTCTAATTATGACTAAATAATCTTAAGAGCAATAGAAAACAAGAAAAAATTTTATTTTCTTCGTTTGATTTTGAAACCACCTAAGAAGTCACATAAGCTACAATTAAGCTCAAAAACATGCATTAAAACCCACCCTCACACTTAAAACTTACATTGTCCTCAACGTAAAATCAAATGCAAGAAATGGAGTAGTTAACAAAAATAGCAAATGCAAAAATGTAAAAGACAGAAATTAACTTCCCTTGGGTTGCCTCCTAAGTAGCACCTTTGTTTCACGTCATTGGCTCGACCTCCAGTTACGTGAATTAAGTGACACTAGTAACATCCTCCAGTATCAACACCTCCAAATCCTTCATTTGGAAGCTCTCATAATATGGCTTCAAGCGATGACCATTCACTCTAAATGTCTTGTCAGTTTTGAGGCTCCGCATCTCCAATGCACCAAAAGGAAAGGCATGAGTGATAACAAATGGATCAACCCATTAGGAATGCAACTTACCAAGAAACAGTTTGAGTTTGGAATGATATAATAACACTTTCTGGCCCACCAAGAAGCTTTTCCTCGAAATAATCTTATCATGAACAACTTTCGTCCTTTCCTTATATATCACTACATTTTGATATGACTCATTCCTCATCTCTTCCAACTCTTGAAGATGTAACTTCCAATGCACTCCTGCATCATCCAAGTGCTTGTTGCATCTTTTGATAGCCCAATATGCCTTATGTTGTAATTCCATCGAAAGATGACATGGCTACCCAAACATTAGCCCATACGATGAATTCCAATTGGTGTTTTGTAACCCATCCTGTAGGCGCACAATGTGTCTTCCAATCTTACACTCTAATCCTTCCTATTAGGCTGCACATTTTTCTCCAAGATTAACTTGATTTCTTGATTTGAGACTTCAACTTGCCCGTTGGTTTGGGGATGATAAGCAGTAGAAACTTTATGCGTGATGTGATATTTTCTTAACATTGCTTCCATCACCCTATTGCAAAAGTGGCTTCCTCTGTCGCTAACAATGGCTTTCAGTATCTCGAACCAAGAATGAATGTTAGCCTTAAAAAAATATGCAATAACCATGGCATCGTTAGTTTTAGTGGCTTTGGCTTCCACCCATTTAGAAATATAATCAACCACGAGTAATATATAAGTAAAGCCAAAAGACAGAGGGAAAGGTCCCTTAAAATCAATGCCCCAAACATCAAAAGTTTCACAAAAAAAGCAAAGGAGTTTGTGGCAATTAATCCTTATAAGACGGGTTACCTAACTGTTGGCATCTATCATAGGATTTGTAGAAGGTATATGCATCTTTGAACAATGTTGACAAGTAGAAGCCACTCTCCATAACTTTATGAATTGTCCTTTTCACTCCAAAATGTCCTCCACAAGCATACTGGCTGAAGGCTAAAATTAATGATGATTCATTTTTTGGTATATACCTCCTGATAACTTGATATGTATAGTGCCTCCAAAGATATGGGTCATCCCATACATAATACATCACTTCACTCGTAACTTATCCCTCTAAGCCTTTGTTAAACTAACAGGTAATTCGTTAATAACTAAAAAATTGAGAATGTCTGCATACCATGGTGGTGTTGTATAGGTAGAAAATAATTGCTCATTCGGAAAGGCTTCTCATAGAGGGATATCATCTTCTTTCTTTATCAAACGACGGAGATAGTCTACCTCCACGTTTTATGCCCCCTTCTTATCTCTAATCTCCAAGTCAAATTCTTAAAAAAGGAGAATCCATCTGATCAGCCTCGGTTTTGCTTCTTTCTTTGTGAGCAAGTATCATAAAGCTATATGGTCAGAATAAACAATCACTTTAGCACTAATAAAATACGATTGAAGTTTTTTCAAAGCAAAAACCATAGATAATAGTTCCTTTCTAGTATTGAAATAATTCAATTGAATTGGGTTTAAAGTATTTGAAGCAAAGTAGATGGCATGCAAAGCTTTTCCCACTCTTTCTCCTAGAACCGTCCCCATTGCATAATCGCTTACATCACATATGATCTCAAAAGGGAGGTTCCAATCTGGTGGTTAAATCACTGGTGGGGATGTCAGAAGCTCCTTAGGTCTGTTGAATGCTCCCTTGCACCTCTCGTCAAACTCAAAGGAGACATCTTGTTAAAGAAACTTGCATAATGGTGTGGCTATCTTCAAAAAGACCTTAATGAACCTTCAAAAAAAAACCTACATGCCCAAGAAAAGAATGCACTTCCCTCATAGTAGAGGGGTAAGGTAAAGAAGAAATGAGATCAACTTTGGACTTGTCTACTTCAATACCCTTAGCAGATATCACATGGCCTAAGACTATACCATGATCCACTATAAAATAACATTTTTTTGAGTACAACACATGGTTAGTTTCTATACATCATTCCAAGATAATGGCAATATTCTCAAGACATCCATCAAAAACAGATCCATAAACACTAAAATCATCCATGAATACCTCGATAATCTTCTCAACATATTAGAAAAATGCTTACCATACACCTTTGGAACGTGGTGGGTGCGTTACATAATCCAAATGGCATCTTTTGGTAAACAAACGTACTAAATGGGCATGTAATGTGGTCTTCTTCTGATCTTCCAATGCAATCAAGACCTGAAGATAACCTGAAAAGCCATCTAAAAAGCAATAATTGTCGTAACCAGCCAATCTTTTAAGCATTTGATCAATAAAAGGAAGGGGAAAGTAGTCATTACGAGTAGAAAAATTTAATTTTCTATAATCAATCTCAGGTGGGAACCAACTCACCGTCCTGGTTTGTCACAACGGTGATTCCAGACTTCTTTGGAACCACCTGGATAAGACTTACCCACTTACTATCGAAATCGGGTAGATAACCCTAGCATCAGGAAGATTCAATACCTCCTTCTTCACAACTTCCATAATTTTAGGATTTAGCTTACGCTGAGCTTGCCTTGTGAATTTTACATCCTCCTATAACAAAATCTGGTGCATTCATATCGAAGGACTTATCCCTTGGATATCTGTGATAGTCCACCTGATGGCCTTCTTATGCTCTCTTAGCATTCAAACCAGCCTCTCCTCTTGATTTGAAGTCAACTCCACTAAGATGATAACTAGGAGAGTCTGCTTATCTCCTAAATAGGCATAATTTAGATGTGTAGGAAGTGGCTTCAATTCCAATTACGGTGCCTGCACATCAGAAGGTAACAACTTCTGGTGAGCTTTAGGTAGTTGTATAGAAGCCAAATTATACCTTTTTGGAGAGCTTTCCAATGACTGCAAGGCGGATGTCATTTCCATAAGCTCTTCTTCCATCTCAACATCAATGTTGGCTTCTACTTTCATATCCTCATTTCAAACAATTTCTAAATGATCCTTGCAACTTAATTTAAACATTTCCTGCACCAAAGGATCAATCACATCAATAGAAAAAATATAGTGATCATTAGGAGGATGTTTCATGGCATCAAAAATATTGAAATGAATTACTTCCCCATCAAATTCCATTATAAGGGTGCCCTTACGAACATCTATCTTAGTTAGAGTCGTATTAAGAAACTGTCTCCCCAAGAAGAAAGTTATCGGATTGCATGAGGTGTCATCATTCATATCCACAACATAAAAATTTACAGGAAACACTAACTTATTCTCCTGTATCAAAACATCCTCAACCACACCATCAAGATAAGTATTAGTGCGGTCAGCCAGTTGTATGATTACACTCATTTCTTTTAAAGGGCTAAAATTTAAAGAAGCATAAATTGAACGAGGCATCACACTAATAGAAGGACCCAAATCCAACATAGCTCTATTGATCACAGTATTACCAATTTTGCAAGGAATGGTAAACATACTTGGATCCTGACATTTTGGAGGCATCTTCTTTCTAAATACCACTAAAACATTCTTTCCTATCATCACTTTATCATCACCCCTCGGTTTCCTCTTATGTGTACATAGTTCTTTGAGAAATTTGGCATACCTTGGTACTTGCTTGAATACTTCAAGCAAAGATATATTGACTTCTTCCTTTCAGAAAGTCTCCAATATCTCTTTGTCCTTCTCCTCATGGTTTGGTATTGTCAATATGCTCAAAAAAAGTGGAGAGTTAGTTTTAATAATATTAGGACTTTCAAATTTTACCTTCGTACATGATGACGAATTTTCTTCCTTTACCAATTCCTTCTCAATCTCTTCCTCGGTAGCAATCTTTGATGGAGTTCATTTGGGAACCCCAATCTCCTTTCTTCCCTTAGGGTTATGGCACTGACATTCTTCGGGTTGACCTTAGGTTATGATGGAAATTTTCCCCCATCTTGCGATTCTAGGTGATTGAGCCTTACTGCCATCTGATCCATTTGGTGTTCCATGCTCTGTTGGCTTGCTTTTGTCTCCTGTCGAATTTGTTGTAAACCTTGTTACAACTACTGCTACTTATTTTGTTGTAATTACTGCATATCTTATTGAAATTGCAGATTGTTACCAACAAGATTCTTAACAAGCTCTTCTAAAGATGTACCTGAACTAGAAGAAGAAGCTCCTTGTGCTCCTTGTTGCCTTATTTGAAATATTTGTGCTCCTTGCGGCCAATTTTGGAAATAATTTTGTTATCGGTTCCCTCCATAACTCAAGTTGGGGTGATCCCTCCAACTTGGGTTATATGTTTGTGAGTACGGGTTGTATTGGTTCCGAGAGTTCCCTTCTGTAGCATTCATGTACTCCATACTCCCCTCTTGCAACGTTGGGCGCTCATAAGTTGGATGACTCATGTTTGAACATATCCCACACACTTTCGCTTGTGCCTGTCTAACTATAATCTTTCTCACAAAAGATGTTATTTCATCTAAATGATGTTCAATGAATGAAGTGCTTACCTCATTTACTCATCAAACATCATTGCGAGTGACAGATTGTTGGGTGTTAGCGGCCATCTGCTCAAGTAATATCTTGGCTTCAATAGGAGTCTTCTGGAAAAGAGCGCCACCGCTCGCCTCATCAATCAAACTCCTCTCCATCGTTAGCAATCCTTCATAAAAGTATTGGATGAGAAGTTGCTCCGGTATGTTGTGGTGTGGACAATTGGCATATAACTTCTTAAACTGCTCTCAGTACTCATAAAGAGATCTCCATTGTACTGCTTAATACCACATATTAATACTTGTTGTCTTTGAGGTCAAAAAATATTTTTCCAAGAATAATCTCATCATCTCCAACCAAGTATTCACGCTTCCAATCGGTAAGTCAAATAGCCAATCCTTTGTTGCATCTTTGAGTGAGAACCAAAAGGCCCTCAATATGATCTGCTCGTCGGTCACCCCATGAGGCTTCATGCTCAACACACCACATCGAGTTCCTTCAGATGCTTATGCGGTTCCTCACCTACAAGACCATGAATGTTAGGCAATAAATAAATTAATCCAAATTTGAACTCAAAGCAAACATGTTAAATGAAATTCGAAAATGTTATGCATAATGGTCTTTAAGTTAAATCGAGTGTAGCCAACTCCCTTAGAGTTCTCGGATTTACCATCGTGCCTTCGAATTCAAATTCCAATTCGTCTACCAAAGTTGACCTTGCTTCCTTACGCAATCTCTACAATGTTCTCTCGATCTCCAGATCAAGTTGCTCAATTTCTCTACGAGGAGATCTAGTCACTACCATGCACCAACACTAACAAACAATTAAAAATAACAAATAACAAAAAGAATTATTATAAACAAATATGTTCACAAAAAACCAACTAAAATCAAATATGAAAATTAAACTACCACATTTCCTGGCAACAGTGCCAAAATTGACAGCGTGCGTCGAGTGCACTGAAAAAATTTACATGACCCTGCACACTAAAATTTGTAGTATGGTGAGTCAGGATTGAATCCACAGGGAATGTATGGTTAATTTCTGTATCGAAATTATTTGATGCAGGGAAAATATATAGGTTTTTGGATTTTAAGCAATTTAGAAATTAAAGTAAAAGTAAACTATCGAAACCAAATTAAAACAAGCAATTGAAAATGAGAAAACTGTTGAATACAAGTAAGGTCTAGTTCTAGGGTCAATCTCGGCCTAAACACGATCAAGTATATTCCATCATCCTAACGTCTTTACAACTCTCTTCGAACTATTCCCTCAATATAGGCAGTAACATCACACGTTCAGGTTTTCTAACCTAAATTATGTTGTTCCTAATGATTAATGATCATTAGATGCTACTCACAAACATCAAAAGTAACGATTACATATTACATTCAATGTTTTAGCAATAGGTTCGAAATAAAACAATCAAAATAACATATTGCGATCATTCATTCCAAAACCCAATCAAATCAACACCAACAACACAACAATCTAAAAAGAAATTACAACCTTAAAATGATAAAAAAAATAACTTAACCATAACTTGGGATTCATATTCCTGTTGAATTGGAGTTGGGAAGCTAACCTTCTATCTCCACTTTTTTTTGCTCCAATCATGAGTCATCTTCTCCATGTGCTTCGGCGGTGAAAAGAATGAATAAGAATCTTTAGGGCCTCCACCTCTATTATCTTTCATGCTAGTGCTCTCTTATTCAATGATTTGACAAATAAAGATGTTGGTCCAAGGCACTATTCATGTCTCACTCCCTCTCTTGCAAGCTCTCTTCTTCTGCCACCCCTACTTTTAATGATGTGACCAATTACGAAGGATGGACCACACTCCTATGCATGTAAACCCTCACTTAAAACGCCAACAGTAACCTCAAAATGTAGACACTGTCTACGTTAAGTAAAGTGCAGTTGTGTCTATGTTATAAGTAGACGTATTACCTGTATTGAAGTCAGACACAGACACATTGTTTACGTTGAACGCAGATAAGGTCTACATTTCACGCAGATGACCTACGTTTTATCTTGGTTCTTACACTACCGTTTTACTCTTTCCTTCCTCACCAGTTACTGTCATTTCATGTTTAATTTATTGCTTCTTCTTTTTTTTGCCTGTTGCTCCATTAATTAGATGTGCATGGGACATGCAATTTCTATGCTAAGCTTCTCTTTTTTTACTTCTTTGTCGTAAGCAATTGGGATTTTTTCTTATCTTCTTCTTACTTTAATTTTCTTTATCTCACTCTATGAAGACAAGTGAGTATTGATCTTCAAAAAATGACCCATAAATGATCCTTTTGACTCACTTTAACTTCTTTGCTTTCGAATTGTGCCTAAAATCACAAATGAGTCAAAGTGAGTATCTTAAGCATTTCTAAGACATTAATCACTAAGTGTAGCATATCAAATGAATCAAATTTTAAACACATATCAGAAACCTTCAATAGTGATGAAAGCGCAAATCTTGTTGAGAGTATTTCTATGCTCACTAAAAGATGTGGCATAATATTAGCTTTTTTATTTACCTGCAAGGTGTGCTAACACATGGAATGAAGTGAAAAGGTTATTTTGGAGAATTATTTTCCAGAATCAAAGACAGAGAGCATAAGGAAAGATATTTTGGCATAAAGCACATCATAAAGTATCATTTTAAGAGTATTTGAAGCACTTCAAAAATTTATATGATAGCTACTCCCATCACAATATCATAGAGCAACTCCTTATTCAATATTTCTATGAAGGATTATGTTGGACCCCGAACTTTTGATGGAAATTAGAATTATTAAAATGAATTTAAATTAGTGTTTTTGAATAGGAATTGT
>JANZLC010000201.1:26817162-26831381 GCA_026413385.1 Erythroxylum gracilipes
AGTTTTCTACCTGATGCCACCTTTTTTAGCCGTGACCTTCAAGGGGGTGCAAATGCTATCAAAACTGCTGAAAGGTTACTGTAAAAAGGTTCCAGACAAGCAGATGACACACCGATGTGTTGTCCTGGCCTAGTTACCTACAGAAAAGGTTAGAAAAAGAAACAGAGACCTCACCAATTACCTTCTCACTAGGATGGAGTGGAGACTTTCCATAGCTTGGAAGATTGTGCTGGAGATCACACTCCTAACATCCCTGGCTTCATCCTTAAAGGTTCTATTGTTTCGTTCCGTCCAAATGTTATAAATAGTTGTAGAAAGAAGAATGGGGAAAGAGGGAATAGTTGTGGGCCTGGTAGTGGGGAACTATTAAACCAAGTCAAAATGGAATTGAGGTTATGCGGAATAGTATGGTGTAGGTGAAAATGGTAAAGACAATGATCCCAAACGGATTTAGAAAATTGGCATTCAAAAAACAAGTGATCAATTGTTTCATTATTGGACAAACACAAAGAACAGTAGTTGGGGGTATGTAGGTAGAGCATTTTGTCTCGGGTGTGTAACTTCCGAAGGAAAGCGAGCCATAGGATAAAGGAACACCTAGGTCGAATATGTTTAAACCAAACAAGCTTATGCCAAGAAACTTCCTATAAAGGGGGCCTCAATAGAAGGTATGCTGATCGATTGGTGAACTGTTTTGTAGGACTAGCGAGCCATTCCAATCGATCGGGTTGAGATCTAGTTGGAGAATAGTGTAGGGACTCAAGGTTCCTTAAGATCGCCAAAGAAGCCTCATGCCATCTCCATTCGCCATTGCTTATCAATGCAGAGACTCTTACTGACAAAGGAAATTCTAAAGCATTGATCTCTCTCGGGGAAGTAAAGGACTATAGGATTCCTCTTGGATGCCACGGGTCCTGCCATAAAAGAGTAGAGTCACCATTCCCCATCCTAAATCTGAATTGGTTCCCTAGTTTGTCCCTCACAAATAAAAGTTTCCTCCAACTCCAAGAGCTATTAAAAGTAGGTTGGGCATCCCAAAATGTTTTCCTTCTTAAAATGAGGGTATGAACCCATTTCACCCACAACGCCTCCCTATCCTCAAACAAATACCAAATCCTTTTACTTAACAAGACTTGATTCCAAGTAGACAAATGTTTAATCCCTAGACCACCGTCTTGTTTCGATCAATAGATGTCGCTCTATTTAACTTTAGCATGAAAAGTAGAGTCAACCTTCCCAGCCCACAAAAAATTCCTAAGCTTAGACTCTATATCCCTAAGAATGGACGAGGGTAGAATAAAATGAGAAGACCAGTACACTTGGAAAGAAGAAAGAATCGAAATCACCAATTGAAGCCTACCAGCATAAGACAGACTTCTATGTGTCCATTTGCTAACCCTAGTATCAATTTTATCCAATAAGGGTTGGTAATCCCTCCTAGAGAGCCGACCTGTTAAGAGAGGAACCCCCAAATATCTGATGGGAAGACTACCTTTCTTGAGACCGGATATAAGTTCCATACGATGAGTCAAACAAGTCACCTCAAGAGATAAGAAAAACTGACTTTTGGAGAGGTTCATGTCCATGCCTGAAAACTGAGAAAAGGTACACCAACTATCGAGTAAAATTTGAGCCGAAAACACATCTGCATGGCAAAACACCAAGAGGTCATCTGCAAATAAAAGATGAGTAAGTTTGAGGCCTTTGCACCGCCAATGGTATTTGAAGGAAGGGTTAGTCTCTACACATACTTTCAAATGCCTAGAGAATACTTCCATACAAAGTATGAAAAGGAACAGAGATAAGGGATCCCCTTGTCTTAAGCCCGATTTCCCTCGAAAAAACTGAGTGGAAGTGCCATTGATCAAAATGGAATAAGAAGGAGAGGTGATGCATTCCGTTACCCAGTTAACAAACTGCACAGGAAGGCCGACAGCGACTAAAGCATTCAGGAGGAAATCCCATTGAATAGAGTCATAGGCTTTTTGAAGGTCCACTTTAAAAGCACATCGCTTCTGATTATTGGACAGATGATAGTTTTTGAAAACTTCTTGAGCCAACAAGATATTGTCCCCTATACGACGGTTCTAAATGAAGGCACTTTAGTTAGGGCTGATTATATGAGGCAGAATTGATTTAAATCGAGTGGCTAGAATTTTAGCTATCACCTTGTAGAGTATGTTGCAACATGAGATAGGTCTATACTCTAACATTATGGAGGGGTGAGTTGTTTTGGGAATAAGGGTGATGAAAGTGGAGTTGAGCTCTTTTAGATGTTTCCCATGAATGAAAAAGTTTTGAATCCCTTGGGTAACTTCGTCCCCAATGATATGCCAGGTTTGCTTAAAGAAATACCCATTGAAACCATCTGGCCCAGGAGCCTTATTTGGGTTGAGAGAGTTGAAAGCCTCCCTTATCTCTTGACTAGAAACTTCAGCAGTAAGGGAAGTAGAGAGAGTTCCTGGCAAAGGTTGAGAGAAAAGATTTGCTACGAACTCTTTGGAAGAGTGAAGATCTTTTTTGGCCCCAATAGTGCCTTGAAAATAATGAAGAAACTCATCTTGAATCTCTTCTAGGCCTACTATCCGATTCCTATTTCCTCCAATTAAAGAATAAATGTTATTTCTGTTTCGGTTAGCTAGGAGAGATTTATGGAAGAAATTGGTGTTTCTATCCCCTTCTCTTAGCCATTTAATCCTTGAAGATTGTCTAAGGAAGGATTCCTGGTCCTCTAACGCTTTGAAAAGCTCAGTAGTAGCCTCATGTTCCTGATCAATCACTAGAAGACCCCTGTGATAGTCTCAGTTGATCCTGAATGTTATTAAGACGAACTTGACAAGTTTTGACTCTAACATGCACATCCCTAATTTGACTAGAGTTCATGAATTCAAGAGCTTTTTTAACCAACTTGAGCTTAGACACTACACGAAACATCGGAGTGCCCTGAACGGGAGTGGCCCAAGCTTCCTCCAAAGTCTGAAGAAACATGTTGTGATTATGTAATCAAAAATGAGTGAACCAAATGTGATCATTTATTTGATACTAAAAGTCATATGGAAAAAAAAAACCACAAAACCCCTTGAAATATTAGTCTCCGTCAGTCACATTAACAAAATGTTAGAAGAAATAACTTTTTAATCTAAGTTGAGCAATTCTTTAAAACTTTGGACGATCAATTAAAATTTTTAAAGTGCAAATGCTGAAACATCACTATTTCCTTTGAGAAAACTAATTGGTTTGGTTCCCGTAGTGATAAGTGACAGAAGGAGAGTCTGGGGGATTTCGCTTATTTTATGTTTCATTTTTTTGGATTTTTGATTCTTTTAAATACCATTGTGCGATCTTATGGTTTATTTGGTTTTATAAGAATGAAGCATATTTCTGGATCTTACACCTAGATGCTCAAAGGGTCCTCTTTCTTTGTGAGTGATTTAATTTGATCAGGAAATGAGAACTATTCTAACAGATTAACGTGGATGGGGCATGGGATACAAGAAATAAGAGAGCTGGATATGGCATGATAGTTAGGGACAACTTTACCTTTTGTTTACTGAACCATCCCTTGCACATTTGGGTTCAACGCTGATGATTCAGCCTGCAATTGTGAAAGATGTCCGGGACTTAGGTATGCAGTTAATCTGTAGTGTAATTCTAGAGAGCGACGTAACGATCATTTGATCGACAATCCAAGAAATTAGGGATTTGTTGTCCGTAACGAATGAAAATTACATATTCCCTTTATGTTAATTTCTTACATCCGTAGAGCAGGAACTGATCTAAGCAGATGTTGTGACATCCTTTGATAAAAATATAACCACGCCGATTTCTTGGATCCGTGAGTTCCCTTCACGGTTTCAAATGCTTGTACAATCTACTAATTTATATTAACTCTACTTCACTAATGTGCAAATTGCCAATGTTAGGAAAAAAAAAGAAGAAGAAGAAGAAGAAGAAGAAGTGCAAATTAGTTTTGGCTACACCACTGTTCTCTTTTAACCTTCACTTTTAAGAGAAATAAATAAACCACTAGAAGAGAGAAATTGTTAAATATGCAAGTGACTTGATTAAATGTAACAATTTGGTAAAAGAGGAGTTACTGTGACCTCCTTTTAGTGTCTTGGAAATGGGCCTTTTACTTTTACTCTTATTACAGTTTATCATACAAATAACAACTCCTCGTTTTACTCACAATTGTCCGAACGATTCTTTCTGTCTCTCGAGTCTCGCCTCGCCTCTTACTGTTTTCAATCTTGCTGTCTTCTCTTTAAACGTAGAAGAGAAAATTAACGAAAAAAATGTCTTCTCCAAGCAAGCGCCGGGAGATGGATTTAATGAAACTGTAATTTTGCTCATGGGATTCTTTTCTGTTTTTGGATTAATGGGACTGTTCTTCATTTTTCTTTTCATCGTCTCGGGGTTTTGATTTATGTGAACTGTGTAGGCTGATGAGTGATTACAAGGTGGAGATTGTGAATGATAACATGCAAGAGTTCTTTGTGGAATTCAGTGGACCTAAAGAGAGTAAAATCTTCAACACCTATGTCTGGTTTTTCTTTTCTTTACCCATTTACAATTGATCTGTTTGTTTTGTGGTTAACTGTTTAACTGAATTTTCATTCATCATTCCTTTCTGGATTTTTTCTTTTGTTGGTTTCTTTCCAGTTTTTTGAATAAGGAAACTTGTTGAATTTTTTATGGACTGTGCATTCTAGATTAGTACTTGAAAGTGGGAGTAATTAGCACACACGTGAACTGATTCCTTTTTCTGGGAAAGTTTAATAGGTTCTATATTATGATTCAAGATTCGATGTGTGTACAAAGATGTCAATTAACTTAGATTTTCAGTGACTTCTATTCTCATTCTCTCTGTCTTAATTGTTGGTATGGGCTGCAACTCTGTTGTTCACTGATTTCCTCTATGAGGATGGAGTGTGTGGGAAGATTGCTTTTGGCAAGGTTTATAATGGATACACGGTCTCGTATTCCTTGCGGTATTATGTTTTTGGAATATGTCAGGTCCTTATGAGGGAGGACTGTGGAGGATAAGAGTGGAACTTCCCGATGCATATCCTTATAAATCCCCATCCATTGGCTTTGTCAACAAGATATACCATCCAAACGTTGATGAAATGTAAGCATTGGGCGTTGCTTGCTAGCTTGTTCATCCTTACGTGTGCTTCTAGTTTTGTTTGGTGTGGCTTAGAGCACTAAGCTTCTAACAAAAATAGTATCATTTGTTTCAGGTCCGGTTCAGTTTGTTTAGATGTCATCAATCAAACTTGGAGCCCTATGTTTGGTAGAATTTCCTAATTGCCTATTTCTGTATTAGATTTGTATTTTATGCAAGGAGCCTCTAAGTTTGTTTATTCAGTCTTGACAAGTGCTGCTATGAGGAGGAACTGAGAATTAAATCTCATTATTCCATTCCAATAAATGGTTTGCAGATCTAGTTAATGTATTTGAAGTCTTTCTACCTCAGCTTCTTTTGTATCCCAACCCATCAGACCCATTGAACGGAGAAGCTGCTGCACTAATGATGCGTGATCGCATAGCTTATGAACAGAGAATAAAAGGTATTGACTGAAGCAGGTGGTAATTTAAATACGTTGCTTCTGTTTTGGCTGGTCATAAAAAATTATGATTCCTAGTTGCTGTTTTACTAGTATTACAATTCTTTTTATTTCAATCCTGTTAATCTTTTCCTATTTCCTTCATCTGTAACAGATATGATCAAAATGACATTTGATAGTACTTCAAAGTGCGATTAAATTTAGGTTTATATTTCATTACATGCCATCCTTTATTCTTATTGGTTTAAAATTTAGACTTACTTGTCATCTCATGTCATTTCATAACAATTGATTCCAGCGATTTGAAATCCCCGATTGCTTAAAAGAATGTAAATTCTGAAGCATCTTATCTGTTAGACAGAAGAAGAAATTGAAGCATTGTTATTAAGATTAGTGTAATTAAGAGCTGAATGGAAACTTCAACAGCAAGATATCTTGCTTTAAGAGATACCTCCACGTTGTTTTAGAGCTGCCAGTTATGTCGTCTTAGTTAGTTTACTATTTATTTGGCACTTGTAAAATCCAAATTGACTCTGCCTTTTAATTTCAATGAAAAAAATCCTTACTTTTGAAGTCTATACTTATGTTTGTTAACTTTCTTTGTCCTTTTTTGAACTTATTCATGGTCAATATTGATTAAAAATCTTTGGATTCCAGAATACTGTGAAAAATATGCAAAGCAAGAGGACATAGGATCCAAGCCTGAAGAAATATCCAGTGATGATGAGCTGAATGAAGATGATTATGCCTCTGAGGATGAGCAATTTGCTGGCAAAGCTGATCTTTAATCACATGTATGCTTGGCCTTTTCACTTTCTGCATCTGTACATGATATATGGCAGTTGCAACATGATACACGTAATAAGACTGAAGTTTTATGGAAAATTTCTGCCCTCGTGTTTCTGTCCTTGTTTTCCATAGAAGTTTTGTAAATTGATTTAACTGTGGATCAATGTTTAAATTAATTAATTTTATGTTAGGGCCATATCATGCTGCTTTAACTATTCCATTAACATGCATATATGATAGACATCTTTGCTAATTGTCTTACACCTTATTTGACTACACCATCTAAAAGGTTGATAGTTCAATGCCGGGCTGCTTTTACCTAATGCAGATAATTAGAACTTGGAAGCGCTTCGTATATTTTTCCCTCAGAGGGGAGATAAAGAAGAGATAAAGAAAGGAAAGTAATATGAAGAGGACAAATACGATAGATAATACTTGTGTATGATATTATACCCTTCCCATACAATTGGTAGTTGTTACAACTTGGCCATTCCAACTCTCATGTAGTTGCTGTGGACTGCATAAAATTCTCATAGAAAGCCAAATGCTCTGCTTCGAATCTTGATTCTGTAGTTTTACAAGATTTTATTGAAACTTGTGTTAGATGGTAAGCTGCATTTTAAACTTTCGAAATCAGTCAAGTGGTTGGTGACTCCGTAGCTCTTTGGAGTCCCTAATTCTAAAGCCGAATTTTACTATTAAAAAGATCGAAAGAGGAAAACATAAGAAATGGAGTTCAATATTTCTTAAAAGTTGTTTTGATTATGGAGATACCATAAAGCAACAAAATGCTAACATAAACTTCATTATGACAATAGCAGCATTGATTCTTTGCTAAGAATATCACGAAGGACATAACTATGGGGTATGGGGCTTAATCAAAATATAAGTAAAGAATTAAAATAAACAGTATTCTTGAAAATTTTGTAAGTGTAATGGTAGGCATCTTCCTCACATACATTAGAATTAAGGGTTCGCGATTTTTGTGAGCTCTAGCTGAAAAATAGAAGGGTTGGTGCAAAGAAAATTAACAAAATTTATATAGAACTAGTAAAGTTGGATATATGAATGTTAAGAAATTGAAGTGGGTTTGATCTCATGCGCAATGGATACAAATTATAATCTTAAATTATGTTAGGATTTGATAAATTAAATTCTTTCAATTCATCTTTAATTCTCTAATTAAATAATTACATAGAATAAGATTAACATTTAGTAATACATCATGACTACCCAAATATTTATGAATATCAAAATAATTTTGACTAACTTTCGTATGTATGATTTTTCATATAAATTAAATTATTTTATCATACAATATTTCGATTAGACATAAAGCAAGAAACAATGTCTACTTTATTTTTTTAATCATATTAGTTTTTTACTATTAATAATTAATTTTATTGATAACATTTAAAAACTATTCTCAAACTGTCATTCCACCTTGACTAAAGATTTTTCAAATCAATACTAATCGATAACAAGAGAATATTCTTTCTAATCACTTTAAAGTGATGAATCATGTATTGATTACTCCGTTAGCTCTATATAGCTCATGCTATATTTGATGACTACTGATTAAACTAATTTTAACTAGAATAGGTCAAAAGTAGTATCAAAACTATTCTAGTCAAAAGTAGTATCAAAACATATCATTCTTTATATGAAAAACTTTTGAGACGGTGGTGATTTTCTGACCAGCTCAGAAATGGTCGAAATTAATTTTAAAATTTTTCAAATATTATGTAGACCAATTTTCATAAAACCAATAAATTGAAATTCTTCGTATTTTGTGAGATAAAATTTTTAAAAAGGGTTATGTTCTTGTAGAAATATATGAAATTGATTAAATTGAGTTATTCTTGATTAGAATTGAGAATATCTTGATGTATTGAGTATAAATGAGAGTGTATGGGTTAGAAATTGGTATACTTGAATTATGATTGGATTTATTATAAATTTTTGCGATGAAAATGTGGACTCAATTTCGCATGAACATGTAGTTTGAAGGCCCAAATTGAGCTATAATTACTGGTGGTTATAGAAGTGTCTTTTCATTATAGAAATTACCCTTCTTTCGAAAGGGGGATGTCTGTTTTACAGGAAAAATTTTGCCAAAATTTTAGTAGGCTCCTAGTAAAACGTGACATTGTAATTTTTAAATAGAAAATAGAGCTCTTTAATATTGAGCTATGGTCTTATTCTTAGGGTGTCTAAAATTGGTTTAGGTTTTAAATCCAAATGATCATTCAAACTTTTCTTTCTATAGATCAATCAGGAGTTAACCCTCCACTTCAAGACACTAGGTTAGGCGCGAAGGAGGCATTCTACCTGTGAATTAATATTCATAGTTATGAATATGCATTAGAATATCATATTTATCATGGAAATCACCATCATTTTCATATGCACGCATGACATTCATACATATGGATTGAAACATGTATACATATTTTGTTGTGCAATGCTATATTTGTCTTGTTATATGATAATGTAGAAGATCGTTATAGTATAAGTTACTCGGTGGGTGTCGCTAGGTTGCGCATATAGTGAGTCATTAGTTGGGTATAGATTTGGGTTAGTATTGGGTCTATTGATTTAGATATGACGTGATTGGGGCAGTTAGGTCAAGCTTTCCCTCAGACGCCAACCGATATATGGTACATGAGAGGTAACATGATTGTGGCGGTTCGGTCGAGCTTGCTCTAGGATGACAATCATATCATAGTAAGGTTGTGGTAGTTTGGTTGAGTGTGGCTCTCGGACGACAGTCCACTACATTGGACCAAGTGACCAGTGTGGAACAAGAGAGCCCTTATGGCTATAGTTATGGGTAAGGGGTTTGTCATAGGTTCGTTCGTTAGTCCTCCACTATTATTTATGATTGAGATGATTATGTGACATGATATTATTATGGAAAATGCATACATGTTTATAAAAAAAGTCATTATGTTATGAAATTGCATTATCGATGTAATACATTATAAATATATACATATATAGATGTATCATTTGAAATCCTTAGGAGAGCATAACATAACCATAGCATTAATTCACTCAGCGAGGTCTAACTCCCCTCAACTATTTTTTTAGGATCTTCTTTTCAAATCTCTTTTAACAAGATATTTTTTGGTCTTCTTCCTCTCTGATGATTAGATGTATGTTTGTTGGTGACCTTTGACTCTAAAGTCGCAGTAGTCTTATATATATTGGATTTCCCTTGTATTAACTATCTTAATATTGTAGCACATTGAGTATTGTATATTGTTAGAACTATTTGATTATTATCAGCATAAGTTTGATCATTTTGAAATCTCATCTTTACTATAAATATAAGGGTTTGATGGAATTTTAGGCTTACTAAGGGTCCAATAAACATTAAGTTTACTGTTCCTTTAGCGCCGATCACGATCTAAGGTTGGGTCATGAAAAAGTTGGTATCAGAGCTTTAGGTTTAAATTTGAGTTGCTAGGTTAATCAAAATTAAATCAAATTTCTCTTTGAACTACTGCGACATTAGGATCATGTTTGTTTAAAGTCGTTGTCTTTACTTCCATCCTTTCGTATTACTACTACGACTTTTATTGTAACTAAAGAATTCCCTTGTTCTTTGATCATAAGGAGAAAACAAGGGTGTTTGGGCTTATGATTCTCATTTCCAATCTTTTCTTCTTTTTTCTCCTCTTTTTAATAAACTACTTAGAAGTCTCACCAACTCTAGGAGACTAAATTTGAAGCTACTAATTGCCCCTCTTCATCAATTCAACGAGGCAACACCTGGTATGTGTTTTATGCTAACGATAGCAACTTTTGCAATGGATACTCTATAAAATATGTGTAGTCTATACAACCTAAAATAGATTACAAAAATGAGTTAGTTATTACTTGAGTCATTTTCTAGCAATTGTTTCTTTTAGTTTCTAAAAGGGGATAACTTCTTCCAATGCTACTAGGTATTCATCTAGCAATTCTGGGAGATCAAAACTCAGTGCTAGAACTATTGCTCAGTTCACAATGGATGCAAAGTTTCGTGACGATTTTGAAGACTCTGGCAGATCATTTAACTACTGAAGATCGGTACGAATCACCAGTTCAGTTGGTAAAGATCAATAGTCTAAGTCTGACAAAGTGACCAGAGCTTATCTTTATCACATTCAGAAAGGGAAGCTCATCTAGCCTTTTGGATGTTTGTTGGCCTTAGATAAGGAAACTTTAAAGATAATTGCATATAGTAAAAATGCACTTAAAATGTTGACCATGCGAATGCCTCTGCCTTGTAAAAAGCTATGAGTTTTGGGGAGTTTACGCTTGTGAATCCTATTTTAGTTAACTGTAAGACATCTGGAAAGTTTTTTTTTAATGCAATCCTTAATCGAGTAACTGGTAGCTTGATTGTTGACTTTGAACCTATAAAGCCTTATGACGTCACCATGACAACTAGTGGGGCGCTACACTTCTACAAGCTTGCAGCTAAATCAATTACCAGATTATAGTCTTTACCTAGTGGAAGCTTAGAAAGGCTTTATGACATTATAGTTTAGGAGTTTTTTGATCTCACTGGCTACGACAGGGTGATGGTTTATAAGTTTCATGATGATAACTATGGGGAAGTTATTTCTGAAATAACTAAGCCTAGTTTAGGGTTCTATTTGGGTCTTTGTTATCCAATCAGTGATATTCCTCAAGTTATATGTCTTTTATTTATGAAGAATAAAGTTTGAATGATTGTTGATTATCATGCAAAACATGTCAAGGTGCTTTAAAACATACAACACATTTATAAGCTTCTCGTCCATTGAATGTTTAATGGAAATGTGTTGCTTACAGAGTTTGCATTATATCCAGTATTAGTACAGGGCTATCCGGTCACAAAATTCATAGTAAGCAAAGTCGACACACTTCTTACCTATCAAGAAGACTTGTTCGACTGATAAGTTGACCAGGTTATATGTCAATACAAAATATGTATTTGTATTAGGTACCACAATCTATAGTCTCTAATAGGGATTCTAACTTCACATCAGTTTTCTGGTGAGAGTTACAAAAAAAAAGCTTTGAGTACAAGATTAAACTTTAGCACTGTTTTTCATCCTCAAACAGATGGTCAATCTGAGAGAACTATTTAGACTTTAGAGGGTATGCTTAGGATGTGTGCTATTGATTTTGGTGGTCATTGGGATTTGCATTTTTCATTGATTGAATTTGCTTACAATAATAATTACCATGCTAATATTAAAATGGCTCCTTATGAAGTTTCGTAAGGAAGAAAATGCATATCACCTCTATGTTGGGAAATTGGTGAATGACAATTGACAGGACCTGAGTTAGTACAAATTACTTCTGAAAGGATCCTTATTATTCAACAAAGATTGTAAACAACTTTTAGTAGACAAAAGAGTTACGCGGATCCAAAAAGGAAAGATGTGAGATTGTTAGTAGGTAAAATGGTATTTTTGAAAATATCACCAATGAAAGGAGTGATGAGGTTTACTGAAAGGTAAACTAGCTCTAAAGTGTATTGGTCCATTTCAGATTATATCTAGGGTGGGTGAAGTGGCATATAGGTTGGTGTTACCGCCTAACCTGTCTAGAGTTCATCCTATATTTCATGTGTCAATGGTGAGAAAGTATATTTCAAATCCTTCTTATATCATTCAGCCATATAATATGGAGATTTATGACAATTTAACATATAAAGAACAGCCTGGTACTATAGTATATTATCATATTCGTCAGTTAAGATCAAGAGAGATACCAATGGTGAAAGTTTTATGAAGTAATCATACGGTGGATGACTGTGCGTGGGAGATGGAGTTGAATATGCAGAGTCAATACCTGCATCTATTTCAACATTGAGGTGAGATTTAAAATTTGAGGATGAATTTTTTTATAAGGCGGAGAGAATGTAATGATCCAAATTTTTGTTAAATTAGTCATAATGGACTAATAAAGAGAAAAGCTTATAAAAGTATAAGTTGAGCTTAAGAAAGCTTAAGTTCATTTCTCTCTTAAACTCTTTTCCCTATAGGTTACTATTCACTCCCAACTTTCGACCCTCATACCTTCACTATTTGGCTGCTATTTTTGATAAAATAGGGCTCTACAGAAAACTCTCAAGACGTTCTACAAAAATCATAAACTTAGTTCTTAAAAGAGGAATCACGACTAAAAGTTTCGATTCATTTAGGCAAGTCACTAATCTCCTATTTTAGTCATTTTTTGGTGAAAATGAGGGAAACCTAATACCAATTGACCCATTTTACCAGTGAATGGAAATGGGTCACCTTTGAGCTTTAAATCTTTGAATCTCACAAACCGGAGGAGTTTTGATATAAGACCGATGCCATTGGATTCTTGGAGGTAAGATCATCATATCTAGGTAATGGTGAAGATCATTTCCCCTTTGGTGCCAGCGCGTGTACCCCACGCTCCAGTGATAATGGTGATTTTTCAACCAACACAAAAATGGTTGGAAATAATTTTAAAATTTCCCAAATGTATGTAGATCAATTTTCATAAAAGCAATGTATTGAAATTCTTTGTAGTTTGTGATATAAAAATTTAAAAGGGTTATGTTCTTATAGAAATGCATGAAATTGATTAAATGGAGTTGTTCTTGATTAGAATTGAGAATATCTTGATGTACTTAGTATAAATAATGGTGCATGGATTAGAAATTGGTATACTTGAATTATGATTGGATTTATTATGAATTTTTGCGATGTAAATATGGACTCAATTGGGCTTGGACATGTAATTTGGAGGCCCAAATTGAGTTGTGATTACTGGTGGTCATAAAAGTGCCTTTTCATTGCAAGAATTACCTTTCTTTCGAAAGGGGGATGTCCATTTTGTTGGGAAAAATATGCCAAATTTCAATAGGCTCCTCATAAAACATGACATTGTGGTTTTTAAATAGAAAATAGAGATCTTTAATATTGAGTCATGGTATTATTCTCAGGGTGTCTAAAATTGGTTTAGGTTTTAAATCGAAATGCTCATAACGACTTTTCTTTCTATAGATCAATTAGAGTTGAACCCTCCATTTCAAGACACTAGGTTCAGCGTGAAGGAGCACATTCTACCTGTGAGTTAATATTCATGGTTATGGACATGCATTAGAATTTCATATCCATCATAGAAATCACCATCATTTTCATATGCACGCATGACATTCATACATATGGGTTGACACATGTATAGATATTTTTGTTGTGCAACGTGGTGTTTGTCTTGTTATGTGATAATGTAGAGGATTGTTATAGTATGAGTTACCTAGTGGGTGTCACTAGGTTGTGCACATAGTGAGTCATTAGACGAGTATAGATTTGGGTGAGTATTAGGTCTATTGATTTAGATATGATCCGGTTAGGGCAATTTGGTCGAGCTTGCTATCAGATGCCAATCGATATATGGTACATGAGAGGTAACATGATTGTGGCGGTTTGGTCGAGCTTCGTCTTGGACAACAATCATGTCGTAGTGATGTAGGATCGTGTATGGCTTGAATATTCTAAATATTCTGTGGAAAAAACCATACAACATCGTGATGTATAATCGAAAACACCAAGGATGTACGAAAATACCTTATTATCGTGAATAGGTTGCTTCCTTTTCGAATTCCAAGACATTGCAAACGCGAATGCCCTCTACCGGTATCCATACGAGCATGCACGATCTGGGCTGCGGCTGTCGTGTGCTAGCACGTCCCGAAACACTTTCTGAACGTCGCATGTTTCTCCTCTCTGATGGTGGCTAGGGTTTCGTGAATCAATTGTCACACCCCTTAATGAGACCAAAGTTTCTCTATTTATAGAGAAAACCTAATCCCATTAAAGGCCCAATAAGTTTCGGCCCATT
>JANZLC010000201.1:26831481-26848847 GCA_026413385.1 Erythroxylum gracilipes
ATACAAATAAAAATAAAGTTAATAATAATAATAATAATAAGTAGAAAATTTATAATAATAATAATAATAATAATAATAATAATAATAATAATAATAATAATAATAAATTAATAATACTAAGAATAATAAAATAAAAACTAATAATAATAATAATAATAATAATAATAATAATAATAATAATAATAATAATATAATGATAAGGACATTTTAGTCTTTTGTTACTTAGTGCTTTCTTATTCCAAGTTTATATTTTTAAACCAAACATTGGAATAAAAATTCTTTACTTATTCCATTCCCTAAACCAAACAAAGTAATACTCATTCTGTTCTATTCCTGATCATCTTTTATATTCCTAAGAATAACTATTTTATTCCATGTCTATTCTATTCCTTGAACCAAACAGGCCGTAGGGATTCAATGAAGCTATAAGAAAAGGAATAGATACAAGGCCATAAAGCTTTCATCACTTTGAGGAAACTATAAGCTATTAAAAAGGAACTTAATAAGATCAATAAAAAATGGACAGTGATACTCAAAAAGCAGCCAATGATACCATAGACCTCCTACAAAAAGCTAAGAATAACCTTTACATAAATCAAAGTGACACTCATCTGTAAATGTTGGAGAAAGAAGCTTTAACATCTTCTTCCAAAGCCTTTGAGGTTTATAACTCATTCCTTAAACAAAAATCCAAGGTTCAATAGCTTAAATATGATGATAATTGCACTACTTCTTTATATTATTTCTTAATAAAAGAAACAAAATTTTGAATCTCACTAGACTAGGAGCGCCAGTATCCTCTAACCACTATAAAATGTAGAGATTAGCATTCAACTACTTCAAAGAATCCTTTGAAACATGCATTAACATTTTATTTCATTATAAAAGATCAAAGAATTCATTGCAAACACCATCAATCATAGTATGGCAAGCCCCCTCATCAAAACGAGAGAGGACATTCACTAAGCTCTATTTATTATGGAAGTAAATAATCTACAAAGATTTGACGGTCTTAATACTCTTTTCTTCAAAAAAATATTAAGACGTAATTTGGAAAATAGTATCTGATGCTATTTCGAAATTCTTCAATAAGGGTAAGATGCTAAGGGAGATGAATAAAACCTTTCTTATTCTCATCCCTTGGACTCCTAACTTTTCTTCTATACAAAACTTTAGACATGTATCTTCGTGCAATATTTTGTACAAAATCATTAAGGAAATGGTAACCTCAAGACTTTAAATGATGCTTCCCTATAACATTAATTATAATTAAGGAGCTTTCATTAAGGAAAAGAATATATGAGATAGTCCTTATTCAAGAGTTGTAAAAAAATTAACACAAGAAGAATAGCTCAAAAAATTGCTCCCTAATGATAGATTTTTAGAAAATTTTCAACTCTATAAACTAGAGATTCTTATTCAATATAATGCAAACCTTTAGATTCCTAGGTGAGGACTGACTATGGCTAAAGAGATGTGTTACTTCTCCTTTTTATGGTGTTTTGTTAAATGGTAATCATACCTATATGTTTAATAAAGCTGAAGGCTTGAGGTAAGGAAACCTTGTATCTTTATAGCTTTTTACCTTATATATGGATAACCATATTAATGGCCAAAAAGACTGAGTAGGAGAGAAAATTAACCTTTCACAACAACTGCTAGAAAATCAAGATCTTCTTAATTTCCTTTGCAGATGATTTGCAAGTCTTATATGACGTAAGCACAAAATTGGTTACAATTATGATGTAACATCTGAAGCTATTCATATACATGTTAAGACTTATAGTAAATAATTTTTTTTTACTTATATGTGTCATTATGTGGAGCTGAACTACCTGATTATTTCTCTTATTTAAATTTTTTTTAAGATACAAAAGCATGCACTGAAATATCTAGGTATGTTTATAATAGAAAAGGATTTCTTTTAAACATTTTCATATGCTACTTGATATAATCTATAGTAGAAAAACTTGCTAGTTGAATAAATCCCTATCATATGTTGGAAAAGTACAGTTAATTATCTTCATTCTCAATAATCATGTACATTAGAGTTTTTATCTTTCTCTTTCACTCAAAATAATCAATTTTATAGAAGAATTCTCAAGAATTTTTTCTAGTTGAGAAAAGCTACACACTTAGCATAGGTAAAAGTAAAATATGTTACAGTTTGTCAAACAAAGAAGAATATTAGCCTAGGCATTATTTCGATCAAATTCATGAAAAATGCTATTTGAAATAGAATATGGAAGCTATTCAATGAATTAGAGTCCTTATAAGTACAATGGATAAAACCAAATTAATTAAAAGGAGAAAATTTTTGGAACATTGAACTAAGATGAGATACTTCATTAACAAATCCTCAAGTTGAGAAGCATATTGAGCACTACAATGAAAAGAAAAATTTGGAATGGTATATCCATATGGTTATGTATCGATAATTGGCACAATGAAGGGTTCTTTTACAAACTCCCAAACTTCCGTATTCTTAGGCACATCTTACCGCAAGATACCAAAACGGGGTTGTCCACTTTACAAGGGAAGCTCTGCCGAAATTTTCAGTAGGCTCTTTGTAAAACATGACATCATTGTTTTTAAATACAAAATATAGCTCTTTAATATTGATTCATGGTCTTTAATATTGATTCATGGTCTTATTCTCAGTGATATTCCTCAAGCTGCACGTCTTTTATTTATTAAGAATAAGGTTTGAATGATTGTTGATTGTCATGCAAAACATGTCAAGGTGCTTCAAAACGACAAGCTTCACTTTGATTTGACTTTATATAGTTTAACGCTATAAGCCCCACATAATTGCCACTCGTAATATATGCAGAACATAAATACAATCTCTTCACTGGTTATGGAAGTTGTAATCAATGACAGAGATGAAGATTTTGATAGCCCCATCTATACACATACATCGAAAATAAAGAGACTTTAGGGACTAATAGTATGCTTTAACACTAGTCCAGGATTCATTTCTTTTCTTATGAGGTATGCTTGTGAATTTTTAGCTCAAGTATTTTTTATTTATGTCAACAACTGAAAATATAAAATTAAATTATTGAGACAAACATCTTGCAAACTCAGGAATTGTTGTGTGATATGATAATGAGTGATGTCCCATTGGATATTGTTACTCAATGCCCAAACATAATGGATCTTGTGAATGTGATGGTGTTGCACTATTATATAAGAATAAGATATGGAGGTTGGGAATAACTCCAAGTGATTTCCAAATACAAGATATAGTTGCATGGCTTTTTTAGTGCCATATAGATTCCACAGGTTTAACTACAAACAGCCTAGCTAGATGTCTAGATCCTCGGGCTACAGGTGATATGGTGTGTGGTATGACAATTGTAAGAATAAGTTTTGAGGATACAATATTTTGGTTTTGATCCCAAACTGCTTCAAAAAAATTTGATGGGGTGATGCAAAACATGAACTAGGTGAGAAAGATAACATTAAGAAGATTCATCCAAGATCATCCTTCAAGGCCCTTCTCAAAGTTGTCAAGTTGATACTGAGAAATGAATTAAAAGATATAGAAACTGTGCATTTAGACACCAAAATAATTCATTCACAGCTTAGTGGCCTAAAGGTTGAAGGAATGCAACAACTAAAAGTAGTGACAAATGAGGTGGTCCAATTAATTGAAACAACTACAATTTTAATATTTATGATTGATGTTAATGGCCATGTTAAGGGGTGGAATGTAAAAGTTGCTGAGCTGAAAAATATCATTATTGATAAAAATATTGGGAAGCATCTACTGGCACTTTTTGAAGATTCTTCTATTGACAAATTCAAAGATTTGTTGTTCTTGGCATTGTAGGGAAAAGAGGAACAAAATATCGAATTTGAGATCAAAAAGCATGGTTCCAAGGTCGACAATGGCCCCATCAGTATAGTTGTTAATGCTTGTGCAAACAATTACCTTCAAGAAAATATGGTGGGGCTATATTTTGTTTCTCAAACATCACTAGGCAGAAGATAGTTATAGGCAAGTTCACCCAAATAAAAGGTGATTACAAATCAATTTTATAAAACCTAAACCCCCTGATCCCTCTAATATTCGGGATTGATGAAATTGGTTAGTGCTCTGAGTGGAATTCAGCCAGGACCAAGTTTATTAGTTGGAAACGAGAAGTAATAAATAAAATGCTTTTGGGAGGGACCAATATGGCATGTTGTCATCTTAAGATTCAAGACGCCTTTATAAACCTTGGTATTGTACTTAATAATGACATTATTGCCTAGGAACCTGAGAAGATCAAAATTGGATTCTTTTCTAGGACTATCACGTATGTAGAATACTTGCTATGCATGAAAAAAAGAAATTAGACAGTGAGGGTATAATCACCAGGGTATTATGCTTTTTTTAGCTTCCAAAATAAGAGTTATAGCAAGCATTTCATTTCTAGTGATCAATAGAGCAGATTGCTATGAAAAGATTAAAAGCATCCTCTTATATAAAAAGATAGGTCCATAATCCTCTAGTTAGCGTTATATTTTATAGAAAAATGATGGAAGGTATGGAGTTAGAAGTAGAATAAAAACAACTTTTATATACTAGTGCCTAGTGCCAGCAACAAAGGTCCTTCAACAATGAGGTGAGATTTAAAATTTGAGGAAGAATATTTTTTATAAAGGGTAGAGAATGTAATGATCCAAATTTTTCTTTAAATTACTCATAATGGACTAATAAAGAGAAAAGCCTATAAAATGGTTATATGGTGTACCCCATTCTCTGATGATAGTGGTTATTTTTTGACCAACCCAGAAACGGTCAAAACTAATTTTACAAATTCCCAAATATTATGTAGATGAATTTTAATAAAAACAGTGTATTGAAATTATTCATAGTTTGTGAGATAAAAATTTAAAAAGGGTTATACTCTTATATAAATGCCTGAAATTGATTAAATTAAGTTGCTCTTAATTAGAATTGAGAATATCTTGATGTATTGAGTATAAATGAGGGTGTATGGGTTATGAATTCTTATACTTGAATTATGATTGGATTTATGAATTTTTGCGATATAAACGTGAACTCAATTGGGTATGGACTTGTAGTTTGGAGGCCCAAATTAAGTTGTGATTACTGGTGGTCATAGAAGTGTTTTTTCATTGAAGGAATTGCACATCTTTTGGAAGGGGGATATCCATTTTATAGGGAAGAATCTCCTAAAATTAAATCTATAGAAAGAAAAGTTAGAATGACCATTAGGATTTAAAACCTAAACCAATTTTAGACACTCTGAGAATAAGACCATGACTCAATATTAAAGAGCTATTTTTTCTATTTAAAAATCATGATGTCACATTTTACGAGGAGTCTACTGAAAATGTCGGTAGAGTTTTCCCTATAAAAAAAACATTCCCCTTCCAAAAGAAGGGTAATTCCTGCAATGAAAAGACACTTATATGACCACCAGTAATCACAGCTCAATTTGGGCCTCCAAATTACATGTCCATGCCCAATTGATTCCACATTTACATCGCAAAAATTCATAATAAATCTAATCATAATTCAAGTATACCAATTTCTAACCCATACACCCTCATTTATAATTAATATGCCAAGATATTCCGAATTCTAATCAAGCACAACTCAATTTAATCAATTTCATGCATTTCTATAGGAACATAAACCTTTTCAAATTTTTATTTCATAAACTATGAATAATTTCAATACATTGCTTTTAAGAAAGTTGATCTACATAATATTAGGGAATTTTTAAAATTAATTATGACCATTTTTGGGCTGGTTAGAAAATCACCACCGTCATCAGAGCGTGGGTACACACGCTGGCCCAGGAGGGCGGTGATCTTCATCACCTACTAAAAAATGACAAGCTTACCTCTAGGAATCTAATGGCACTAGTCTTGTGTCGAAACTCCTCCTGGCTTTTGAGAATTGATGGTTTAAAGCTGAAAGGTGACCCATTTTTGTTCACTAGCAAAATGGGCAGATTAGTGTTGGGTTTCCCTCCTTTCTTACATTTTTAAGGTTGTTAGACACGATGGTGGTGTTATTTTTACCAAAAAGTGACTAAAATAGGAGATCAGTGACTTATCTAAATGAACCGAAACTTCTAGTCATGATTCCTCCAAATTCGGGTCATTTTTTAGGAAACAAGTTTATGGGTTTTGTAGAACGTCCTGAGAGCTTTTCGTATAGCCCTAGTCAGAAATGGTGGTCAGACAGTGAAGTTACGAGTGTTGGAAGTTGGGAGTGAATAGTAACCTATAGGGAAAAGAGTTTAAAAGAAAAATGAACTTAAGCTTTCTTAAGCTCAACTTATACTTTTATAGGCTTTTCTCTTTATTGGTCCATTATGAGTAATTTAACAAAAAAATTTGATTGTAACAAAGAAATACTCATCACCTTCAAGCTAGCATTAGCTACACTATATATGCTATATAGAAAAGGAGGAATTTAACGAATATTTAGGAATGATACAGAAGACTCGTAAGACTTTTCTCAATGCACTCTTTCATCAATAGGCAAATAATGTAACCTAAAAGAATATACAGCCTTTCTAATTAACAGATGGTAGTTAGGTGGAGCCTATACTAGTCTTAAGGTTAATCCCTCCTTCATTCTTAGATTACAATGAACACACGCTACAACAAAACATACATTTGGCTACGTTTTCTTTTAGTGAAGATTCGACTTTTAGCAATGATTTTGTTCGTCACCAAAAGTCAAGGCTTTGGCAACAATTTACAATATCATCACTAAATGTTTTCATTTAGTGACGATTTAGCTATTTCATTACCAAAGGTCGAGCCTTTGGTGGCGATAATTTTAAACGTCACAAAATGAAGACTTTTAATGACAAAATATCAAATTTGTCGCTACAAGTTGAAATTTTGGCAACTAAAATTTAAAATTGTCGCCAATTGTTAATATTAATGATTTTAAAATTAATAATGTTAAAAAGATAATTTTTTAATGCTAGGTAAATTTTTTAATGCTAAGTGTGTTTAATAATCCAAAGGTCAATTATAATTGACATTTATATATAATTTTTCATATTTTTATTTGCCTTCTTTATAAATTTGTTTAAATATCTAATGCAATAAAACTCTATAAATTTGTTTCAATCTATGGATTTATACACAAATAATTCTTTAAAGATGCCAATTGTATATAATAAACCTCCGTTGATACAAATATTTCATGAAAATATTGAGAATCTAAAAATTGTAAAATGTTTTCAAAGTTTTAAACAATTTGTTGAAAAACACATGGTAAGTAATTTAAAAAGTTAAACATATATCTTTTTAAATTATCTTTTTTGGTATAGAAAGATAAATATACTTAAATTTTAAATATTAATAAGATCAAAATATAATAAATTTAAGTTGACTACTATCCTTAATTGTTAATATTTATTAATAATAAAATAATAATACATATAAACATTGAACTATGGTAAGCAATATAATATAATGATATATAGTAAGTAGTACAACATTTTAATTAGAAGTGAAGCAATTCTCACAGACAAAAAAATAGATAAGGTTTCACGTTTATTCCATCAAAAAGGAAAGGAAATACTTTTTTTTTTTGGATTCCAAGTGCTTTGAGAGTTAGTAAAGGTAAAGGAGTTCCCTATTTCTGGTTACCCAAAAGGGTCCTTGTATGTTTGAAGGCATTAATTGAAATGATAAAAGATCTTTCCTTCAGTGTTGGGTTATTGACACCCTCTTCTAACAACTTCTTGGCTTTAACTAAACTAGTAAAAAATACAGTAGTGAACGAATTCCCAGATACAGTATAGATCACTAAAGTAGATGAATCGCCAGTACAATGCGTTTCACCTAAGAAACAATTAGTATAAAACTTAAATGGCTAATTAAGTCAGATGGTATGACGAACCCAAATTCAAACAAGTGTATACTTGATTGAACAGACATAGTGATTGAAAACGATGACTGTTCCAAAACAACCAATTTTCCTAATCCTGTACTGACCATTAAAACATTGCCACCACCTCTAATTTTATGTTCTCTTAAGATTTTAGGAAGCTTTACACAACACATAGTATATACAATCAAACGTTCATTTAGTAGTTTCCTAACAAAAAATGAGATACAGATAATTAAGGAAGAGAGGTCACATATGATACTAAAAACCCTTGAAGAAGAAGTAAATCGGCCATGGAAGTCAAGTGGTGATTAGTGTTAGATGAGGAGATTTGTTATGTATTGATTTTTTCTTCATTAGGAAGAATTTTACCATATTCCTCCCAACGGAGCTCATTTTTGCCATTAGAAACTAGTCGTCATGTCAACATTCTACGATGAATTAATGTTAGCAGTTTTATTCTAAAAAGTCAATTTTTATTCTAAAAAATCAATTTAGCATAAAATTCATTATGTTTAATTAAATTCTTTTGGTAATCAAATTTCATAATTTCTTACGGGTGGAATGAACTAATCCAAAATTGAATGGCTAAATGTTGAAAACATAATGAAGTACATAACATTCCCTTCTAGAAGTTAAATACTCTCATAAACCTTTTATCAAACAGTTAGTAGGCTTTCCTTTAAGAAGCATTGATGGTGGGAAAAAAATGTCAAACCTACAACCAACATAAAAACACAATTGACCATCTTCCAAACACAAACACAATAAAACCCATATAAGATAAGAAGAAAAAAAACCCATATAAACTCTAAAACTTAGTAGAGAAATAGAGTACAAAAGAAGGAGGGTTCTTGAAAATAGAAAAGATGAACAGTAGCAACATAGGACACGACGCTCGTTCAACGATGAGGACCACAACCCAGGAGACAATGATCACAAAGGAGATGATGTTTCTTCGAAAACACGATGGCTAACACAAAAGTAAAAAGAGCTTCATTTTTGCGTTTATAATAACCTAGTAGAAAATGACGTCATTTGTTGTTAAACAAAACAACATTGTTTGTTGTTAAGCAAAACGATATCGTTTTCGATTAATAAGGAAGAAATATACCATAAGGCGACAATTCAAATAATCATCACGAAATGGTGGGCCATTACCATTTGGCTTGACCTTTGGTTAACATAACTACATATAATATATAAATTATACATAACAGTACTGAATTATATATAATAAATAGATAATTATGATTAAATAGACTAATATATTACATAAGTAAGATATGAGAAATTTTATATATTATCTATACATTCATAAATCATTATAATAGTTACAATTATTATTTATACATTCATAAAACATTATATTAATTACCGTATATAATAACAATTATTAAAATTTAGTTAAAAATAATTTGGTTAACAGCAATGTCATATATATTTTTATTAATCTCTTTTAATATATATGATTTGACAATTTGATGTGGTCTCACAAAAATCCATTTATTATATATAAATTCTAGAAATGATATATTAAAAAAATAAGCAAAATATAAAAATATATAGTATTGACAAGGATTTTATAAATTGGTTAAACTCGCCATTTGTTTAATATTTGGTGACGATTCGAAAATGTTACAGAATTTAAAAAAGGGAAGAACACGAAGAAGTTTGTTCAACGATAAATGACATCATGTTCGCTTTATTTAAGCATAAACAACCCGAGTCCCCTCCCCATTTTCCCTTTGCCTCTTTTCTCTGTGCATGTTTCTTATTTTTCTCCTCTAATCACCAACATTTTGTATTGTTCATTTGTTCTTCCACTGTCTTCCGTTTTGTGCTTTCATCATCTCTAGTGAATAGTCGGTCGAGTTTGGTTGTTGATGCTTTATTCTTGTGTTTTTTTTTTTTGCTTTCACTGTTGTAATTAAATAGTTTGATGTTGGTCAATTTTGTGGATGTTGTTTGCATTAATTTAGACTGTTACTGGTTGAATGTTAGTTTGAATGTGTTAATTGTTGGTGAAGAAAGGGAAAAGATGTCAATTTTTAAGTTATTTAGGGATGAATTGAGTGATGCGTATAAAGTGTTTAATGAAAGTTTTCTTAGGAATGTGTTAATGCTTGCTTAAGTGTATCTATTGTTTTATTGAGTGAATAAAGCTATGCTGAAATTTTATTGATCAAAGTTCCCAAAAATTTAAGAAATTGAAATGGTTAAAGAAACTTATTATAAAGGTTCATTCATTAAATTTAAAACCATTAAGACCATCAAGTCCAATATCTTGTCTCCATTAATCTGAAAATGTCATCTTTATTCTTTTAGTAAAGATGCCATTTTCCTTATTATTCAAGTCGATAAGGGTTCCAAATCAGGTTATAGAAAAATCAAAGTTAACTAATCTACTTCCTCAACGAGAGCAAGGCAAATATTACATAAGTAGGTATATCTTCATTATTAGTTTATGATAAATGAGAATTTTCCTAATGAAGAACAGTGACTTCACTTTTTTTATAAGTTCTCTTAAAGTTGTAGAGCCATAGGTCCAGCAATGTTAATTAAGCTCTTAGACTTATTATATATATATTTTTGTTCTCTTAAATTTTCAAAGACCTAGGTCCAATCCTGTAACCTGTTAGTCTTTTTCATTTCAAGCTCTAAGTAAGCCATTATTTCAATCTTTTAGATAATTTCCTGTTAGTTTTAAATTCTTAAGCTATAGGTTCTACGCCTTTCAAAACTCATAAGCATGCTTTTATTATCTTTATGAATTATTAAGTCCTTACCATAATTTTACACTTTGTAATTATTTTCAATTTGTAAAATTCAACATAAGCCTCGGTAGTCTTGATTTGGGAGCCACTATTTCAAAATTATATATAATTTTGTACTTATTAAAGTTTTCATTATTATTTATTTGGATATGTACAAGAGAATCTTAGGTCAAAAAAAGTTGCAAGGTCTTTCCATTTCTTGAGCCTATTTTAATAAAATTATGTCTAAATTGTGGAGGTTTTATATTTAATAACAATTTTGTCAAATATCCTAAAGGTCTCAAGGTCATTTTAGTGTTTAAGATTTTCATATTTAATAATGACTCGTTTAAGGGTGATAGGTAAAGCAAAATGAATAAAAGTTGTGATGGTAATTTGCTTTTCAACAACTATGGTTTTAGAAGAGATATGGTCCTAAGGAATTGGTTTATGATTACTAGAAATTGGTTTAGGAACTAGTTCAAGTTTGTTTGTTTTCTCGAATCCTTTTTTTTTCAATTTCCAAAAAATTTTATGATTTAATTAGGTTATCATTCTTACTATTAAAAAAGTGTATTATATTAAATACGCTGTACTAGTTTTTGTAGGACCTATTTTACGTTGAAGAGCTTTGAAAATTGTTCAGCTTCGTCATCTTTGGTTGTCCGTTCGTGTAGGTAAGTCATCTAACTTTTGTTTATCATATGTTCTACTTTAATATTATTAGTACTTGTGTTTAGGTTTTGCATGAATGCAAAGGAGGTCTTGATTTTGTGTTGTTGTTTGGAATATTGTTAAAATGGGTGTAATGAGTAGATGTATGAATTACATAACTATTTAATGCATGTGGAATTAGTTTGATATCTTATAGATAATGTGTTTACTAAACTCCTATAATGATATATAGGCTGGAAACCCACGATATAGCTCCGATAAGGCTTATCAGTGAAATATTCCACAAGCCTAGAGTTATAGTGAGAAGTCCCTTTTTTTATTCATGAGGACTAACAATGCCACATACCTTAGTTATGTTATGATTTCAAACATAATATGTTAACTTCCATTGATTTATCATTATGTTGTGTAGAACTTAATTGCATTTAGTAATTAAGTTATTTACTTTTAATTATATAGTTAGATGGATAAAAGTTAAATGTCTTATTGGGATTGGTCCATTGAATACTTAGAAAAAGTTAAGATTTTCATACAATTTGTAAAAGATCAAATGGGTGGCGAATGTTGTTTTCTTTTTCCATGCATAGATTGCTTAAATATGAACATTCAAAGTCAAGATGTGGTATATAATCACTTATCAATCCGAGGCATAGATAAATTCTATACTTCATGGCTTTATCATGAAAAATATTTAGAAGTAAGTTGAAGTAGAATGATGATGGTAACAATAATGATGTAGAAGATTATGATATTAATGACAATGGTGATGATGAAATTGACGAGATGCTAGAGGATTATGGGAATTATACGGGGACTATAAATGAAACTGATTTGCCTAACATAATTGGTAGTATTAAAAAAGTTCATTTTAGGAAGTTATTGAAAGTTGCCTAAGAAGAATTATATCCAGGGTACTCAAATTTCTCATAACTATCTTTTGTTATCAAGTTGTTGAATTTAAAGGTCTATAATAAAAGGAGAATGGAGTACCAAGTCTTTTGACATGTTAATTAACTTATTCAATGATGCATTACCTGTTGGACACAAATTGCCTAAACCTTATTATGATGCAAAGAAATTATTAAGGGACTTTGGATTAGGATATATATCAATAAATGCTTGTAAGTTTGATTGTGCTATATTTTAGAAGCACAGTAAAGATCTTGAAGAGTGTCCCATTTGTGATACATCAAGGTGGTGATTGATGATGAGAGAGGAAAAAAGTTACCACATAAAATCTTGAGATACTTCCTTATTAAACCACAACTATAAAGGATTTTTATGTCAATAAAAATAGTTATAGATATGAGGTGGCAAAAAGAGAAATGCATTGATGATAACATTATGTGTCATCCAACGGACTCAATGGAATGGAAAGACTTTGGTGGAAAGTTTCCATGGTTTGTAGAGGATTATCGTAATGTTCAACTTTGTTTATCCTCGGATGGATTTAATCCATTCGATAATATGAGTAGTTCTTACAACATATGGCCAGTAATTCTAGTGCTATACAATTTATCTCATTGGAAGTGTCTAAAGGAGCCTTTTATGTTATTGTCTTTACTTATTCCAGCACCTACTTCTCCTGTTAAGGATATCGATATATACATGCAACCACTAATTTATGACATAAACCATCTATGCGAGGTTAGATTAGAAACTTTTGATGTTGTTAAAGGCAAAACATTTATAATGCATGCAGTCGTTTTGTGGATTATAAATAATTTTCCAACTTATGGGAATTTTCCTAGATGTAGCACTAAAGGGTATATGGCCTATCCTACATGTAACCATCAAATTTAGTCAATGAGGCTATGAAGTACAATATGTTATACAGGACATTGTTGTTACTTAGAACATGGGCTTATATAGAGAAGAAGCAAATTTTTTAATGACAAAGTAGATTTTTTATTATGAAAGAAATGGAATTAATTAAATAAAAAGAGTAATACAAGTTAAAATCGAAGGGGAGTACCCCTAACTACCTTGCCTTGGAAGGCAAAGCATTAGGAGCAAAAAACAAGGTGAAAATACATATAGAAACGTTGCGTTAGATATATAGTGAGAAACGAATGTTTGAGCTACAATTATGGTGTAGATTCTTCATCAAAGTGAGTTCCTGAACTTTAGTGATGACTATAGATATCAAGGCTTCCTCGGAAGAAAATTTAGTGGCAAAACATCTTCGATTGCTTCCTCTCTAAAGCATGTAGGTACAAACTCCTAGTGCGATAGTGTGAATATGGTTATCTGATTTCAAGTAGGCATTTTAAGTTGAGATTCTATATGTAATGTCTGAGAGAGTCCCCTCGATTAGGCTATAAACATTTAATAGTGACATTATCCCAAATAGTTTTGTTAAAGGGACATTCGAAGGGAAGATGGTTCCGTAATTCATCATGTAATGAGCACATTAGACAAGATTATCAACTTGTAAGTATGACATTTTATCTGTGGTGGTTAACTTGTTTTGTATGGCCAACCGGAAAATAAAAGAAATTCTTGGAGTTAAAACCTTAATCCAAACCATCGTGAACTTGTAGACTTTGGAGCCCCATCTATGTCACAGGTTAATAAAGGTTTTATTAGTAAGGTTGCTAAGTGGTATATCCTTCTAGAAAAAGATGTCATATGTGTGTCTGTCAGGGGGTATCTTGGTTGGAGATGCTACAGACAATGGGGAAAGTTCCAAGAGTTACCATTTATAAATAAGCAAAGTCTAGTGTGCAGAAAGTGTAGTGAAGAAATCCTCGAATGCTGAGGAGAATGTATCAATGGTCCCATACTTGACCAATTATCATACCAGAGTGAGACCAATCTTCCATTGCCTATTTTGCAAGAGACCACCTGTTGGTTGCATCTTTTAATTTCAGAAGATTTGTGAGGAAGTGAGAGTGTGAAGCTTTTGGCTTGATGTCCTATATCAATTCCCTTTAAGGAAGTAAGAGTGCAAATAATCTAAAAAGTTTTTTTTTCCTCCAATATCCACTAAAACATCTTGAGAATCAAAAAAACAATTTGTGATTTTGATGGATAAAATATTGAGACCTCCTTCTTCTTTTAGATAACAAAGGTCAGACCATTTAACCTTAGCTACTCCTCAGTCACCATTCGGGTGGCTCTATAGAAAGGATCTTAGAATCTTTTTGATCAATTTTATGATGTTTTAAGATAAGAAAATGTGGGAGATCCAATAAACATATAAAGAGTTGAGGACAAACTTTATAAGTTGCAACTTACCCGCATAAGAGAGGGATTTATTCACCTAAGATTTGACTCTCTTTTGGATCTTTTCTTTGTAGACACTGGGAGACAAAGATATAGGAGTGGAGAACACTTAAGTTGCATTCCTATAGCTTCAGCTATAAGAGGTTTCAAAGAGAAATCACTTTTGAATAGGAGGAAACGACTTTTGTGTAGGTTGATTTGCAGGCCCGAGAATTGCTTAATTGTTTCAAGAACTCGCTTGTAGAAGTGGACTGAATCTAAATTTGACCTAGAAAATAAAAGAAGATCATCTATAAAGTAAAGGTTAGTTAGGCAAATTTTTTCTACATTTTGTGAGGTGTTTGAATCTTCAATTATAAAAGGTGTCGTGCTTGATAACTTCATTAAGAATTTCCATACCAAGGATAAAGAGATAGGGGGATAGAGGATCCCACTGTATAAGGCCTCGTGCTGCTTTAAAGAATGAAGAAGGAGTGCCATTAATCATTACTTAAAATGTGGTTGATGTAATGTATTCTATATGCCATTTGATGAAATGAGTAGGAAACCAATATACTGTAAGCATTATCCATAAGAATTTTCAGTTGATACTGTCGAAGGCCTTATGGAAATCAGTTTTCATTATGCAATATAGGGGTTATTGGTTATAGAGTATCACATTAACAGTTATTGTACACGGAGAACATTGTGACCAATTTTCTTATCGCTTAGAAAAGCACCATGATTTCCATTTATCAAAGGAGCAGTTTCCTTCTTTAATCTTGTCACTAAGATCTTGGAAATTATTTTGTGGAGAAAGTTGGTGCGTGATATAGGGGAAAAATCCCCTAAAGTGGAAGGATTTGAGACTTTAGGGATTAAGCACAAGAAGGTTCTATTAATCTCCTTGAGAAGGACACCATTTAAGAAGAAATAATGGATAGCATTTTTGACAAAACCATCAAGTATGTTCTGAGATTGCAAAAAAAAAATCCATTTAAGCCATCTGGCCCTATGGCTTTCTTTTCATTCATACTAAAAACTATCTTCTAGATCTCACTGTCATTTACTGGTTTTGTTATAAGATCAAAGTTAAGAGGAGAGATTTGCTACAGGTTAAGTTTCCCTAGATCTGTGAGTGAGACATTTGACAAAACACCAGTACCAAGAAAAGAAGTGAAAAACTTGACTGCTTCATCTTGTATATCATGAGGATACTGGAGTAATACACCGTCTTGACAGGTAATTGAAAAGATCTTACTATAGTTTTTCCTAGCTAAGATCGAATTGAAAAAAAACTTAGTGCAGCTGTCTCCATCTTGTAACCAGTTAATATGTACTATATGTTGAAGGAGATAAGACTAATTGCTCATTACATGCAAATAGTTTGAGAGTCTTATATTATCTTTATCAATAAGTTGTTGATCATCTGGTCTTAAAGCAAACATGGTCTACATCTTTACTAGTTCTAATCTAGTGGAGTTAACAGCAGAAGTGTTGGCCCCCGAATTCTTTTCTTATTGAATAAGCATGATTTCAATTAATTATTTTTTAGGTTTTGAGTGATTAATTATTTATTTTTTGATTAATTAGCATGTTAATGATTGGAGGATTTGTTGCTTAGATTGATGGAATAAGAAGTATTAAATGGAGACATTAAGATTAAGTTAGAGTATAGTATGGTGTAAGTTAAATTGAAGAAGTAAGAATGTATGAGGGAAAAATTGGAAGACCACTTAAGGTTAGAAGGCTAAGGCATTACCTAGAAGGGCATAATGGACTTTGCGCATGAATTTAAGGTAAAAGTGAAAAAAACAATAAATGTAGTCTTGTATTGTAGAGGAGCAAAAATCATGAATGAAGGAGGAAAAAGGAGAAAAAGAAGAGGAAAGCTAGGGTTTGGAGATTCTTGAAGATTTTGAAGAATTTGAAGCATCAACAAGTAAGTATGAGCATTATTCCATCTTGTTTGGTTAGATGAAACTCAAATATAGCTTAACATGTGTGGGAAGTTGTTAGTGAATGCTATAGGAAAGTGTTCTCTTTTAGGGTTAATGATCAAAGATAGATTTTGATGTTTTTGTTAATGATTTTGGCTTGTAATGAGCTTAGAAATGAAGTATAAGAGATGATTTAATGTTAAGATAGGTTATATTTGAAAGATGGGAAGAGTATAGTTGAAGATTGTTGGAAAAAACAAGTTTTGGGAGGATTTTGGACTCGCACGCCACGGCGCGCTTTTGCCCTCGCTGTGGCACACTCTAGCATTCTCGCCGCAGCGAGAGTCCATTTTCCTGCACCAACATGTTTTGGTATTTTGGGCATAACTTATGATGTAGATGTCCATATTGAGTGATTTTTGATTCATTGTAAACTAGAGACATAGGGATACAAGTTTTATGAAGAAATGAAGTCGTAGTTCAGTTTTTAAGAATTTCAATTTTTGGATGGAAGTTGAGCATAGAATGATATTTTAGTATAAGAGTAGCCTAAAAATGTTTTGGCTATAACTTTTAGAGTACTCAACCAAATTCAATGATTTTGGAGTCTTTAAAAACTTAAGAAAATGGGGAACAAGAATCTAGAAGAAAGCATTATCAAATTTCTTCATTTACTTTACCATAAATTGGAATTCCTATTGAATGGAATTTTGGGCTATTGTTAAAGGAAATCAAGGAAGGCAAGAGGAGCCAAGTATGAGGCATCTTTGAGCAAGTCTTTGAGCAAGGAAACAAAGGTGGGTTTCATGTTTATAATAGAGTAAATAATCCATTAAATGTTATTTTTGAATCAAGAAAGTTTAATGATTTCAATTGCATCCTACGTGTTGCATTTATTGCTTCTTG
>JANZLC010000201.1:26848947-26881125 GCA_026413385.1 Erythroxylum gracilipes
AGGGACAGTCTAGAATAGTGTTATAACGCTTATGGTTTTACTATCAAGTCACATACTTGATGACATAAGTCTAAGACCATTCATGGAATGTAAATCACATTACATAAACGAAATACATGCATATATGTAAGGAATACCTCATAATATATTATTAACAAATCATAATGTTAATACATGAATCACAAATGTCCATTGGCCGAGGGCACACTACTAACAAGTGAGGCTGTGGCAGTTCGGTTGAGTGTAACTCTAGAATGACAATCCACTACTTTAGACCAAATGGCCTATATGGAACAAGAAAGCCCAAATGGCTATAGTCTATGGGTAAGGGGTCTGTCATAGGATCGTTCATTAGTCCTCCACTATTATTTATGATTATGATGATTATGTGACATGATATTGTTATGGGAAATGCGTGCATGTTTATGAAAAGAATCAATATGTTATGAAATTGCATTACATATGTGATACATTATAAATATGTACATACATATATATATGTATCATTTGAAATCCTTAGGAGAGCATAACATAACCATAGTATTAATTCACTCAGCGACGTCTGACCCCCCTCCACTATTTTTTTTATGATCTTTTCATATCACTTTTAATAAGATACATTATCGATCTTCTTCCTCTCCAATGATTCGATGTATGTTTGTTGGTAACCTTTAACTCTAGAGCTGTAGTAGTCTTATATATATTGGATTTCCCTTGTATTAACTATCTTAATATTGTAGCACATTGAGTATTGGATATTGTTAGAACTATTTGATTATTATCAGCATAAGTTTGATCATTTTGAAATCTCATCTTTACTATAGATATAGGGATTTGACGACATTTTAGGCTTGCTAAGGGTCCAGTAAACATTAAGTTTACTGTTCCTTTAGAGTCAGTCACGATCCAAGGTTTGGTCCTAACAGGTATATTAATATCTAATCTCAATAAAATAATGACTAAGATCAATATAAGGATAATATATAAATGTAACATGAATCTCATATTTATGATCTCATCATAATTTGTTTTGCAATGTACATACATCTCATTGACTTTATCATATACATTTGAAGATGTATAAGATAAATAATGTTTTTAAATAATTATTTCACAAAAATACAACCAATTGATTAATTGTGGAGTATAAACTAGCAATGAAAACTAGAGATAACTTGATAGAAGCTTTGGAATAATGGAACATTTAGTTTTAGAACTTTAAAACCAGTCAACTTCAAAAGTTGTATGCCATTCCCTCAGTGCATTTAAAAAAAACTTACAGTTAGCATTTGAATATTGTGGTTTATTTAGCAAATGAAGAGGATATATCTATTTTTTCCCTTCAAAGTTTAAACTTACTAAATTGAAACTAGAATAATAAGTTAAAATTGATGCTAGAAGTTATTTCTTTTTCTATTTTGTTCAAACTTAGAACTTGTGTATGAATTTATTTTATAAAAATGAAGAAGTGATAAGATCACATTGACAACATTAAATAATAAAAATATTATATAATATTTTTGTGAAATTAATTCTTTTACAGTTATTTTGAAACAGAAAAAATTTAAAAAGATTAATAACAAATAATTATAGTTGTGTTAATATTTGACATCTAATACCACCCAAATGATTGAAAAAAAATTGTAACTAGTATAGAAAAGAGTATGCCAAGAGTGGTAACTCATGTAAGACTTATGTGTATTTATTTAAAGAGTTTGGGACTTTTAATGATTTACTTGAAATTAAAATATAATTATAATTAAATGCAATATTAATTTTTTAATATTTATCAAATATCTTATATTTGATTCTAAAATTTCCCAAAGTTTGTAATCAACTCTAGCTTAATTAAATTTAGTTTTTCTCTTTTCAAACGTTAATTATATTTAACTCATTACATTTTTAAACATGTGGGCATTGAATAAAAATTATAATTCTAAATTATATTTAATATTAGATAAATTAAAATATTATATTTATCATTAATTTTCAAATTAAATAATTTACATCCACAAGTCAAGTTGAATTTTAGTAATACACCATGATCATCTAAATAATAGAAATGTCAAAGTAATTTAGACTAACTTCGTGCATGATATTTTTTTATATTATTCAATCGTTTCATTATACAATTGTAGTTAGATATAAAATTTATGGATTTACTATGTATTTTTATTTTAATTATATTATTTATCTATCATTAATAAAGATTTTTTAATGAATTGTTTTTGTTTCACGTCAAAAGGACTATTAATCATTTAATCTAGAGGAATGACCACACCTCTCTCTCGTTTTCTTGTCTTTTCCACCTATCCTCACAAATCCAAACCCAAATAATTTCATTTTGTTGATCATTAACCCCCTTCCACTCAGGAAAGGAACTAAACGCTCACCTATACTCTTTCATCAACTGATCACTATCAACTTAACCTATTCTCCACCTTAAAACTCTATTATTATTACCCCTGACATACAAACCTTTTCACAAATTCTTACTCTTCTGAACTTCCTCCTTTCTTCCTTTATTCAAGCCCTTGTCTCACTTCCTTTAAGAGATGCCACAACATCATCAACTCCTAAGCCCTGCCTTGCTAGAGCCAAGTGGTAGGAGATTCCTTGAATAATGATAAAATCAAATATTTCTTCCACCTGTTTCACAAATGAAAACTATAGGATGCCCCTACCCCCTCCCCGCTTATTGATGTTTTAAAAATAGGATTTTAGAAGAGGTCTAATACCTTGATAGATTTTTTTTACTAATATAGAGTTTGCTTTCCCTAAAGTTCAGGGGAGTGCATTTAATAACTCAAGAAACTAGGCCTTGAAGATGTTCTTATTAATGATGTTGATGTATTCCTTTTTAAAAGAAAAAAGGGAGTAAGATGTGCAAAAGATCATTAAAGAAGGACCACAAGATATTCAAGATAAACCACTATTTTTAGTAAAATGTGAGTTAGTTTAGAGTTAAGAGGATGAAGATGAAGCATGTGCCAATTTGGGAGAAGTTACATAATCCCCCATTAGAACACTTAAGTTATCTTGCAAGCTTCATTGGAAAACCCTTTTATCTAGATGAGAATATTGCTAAATTGAAAAAGGCTAGTTTTGCCAGGATCTAAGTTTAAGTTGATATTAAATCCTAACTCCTTAAGACCTTTAGAATTATAATGCTCAGTAACAATGAAGAACTTATAGAAGAATAAGTATTGTTTCATCTATCGAGGAAAACTTTCATCAGTGAAAGAAAGTAATGAATGTGAAGTCACTATAAAAATTGTGCAACTAAGTTTATAAGATAAAATTCAAAACCAAGTGAGTCCACAAAGTACCAAACCAGGAATAAGCTTCTCCTAAGCAAGATATAACTAAATGCACTACTAGGAATAGCATAGATAATCTATTTGCCTCCTCGCCTAGAGATTAGAATAAATTTATAGAGAAAAAAATACAAATTATACTGATAGATCCTAGAAATTATAATGAACTTAATTATATATCCTAGCTTTGAGAATTACACAGCTGATATTTAAAACTCTCCCAAGAAAATATTGGCTAATATGGAATCTTGGGAGCACCTCCATATTCTAGTTGATAAGGATATTTTAACAAAGGATAATGAGCTCGAGCAGTCTATTATTGGTAACTCGAATCTAACTCAAACCAAAAGGAAGCCTGATAGGAAATCTAAGAAAAGGGAACCCCAAAACCCTACTTAAACCTCATAATCCTAGCTTAAAGAGTTAGTGGCTTGAATATCTCCAAAAAAAGAAGAAGATGATACTTGACTATCTATTGTCTAAAAGTTTTGTTTAATAGGAAATTTAAAGACTAAATATAATAAAGGAGAAAAAAAACTCCAATCTAGCAAATAGTAGTTTAGTAAAACTTGTAGTGTCATTTCTAACCATCAATTACACCATCATGAGAAAATCATTGTGGCTTACAATCTTGATAGAGTTACCATTAATCATGTTACAAGCTCTAATTAATTTATCCATATGCTGATCACTATGGACTAGGATCCCAATATCTTTTGGGTAACCTTTGTGTATATTATGAATCATGAATTCCAAAGGAACTTGGTTCAAAGGAATTATGTAATATTAACTATATTGTGAACTACACCTGGTTGGTATTTGACTAAAGATCTTTAAAGGATGAGGGTGACATAATTACAAAAATAGAAATGAAAGCTTTAAAGATTTTCTAAATGCAATAGGGCTAACAAACTTAAAATATGATAGAATTTACTTAGAACAATAAATAAGTAAGAAGCTGGATTATTAGGAAGAACCTTGATAGGCTTTTGGTAAATGTTCATTAGCCTCCAAATTCACCAAAATCATGGCACATTCCTATAATTCAATATGCTCTAATCATTCTTCAAATAAATTCAGGCTAAGTATGAAGTTAAGTAAAATCAATAACCCTTTTAGATTTAATAACACTCTTGCAAATGTGAAGGTTTTGAGGAAGGAGTAATGATAGGTTTGAATTTCTATGTAAAAGGATTTGAATCCTAGTTTGTGAGAAAACTCAAGGTAATGAAGTTTGAATTGAAAAAATTATGCAATGGAAGTTAAGAACACTAATTCAACCATTACCAATGCTAAAGAAGAGCTTTGCAATATTTAGTGGACTATAGACCTTTTACACAATGATGTAAGAGTGAGGCAAAAAGGGAGAATAGCCCTTGAAGCTTATATCCAAACAATTGATAACTGTTTTTCTTTGTTGGGACAAAGAATTGAAATTAATTGGTTAAAGGATGGAGTCAAAACTAGATTTTTCTTTAATGCATTTATTAGTAGGAGGGACTCAAACAAGATATGTTCTCTAATGAATGGTAATGGAGAAACCTTTTATGAATGAGTTGAGCTTAAAGAATTAGCATATAATCACTCCAGACAACTCCTAGCCACATTCAAAATCCCTCACTCATATCTACATGAATTAATCTAGTTTATTCAAGTAGTTTTATCTCAATAACTCAAAGAGGATATGACCAGACCATTCTTTTTGATAAACATCAAACATATTCACTATAAACGCTAATAGGTGATATTATGGCTAAAGCTATCATATAATTCTTTATATATGGAAGATTATTGAGTGAGTTGAATAATACTCATATTTTCTTAATACCTAAAACTCCAAATCGAAGTTCTCTTAATGATTTTAGATCAGTCTCTTGTTTTAATGTGATTTATAATATCATTTCATTTACCAGCCTTGAGATTAAAAGTGGTGTTGAAGAGCTTTATTAATGCAAGTCCAGGTGCTTACATAAAAGGGAGAAGTATTGGGGATAATCTTCTACTAGCTCAAGAATTATTCAAGGGATATAAGAACAAAAAACCAACAAAGAGTTACTCTTTAAAGATTGACATTCATAAGAAATTTACATTAGTTAATTAGAGATTTATTGAACTTTCTATGGTTATTTTTTGAATCATCTTAGAGCTAAAGTTAGGTGGTCAAACATTTTCATCCCAAAGGTTGAAGGTGGTCTAGATGTTAAGTCTATAAAAAGTACAAACAAGATGCTTTTAGCAAAGTTGATTTGGAAACTCTTTATAGACTCAAAATCAATTTGTGTTATATGGATATATATGTATATATTAAAGGATCAAAACTTTTGGAATATAAAATGCAAGCAAACTTATTCTTGAACTCTTAACAAAATTCTGAAATTAGGGATCCAAATGTATTAAAAAATTAAGAGCATTAAAGGAAATGGTGAAAAAACTTAGTTATAATATAATAAGTGGAATATTTTGGGACCCTTACACAGCATTCTAAAGCTAGAGAACCTAAAACTTTAAGTCCTTGTGAATAATAAAGTTAGCTCGATCATCACTAATGGCATTTGGCATTACTAATTCAAGGGATTCCTTTTGATCAATGAGCATATACTTAGTTATGGTCCTAATATGGTGACAAAGGATAATTTCATCTCAGGAGCTTATGTCTCTAGTAAGTTCTCTAATAGATGAGGCTTAAACATATTTAGAGCTCTAGGACAAAAAAAATCTCTTAATAAAGATTAGTATGGTTTACTAACATATTTCATAATGCTTCCTTCCTTTTGTGGCAAACAATCAAGCAAGGTTTGAGAAATATGGATATATTGAAAGAATCTCTCTCACTAATAGCCTGGGAAAACTATTCAAATTAGCTAAAGAAACATCATATCATATGATATCTACATGTAGTTTTTCTACTACTTTTTTGAACTAGGCTCTACATTTATGTTTATTAAACTTTATAGGAAACAATTGGCTCTAATTAATAGGTTAGGTTGAGAAAGTTAGATTTACTCATCAAAGGTAAAAGTTATTTTTAAATTAGTAACCAGTTGTGGTGTTTATGCACTTTAGAAGGAAAGGAACATGAGATTTTTTTCAAAATGTTCAACAAAAACCCCAAGCTTTTAGTCAAAACACTTTGCATTAGATAGGCAATTGATCCTAACCCAAAACATTCAATATAATATGGGTGCTACACTTTCTCACAATTAGAATGTTAATGAGATATGATTCCCTTGGTGTTGTTAATAGTTAAGGGTCTTAAGTTGAAGCAAGTTAATTATAGGTTAAAAATCTTAAGGGAGGCTTAACTTTTTTCTTTTTTTGGCCTCCTTATCTTAGTTTTTGCTATCATATTGTTTCTCTCTAGTTTTTCCCAAATGGACAATTTTCTGATTAATGCATTCACATTTCTTTACAAAATGTTTCTAATGACATATGAAAATTATTCTTGATGTGTTGCTTCTACTTTGGAAAAAGATTTCTCAAATTAATACTAACATAAAATAATTAATATTCCTAACTAATATAGGGTGATAAAGTTCCTATAAATCATTTAATTATCTTTATATAGATCATTTTACGTTTAATAATGTGCAAAACATGTCCTAAATAGAAGGTGGCCAAAGAAAGAGTAAATGCTATAGAGTTGCCACCTACCTTATAAATGGAAGATAGAGAAAAACCTAAGGAAATGAGTTAGCCCTATCTAGGAAAAGAAAGATGTTAGGATTGATTGTACAATAAGAAAAGTATTAATCATCCTATTTTACTTGCCTCAATGGTTACCTAGATCTTGAAAGCATTTTTTAAATTTGGTGAATTCACGGTGAAATGATTTAGATTATCAATTTAAAAAAATAATTAGAAACAAAACATTATGGTTGAATACTTATGAGTTTTTTTTTCAAAGGGGAAAAATGGAATTAAACAAGTAGTTCCGTTAAATTAAAAAAAAAGGTCTAAAGTGGTAAAAGATAGGGCTTGGAATGTAAATAATCTTGAATTTTGACTTTAAAAGATGACTTTAATTTAAATGAAACTAGATTTTATTTGGAAAATATGAGTTTAATTTAAATGAAAAATGGATTTTTATTTGGAAAAATGTGTTGAAGCAAAAAAGATAATCAAAGTCCTAATGTGATAAATAGGAATAGACGTTTTTTTATAAAAAAAAGGATGGAAAGGAATGTTAATTTGAATTAAAGAAAAAAAATTGGTTTCGTAGAGACTTTCTAGGCTAGGCTTTTAATTGACTGGGGTAGCTAAACTTCGCTATTTTCTTAAATAGGTAATTAAATTTAGTTTTTTTAAAAGCTAAATAGGGTCATTAGATTAAATAGTTGAGCAAACTTAGACTAAATGCTCTTATTAATCGAATTGGTATGATTGACTTAATTAGTCTTTATGTGGTTATTTCTATGATTTGTTTTTACTTGGGTTGTTTCTATGATGCTTAATTTTATTACACTATTACTTATCATTTTTCATTAATTTAAGGTTTTGAGCTTCATACTAGCCTCAACTAATTTTGACCTAAATTACTTTACTTGAAATGGGCCTTTTACGACTCTAGCATGTTTTTCATTTTGATTTTATTCTTTTAGTTAAGTTTTATTAAGAATTAATTTATTAAAATGATCATTCCTTACTTGCTCCCCCTCTCTCTACTCTTTTCCTCAATAGACCTACATCAATCACATATGAAAATACGTAAAGGTAATGATAAGCAAAACATGTCCATATGATAAATTTTAGTTTTTTTTTCTAGAATTAGATTTTAAATTGGCTTTTAGAAAAATATTAATCGAGTTATTGACTTTAAACTGAAAAATATATACAACTCATTTATTACAATTCATAACAAATTTCTCAAAATGTTGGCTAAGCCTAAATTTAACCTCCTTTATCTGAACTTGAATTAGTATTTTGTTAGGCTCTTCTTTGCTTAACTTAGATGCACTAAAGTTCTGGAAAGAAAGAATTGAAAAATTAAAATGCTTGACCCTCCTTTAAATATATGAATAATCTAAATTTTGATTATTTGAATGAAGTAAATGGACTATAAAACATTGGATTCATTAGCTAATAAACTATTATGTTTCTATGAGCGTAAGGAAGAAGCATTTTAATTATAGCCTGAGGATAAAACAAAGCCTAAAAAAAGCTTGTAAACACCTAAAACGAATGTTAATACCAAACAAAATATCATATAATCTTTAAAAGTGTGAACATGATGAACAACTATAAATCCTAGCTTATGGAAAATAATTTCAACAATTACTCACCAAACTATCAAAATTATGTGACAAAAACTTATGAGCAATAAAAAATTTACATGGTTGAACACAATTAATTAACCCAAAAAATATAATCATACCAAATCAATAATTAAACTACCTTTAAATCTAATGATACAAGTATGAATTGATACTTTAAAGTGCCTTGATTCAAAACTTACATGATGGTATTACAAGGAAGTACAACAGAGCATAAGATGAGATATCAACTGAAGAAACACAGTGTCTTAAAGAAAAAAAATAGATAATAGATATATTCTCCAACTAATGTTCATATACAGAAACTATTGTAAATGAAATCCCTATAATCATAGCAAGACGAAAACCATAAACATGAAGTTGCCAAAGTACAAATATGATAGTGAATGTAACTTATTTCCTTTGCTTGAGGAATTTCTTTGAAATTGTGTCAAAGTAATCCCTTATACTTCCTTTTCTACCATAAGGAAAACTTGAAAAAAAAATGTAAAGGTGAAGGTAATTAAGAATCATTAAATGATATTAATAAAATAAAAACCAACAACAAGAAATGAAATAAATATTTTAATAAATCACTATGATTAATGATCTTAAAGTTTCAGACGTTTTGTGTTTCTACATGTTCATTTTTTTCTGGGTCTTCGTGTTTTGTATGATTCAAAGTCGAGTTCTTTGATGTTTGATTGCTCTCCTCTCATCTGGATATTGGTGCTTTTATAAAGGTAAAGAGATGATATATTTCGTTATATTTTATTTTTAAAATATCTTTTAAAAATTGAGATATATTTTATTTTTATTTATTTATGTATTTATTGTAATTTTATTTACATAATAATTTAGCATGCCAGTTTTACTTATTTACTCTTTAACCTGCATCACTCTCTTATTGTCACATCTACATGTGGGTATACTGGAAATAACCTCTCTATTATGTAAGGGTAAGGTTGCGTACTATCAGACCTTCATAGACCCCGCTTTATTGTGGGACTTCGGACTGGGTGTGATAATGACGATGACAATGACGTTGATATATATATATATATATATATAGAAAATGAAGTTATGATGAGATCATAATGATAATACATTTATTATTATCCTTAAATTATTCCTAGTTATTGTTCTATTGAAGATAGACATTAATAAAATATAAAAAAACTAATACACATTATATTTCTTCCTTGTGAAGGAAATAATTAATCTTATAGACCAAAGTATAGAGATATTTGAACAAATGTGGAGGTGCTTATTATAGAATAAGTTTATTAAAATTTCATAATTATAAGTATTCCAAATAGAATATCACTTACATATATATATATCCAAATTTCCTTATTGTAATGGTTGTATAATTGATCCTTATACTTGATATTACCAAGGTTTCTTATATGAGAACTACCATATTTTGGTGCATTTATCACCTATTCTATTTAGGGTACCTTAGTTAGTAATACTTGGATTTAATGTAATATCCCACTACCATAAAGTATATACCCAAATATCCAGAGGACATTCAAGTACATATCTTATTATAATGGTATGTTAGAGCAAACATAATCTCTTAAATGACATCATAAAGAATATACAATATTTAAAAACCTCAACACTTCATTTCATTTATTGACAAAAGTTTACACTGTATTCATTGAAACAAATATTTACAATCCATATACAAAAGTTCTACATGACAAAGAAACTACAAAATACAAACTATAACTCCTAAGATGTCAGCTGACAGACCTTTAAGTGATATCTTAATCTAAAATGTTCCTCTAGACAAATCTTAGGAACTAGGCCTCCTGTCTTGTACCAGAAAAGTCATGTTGCAATTTTTGGTAAGTTTTGCGAGTTGAATGAGTAAACCATCATTGATGATCTCACCCATGTCAAATACACAATGTCATACATTTCACATACATTCTTTCTAATATGAATAATCCAAGCAATCACATTATCATGGCACATCACTTTATCATCACATTTTTAAAAAAGATTTCATAATCATATATATACAAATGCATATGCATATGAGACTCCAGATTCGTTATTATTTGTTGTGACCGAGTGCCTTTCAAATACAGATACATATGTTGGCCCATTGGGCTCGGTCAGATACAAAAATCACAGAGCAAAGCCTTACGTGTAGAATAATGAGCTTAAAGCTCTTTCAGACTGGCTACTCTGATCATAACGCCTTTATCTGAACATGCATTTTATGAAATGCATCAAATAATAGAATATACCATGTATATCATTCATTTATAATGCACAGACAGAATCTCATATTCATCGAACCTTAGTCTAGCATTCAACTTTCGTTGAATATTCAGATATCATTCAGAATTCAAATGCAAACAGATATCATTCAAATTTCAAATGCAAACATAACACTTCAAATACATTCCCAAATATCAAACTCCTCAGACCATTAAAGTCTAAAATTCATATATAAATCACAAACAGTTCAATAATTGGAAGTTAAATAGAATAAATCAATCCTAGGAAGATCATCTAGGTTGACTCATAGTACGCTCCAATTTATGCTATCACCTGGATGGTTTGACAATGTCTGACTGGCATCTGACTTGAGCATCTAAAATCAGACAATTCACACATAATTCACATTACAAAGGCGATCAATCAAATATTTATTTATTCGTGCACATATATACATATGTCATGTTCAATGCATGCTCAATAATTATTTCAGGTATATTTCCTTAATTCACATCTTATAATCATTCATACTTCAAAACTCAAATATGTCTAATTTGAACTTAGTTTAACACCTCAATAACTTAGAATATCAGCAATCAATCATTCACCAATGTTATTCTAACATTATATGATTATACAATATCCAAACTCCAATTCATTCATATAACATCCCCAAAATTTCAGACCTGAACATTTGGTAAACAACAATCTATTCTTAGTGAATTCAGATGATAGTGAAATTTTGTGGAGAGGAAGAGCAATGTCTGAGGAGTTTGTGGTCCAAATTTCAAGTCAATCAGAGGTCCGGAGAAAAAGTTATGATCAAAAGAGTGAAGGGATTTCAAAGTTGTCAAACAGCAGGATACCTCCACTATCACAATCATACTTGTGCACGATCATGCACTTCCAATTGATCCTCCTCTGTCACAATCGTGCTTGTACACGATCGTGTAAGCCCTTCATGAACCTTTTCTGTCATGATTGTGCTTGTGCACGATCGTGCACTACCTTTTATTCAAGCTTCATTCTAGCTCTTCTCAAAATAGAATTTCGGGACAATCTTACAAAATAAAAGAAGGATTTAGGCAAAACATTCTTCTAAACAATTTTTCCTTTATGTCTCAAGCTTCTAATGACACTAATTTCATGTCATTTGGTTTAGTATTCTGAAAGTTATATCCAAAATACTACAGACTATTCTTAAACAGTGACAGAATCCATAAACTCAACTTCAAGACAAATTTTGAAACTCTTAGAAACAGCATTAAAATTCAATTCCTCCCTAAAATATATCCATATGTCTCTAGTTTAATCTAAACTTAAAATCATCCCATTTGGATGTCTAAAGATCAATTTGTGCCCAATATACCGATGTATGTTTGGTGAAAACACTATAGCTAATATATTCTAGCAATTCTTCTTCACCAATATCACATTTTAGTCCAATTCAAACATTATTCTTATACCATTTGATATTCCATAAAACTTAGATTGTTACTTACCTATTAGGCTTCCAATTCATCTCAAAACTCCAGACTATACTAGTCCTCCCAAGCAAGCAAAAATCAACGCAAACTTATAATCACATTCAGCTAGTTTTCTGGCAATTTGGTGAAGGATCTATGTATGGGTTTCATGCAACAAATTGTCTAGGGTTCAAGCAAAACTATAGAGAAAGAGCTAGAGCAATTTCGTTGAAGAAACAAAGGAAAGAAATAGCAAAACTTAGATGCAGAAATTGGCTACATCATATGCTAGGTGTCAACGTCTAAACTGACCATATGTCTTAAGGCATGTAATACATTTGCCCATTTTCTATGCTACCATTAGTCACCAATTAATCAGTCCATATGTCTTATTACAATTAGTCCACATGTCACATAATAATTGGTCCATTTGTCACATACTAATTGATCCAATTGTCATTTAATTACTAGTCTATTTGTCACCAATTTAACTATACCAAATGTCTCAATTATAGGTTAAATTATCCAAATTTTTCATGTATCAATTTATCCCACCACTTGGCATTTTTTCTAGTCCAAATGTACATTTTAGTCCATCAATTTCCCAATCCTTAACATTTAATTCCCAATTTACTGATTGAAATCCGAACATACCAAAATTCAAGACATACTAAATCATAATTCACATCAGGTCACTTAACATTTTTTATACCCCGGAATAAGTCAATTGAGTGCATATGCTATCTTTGTAATGTGTTCAAATATAAATTCATGTATGAATGCTAATGTTATGCATGTATATGCAATACGTAATCTAAGGTTAAACCCTAAGCATGTTCCGGAAAACAGAATATTACATTTAATATGAACTATATATAGATAGTTTAGTAAGTCAATAAAAAATTGAGAATGTTCCACTATTCTTGATTAAAAGTGAGTTAAGGAATTCTCTAGCTAGATTGAATTGACAATTGAAAAGGGATTTTTAAATATAAATTATAAATCAATTACCAAGTAGTAAAAACTAATAACATTGGAATTAAAAGACTAGAATTTAATTTCATACTTTATGTCTAATTTTAACATTAGATAATGAAAGGATTAAATTATACATCATAACCATGCATGGATTGGTTGAGTTAACTAAATTCGACATTTCTAATATTTAAATGGTCATGATATGTGTTTAAATGTCAATCTTGATCTACAAGTATAAATTTTTAATTAAAAACTATAGACAAATTAAAAGGAATTTTAATTTATCTAATTCTAATTATGAATTATAATTATAATTTATAATCATTTCTAACATATTAAAAACCTAATGGGTTATACATAAAAGAGAAGATTCAATTTGAATTGATTAGACTTCACTATGAAGTTTTGGAAACTTAAGGAATTAGTATAAGATATTTGATTTTATTAAAATTAAATTGTAGTTATAATTACAGTTGAAGCAAAATAAAGAAAACTCATGGAGCTTCAAACAACTTCTTAGCTAGAGGGAATTTATCCATGGATGAAGCTGCAAATTGGAAATAAAGAGTCAACTTGGTTCTGGTTTTATAAATGGAATGAAATGAGCCCTTTATACAAGAGGAATGAAATTCAACACTTAATCACTAGGATCCCAGTTCAAGCGAAAGTCAGTTGCATCATTCAGAATGGAACTTGGAGCTATAATTACAAAGGGGCTATACACGGTCGTGTATGGGAACGTGTAACTCACTAAAAAAGTGTAAAAACTTGAAGACATTATTTTAATCATATATGACATACACACCTGTGTGAAGACCTACACATTGGTGTAAGTGAATTACATGTCCATGTATCATGGTTGTGTATCCAACTTTGAACAAGTAACTCCACTATTTTTGAAAATTTAACATACACTATCACGTATATGCCTATGTAGCTAACTATGTATAACCATGCAAACCTAATTTTATAGTATAAAAAAGGAAATTAAGAGGATAAATAGGGTCCGTATAGATTAGACACACGAAGAGAAGTAGATTCATTTCCCTTCTAAGAGCTAGAGTAGCCAATCTTCTTCTTTCTAGTTTAAAGGGGATATCGAGGTTGGTTAACATGTTTAGGCATTGATTAATTTCAGTGATGTTGTTCTTAAGTCTCATTTGGAATTGCCTATGTTATTATGTGTTTAAATTTTGGGCTTCATGTATGAATGATTTTGGTAGGCTTGCTAGATTATTCATGTATGGATTCATTACCTAGATCAAGATTGTAATCTGTAATTGTTGTAAATTAGATTCATACGATAAACTGATGGTCGTGCATCATTAAGGATAACATAGCCTAAGTTAAATAATCACAGCTTGTGTGGTTATTGCTTAGATTAACTTGTTTTCCTAAATTGTAATGTAGCTCACAGTAAATCTAGAGAGCTTAAAGAACTTGTTTTAATTAGTTACAACATATGGAAAAATTAGGATTAATAGAGCTCGTTTTTAATCTACAGTTAATAGTTTCAAAAAGAATTATAAGAACGTCATCATGATTGATTATGCACTTTTATATGAAGATCAAGATTGAACTGAGAAATGGACTAAAGCCCATTGATTAATCCAATCAATTTTATGTTACCTATAGATACAATCCTTTCTTACCACATCTATAAATTTAGTTTTGCACGCATCATCAAGTGATAAAATCTTTTAATATCTAAATCATAAGGTGCATGATATGTGCTTAATTGATTTTATATTTATTCAATAATACTTAGTGGTTAATGATACAAAAATGCTTAAGACACTCACTTTAGTTCATATATGGTTTTAGGAGCAATTTGGAAGCGAAGGAGCTAAAGTAAGTCTAAAGTACTATATTTGAGTCATTTTCTAAAGATTCACACCCACCTATCTTCATGGACCAAAAAGAAGAAGATTAAAAGTAAGAAAAAGACAAGAAAATGAAGAATATAAAGAGTGAAGAACAAGGCATAGGAACACTCTCGGTCACACCATATTCCATGGGCATAAGACATCTTCTCATGCCCACGCAATGTGTCTCACAGGCGTGACACATCTCTCAAACTCGTGAGTGGTCACTCAGGGGCGTGAGAAGAGGGACAGCTATCCCATTTAACCCTACATCTTTAATGTAAATGGACAAAACAGTAACGACTAAGGGTTATGAACGTTTTGATGTTTTAAGCTGGGAAAAGAGTTTAACTTTTGGGAGATTGAAGAGGGCAATGGAAGCTCTCAATTGTGAGAGACCCATAGAGAGCTAGGATTCTCGACATCATTTTAGAAATGACATCGACATTGACGAACTTGATTAAGCATTCCTTCAATTATTTTTGTTGTTCTTTCTATCTTTAGGAATTGTTTAGGTTATCCTTTGCGTATGGATTTCGGTTTTGTGTATAAATGATCATATTTCTCATTATCATTTAATTGTTTGTGTATGGACTCATTGCTAGAATTTCAATATAATTCATAATTGTTATATTTGAAATTTATTTTTAGCGACTAATGGTTCGTAATTATTAGGGATAACTTAACCTAGGTTAAATGACCCGAGCATAAGTGGTTGTTGCCTTAATTAATCGATTTTTCTAATTCATAATGCGGCTACCCAATTAAATCTAGAGATCGTATCTTAGGTTATTCGGTAGTTAGGTTTAATTAACGATCGTCTTTTAATTAGACAAAACCTAAGGGAAAACTTGGGTTAATAGAGCTTATCAATAACCCACAATTAATAGTTGCTAGGAGAGGTTTGAGAGCAATAAATTAATAAAGTATGTTCAATTGGGTGTAGGTCGAGATTAAGCTAACAAACCAGACCCCCAACGAATTCATCACTTTCATAATTTTCAAATGTTTTCTTTAATTTGTTTACATTAGTTTAGTTTTACTTTATTTTCTTATTTGAAACCAAACCAAACCCCCCCTCCCAACCTAAACACCGATTATTTTCATAAAAAAAAAGCTAATTGAACACTCTTTGTGGGATCAAACTTGGCTCACCACTATTATAGTTGTAGGTCTAGTTTATTTTGCGTAGTGTTACGACGCACTAACTAAAATTTTGACATCATTGTCGAAGAGTGCGGTGTTTAGTTTTTGTTCTTGATTTAATTGGTGTTTTGTACATATTTGTTTGTAATTAGTTTCTTTTTCAGTTTTTTCTTGATCTTTTCACTTTTGTTTAGTATTTGTTTATAAAAAAATTAAAAATTTTATGGACGAAAGTAATTTTTTCTATAAATCATATTCCCAATCTTATATCCAATCTTTTAATCATGTTTGGAGTGATCATACAAAATTTAGTTATGGATGGGCAACAGAATTACTTCCTTAATAATATGTAGGACACACAATAATTCTCGTATAGACCAGAAGCTTTTTATCACAACTCAGGTACATCTTTGGAAGACTTACTTAATATTATAACTACTAACAATATTCAACTTCAATAGGGTATTCAACGAAGTGTACAGTAGTTCTAGGAGGATATAATGCAATTCCACCAAGATACAATGTCTAGACTTTAAAACCTGGCAAGCCATATAGGTCAGATGATGGAAGCTCTTGACTGCCTAGCGTCACAACACGAAGAGGAGCAGTCATATCAACCTGAGGTGTACCCAAGGGACATTAGTACATAGGCCTTACAAAGTGAAGAGGAGCTTGAGAATCTGTAGAATACTACTCAAGGAATTGCTAGTGTGAAAGAAGTGGAGGAGGATCTCGAAGTAGAAAAAGACATATCTTTTAGCTCGAAGGTAAGTACTGAGTTCGTAATTATTGCTGAGACTAACCCTTCACCTTTAACTAGTAGGCTGAAGGAATTAAATGAAGAAGAAAAAGGTGAAGAGAAATTCAAGATATTTCCAAAGTGTATGGACTCAGTAAAGATTGGAAATTTGAAGCCCTATCCTTAAGAACCTTAAGTGGAGAAAGCATATATGACACCCAAAGATCATAATTTTGTCACGTGAGGAAAGTATGGAGCCGAGCCAGCAACAATAAACAAAGACATGGCTTAAGAGGCCACCCAAGGGAAGTTTATTTCTTTTCTTTTACATTTTTGCTTTTCTTTCTTATATGCATGTATGTTTTTAAGTTTGTTTGCTCTTACTTGTTTTTAAGTTTTCAACAAAATGAGAGAGAAAATAAAATAAACAAATAAACAATTTCTAATTTTTCTATTGCTTTTAATATTATATAACCATGATTAGAGTGTGAATTGACTAGAACAATTCATGGCGACTTTAGCATGTACTTCTAATCTTGTGATTGGTCAATGTGCATTATCTTTAGAAGAGTGGTGACTAGTGATAAACACAAGCCAGTGAGATTTTGAACCTGTATAAACTGACACATTCATATCAGTCTCATTGTCTTTTTCTTATGTGTGAACTTCATGACATGTACATCCTGACTTTGCTTTAATTTTCTATTCAAGAGCATATTTTTATCACATGCATTAACATGGAAATGATATAGGCATTCTATATTTTATAAGCTACATTAACCAAATAGCCTAACCATCACTATGATCTTCGTTTTGATTAGCTTTTCTTTTTGTGCTAACTACATTACATGCTTTAAACCTAACCAAATGTCCTACCCAAATGTCCTACTCAAGCCTTAAAGCTATTGACATTTGTTGATAGTTGATGATTGCGGATGTACAAAAGAATAAGTGTGGGGGAGTGTATATGTGTGGGATGGTTATAATTGTTGGGATTCCATTTTATGTCTTATCAATGAAATTCCCATATTGATGTAGCTTCTTTCAATTTTTAAATGAAAAGAAAAAGAAAGAAAGCAAAAGAGAAAAGGAAAAGAAAAAGAAAAAGAAAAAGAAAAAAATGTTTGAATAAGAATATCAAGGAAGAAATGTATATTTTTTGAAAAGTTATTCATGATTATTTCTCCTCTTAAAGTTGTATTAAATGGGTGGTTTTCTTATAATCTATATAAGGTAGATGTGGCTTTGAAGCATCACTCATTGTAGTTTCAATGTATTGTCATCAATTATATGAGTGATTCCTTCTAGTTGATTATGCTTCATATGGTTTATGGTATGAAAGTTTGAATTTGAGCTAGGAAACATAGTTTTTGCATTTATCGTAGTTGATGTACACAATTGTGAGTGAATGTTAGTTTTTGCACTTGATGTTGCATTGAGTGTTACTTTTGATTCACTAACTTTGATGACTTTTACACTACAATACCCAAATACATCTTACCTTACCCTTGCCCACATTATAACCTTAAAAAGTCCTTGGATTCATGATTATGCATCTAAATCCTCATAGTGGAGAAATGAAATAATTTGCAAAGTTTTGGAATGTCTTGATTGTGAATGGTATTTGAGTGTACCCATGAATACATCTTATTTAAACACATTTTTCAAGTCTACCTTTACATTGCTCAGTTTCTAAAGAAGATGAATGTCTATTGATCATAAGTAAAAATGTTAAATGTTGAATTCTTGCTATGGTTTTTGCAAGTTATTCATCTTTGCTTATGGCTAAATATTCTTGGGAAATATGGAAAATGAGTAATTATTTTTGGGTCTATGATCTTAATTTTGATGTTTTGCTTGAGGATGGTCAAAAGCTAAATGTGGGAGAAATTGATATGTCCTTAATTGATTGTATTTTTATTCAGTAACACTTAATGATTAATGATATAAAATTGCTTAAGATACTCACTTTAGTACATATATGGTTTTAGGCACAATTTGGAAGAGAAAGGAGCTAAAGTAAGTCAAAAACACTATATTTGGACCATTTTTCGAAGATTCACACTCACTTGTCTTCATGGAGCAAAAAGAAGAAGATTAAAAGCAAGAAGAAGACAAGAATATGAAGAATATGAAGATTGAAGAGTGAAGAACAAGGCATAGGAACACTCTCGGCCACACCATAGTGTTCATAGGCATGAGACATCTTCTTATGCCCATGCAAGGTGTCTCACGGGTGTGAGACACCTCTTACAACCATGAGTGGTCACTCACGGGCATAAGAAGAGGGACAACTATCCCATTTAATCCTACATCTTTAATATAAATGGACAAAACATGTGACAGTCAAGGGTTATGAAAGTTTTGGTGTTTTTGGCTGGGAAAATAGTGTAGTTTTCGAGAGAATGAAGCATTTCATCAAGTTGGACATTATATTGTAACTTCTAAATAATACTCAATATTATCTCAAAGTTTTTTATCGCAATTATTAGTCTCATAATGCTTGACTACATACCCACAAGCGATATTTTCTTATTGAGAATTATTTTGTTTCTTTATATATTAATAGGTTTCCCAAAACTTGTAATAAAATAAAAAGAGCATAAAAAAGTTTAAAGAAACAAAAAATATATACGATAAGAAAAAATAGGGAAAAAGAAAAAAGAAATATAAATACAATAACTAGATTAGCATTTAAAAACTCCCTTTATCACTAATAAAATTTTCCGATAATGGTGCCAAAAACTTGATTTATGAAATTAAGATGTGTTTAGATTATGTTCAATCAGTAAGTTCTCTCTCGTCGTTCCTAACACTAATACCATCAACACTAGGAGAATGTATCCACCGATTTTTAGTATAATTTCAAGAACAGTATCTTTTCCACAAGGAATATAAGAACTATTAAATCCAACTTCCCTACTATTAGTTAGTCAAAAAATAAATAGAGGAAAAGGTTACATGAAGTTAATCTAATGCTATAGCTATTTTAAAATATAAATGTCAAAGTTAATTATAAATGAGAAAGATAATATTCGAATGAACATCTATATAAGAACCCTCTAGCATTATATTTGTATTAATGATTCAATTATTAAGAGATTCTATCACTTAGACTACACAAACTTTGCTAACTTATGAAATTACTCCCCCTTTTTCTCATGAGTTATAGTTAATTATATTCAGGTTAACTAATCAATGTCTCTATCCAATTAAAAATCCTAAGAATACATAAGATATGTGAAATTTACTAAAAGATTTGACCCTAATACTAGCAAATTTGTATAGGCTTATCTCTAGTACCGCATGCAACTCCTAATATATACATTATGGTCCACTCATATAAATGTTCTCTCGAATTTTTCATATGCAAATTATAATCAGATCCAATCACACAACTTCAATTAAATCATCATTAACAATCATAAATATTGCATAAGCATAAAAATCCTTATAAAACACATTATAAATAATCCAAATCAATCCATTACAAACATAAAACTAGGGTTTATCTTATTTAGACATTAAAACAATTGCACAACCCTCATCTTTGAAACAAGAAAAAAAAAGTGTAGAAAATAATAGAGGAAGAGAATTCTGTATTGTTTTCTCAATTTTGGATGTTATTTGATTTTTTTGGATGATTCTAAATCTCTTTCCTTATTAAAGTTGATTGCCAACTTGCTCGTTAGGGTTTCTCTATCTATCCATAACTTAAACCTAAGATAGGAACTTCTCAAATAAACAAAAGCCACGTAAACCCTAATTTGTGAGTTGTTTAAATAAATAGTCTTAAGAAGAACACAACATGAGACACGATCATGTTTCTTTCTATTTCTTTACTAAAGAAAGACAAGGGTTTTGACACACTCATATCTTACCAATGTACCTTTATATATTTCTAAGTAGACACAAGTTGAGACACTGCCATGTCTTAGATTGTGCCTCTCTCATAAAATTTTCTCTTTGTCATATGGCTTCCCTTCATCTCATATATTACAATATAACTTCCCTTCTATGTTATGCAAGAGGAATATAAGCTGATAGACAATCATGTACTAGGCCATGTTTAATCAAAAATAGTGTTCTCTTTATATTTTGTTTGTAAACTCCTACATTTCTTGGTTTTTTATCCCTTAAGCAACTCTTCCACAATTACCTAAAACAAGGTACAAAGACAATTAAATTATAGTAATTTGTATAAAAAGCATGACAAAATATTAAAGCAGATATAAGCATATTCCATACACATTAATTACTTAATCGCTTAAGAAGTTTAGATCTCAATTAAATTTATGAGTTAAGATCCCAATTAAATTTATTTGATCTTAAATGTTATTTGTAAACTAAAGAAATTTAAATTAGGTAAATAAAATCATTATCAATCACATTTCTTGAGACTCATAGATTTTTTAAGTGATAACTCTTTTTTTTTAAGTTAAAGAAGTACATTGATGAAAAAAAAAAGTGTAAAGAAAGAGCCCACGTTAAAGTCCAAACAATAGCGTACATCCAAAGCTAATAAGGATTTAAATAAACAACTAATAGCTGAGAAATTTGAGAAATGTAAATAAATATTACAAAGAATCTAGTGCCAGTATTCAATTGGCAGATCTTCGAGGGACCATCTCTCTATGTTCATGCTTATCATATATGCTGATATTCCAAGCTTTAACGATCAAATATCAGTTATAACATATGTGGGACCTTGGCAATGTCCGTTTGTTCTTTTTTCTACTGATCTGCAATGCAATCATAGTTATCCATCTATCAGTCATGTATTTACTACATAACGAGTGTATGCAAAAAATTGTGGGCTGTTTGCTTAACCATTGCACCAATTGATGAAAGATTGTTAAAACATATCTTATTCGTTACTCTTAACCATACCTGTAAATTTATATAATCATGAGTTTTCCTAGCTAAGTCATTTTAATCTTCGAGTTAAACAATTTTCTTTTAACAATGTAACAGAACAATCATTATAAGCAAATACCTAATATGTTAATGAGAGGTTTAAGTTTATCAAACATAATCTCATCCATCACATACATTGCGTGTAATATACATGTATATACATGGGTGTATATGATCTTATTATATAGAAACATATTATTATGCAAACATAATCAAAATATATGCATCGAAACATTAAACATTGTTTGATTGTAGTTATTTCAACAATTATTTATAATTTACAACTATTTTAAAGTTTAAATAAGATTTAAGTCATTGATTCCTAGTTATATTAAATTCATATTCTAAATATAAATTTAACTTCATTTGAAAAAAATAATAATTCAATTGAAAATTATTTCATATTTTGATATCTCTTTTAATAAATTAAATTGAAAACAAATTGTAATAAAATATCAGTCTTACTTTTTATGAAAGATTAAAAAATAAATATATTAAGAAGAGGTGTTTAATGAGGTACATAATGCTTGTGATCAATGTTTTAAAAAGTTGACCGAAAATTAAATTGATAGGACAAAAGATTTAAAAGGTTCAAACAATATTAGACCGTCATAGAATCAATTAAAAATTAAATAAAATTAAAGAATTTGAAATATGATTGGAAAAAATTGTTCTTACCTATCAATGAATTTAAAGTTCAATTGAAAAAAGACATTTTAAAATAGAAAATAATTTATTTATTTTAGTTTATAGGAATTTATTAATTTACTAAAATTGATCTATTTTAATAACAAGAGTTTAAAAAATTAGATTCAGAAAGTTTAAAATCAGATTAGAAAATTGAAAGGTTCAAGATTCTTATAATTAAACTTGTTGAAAAAGTTGGCTTTTTTAACATTTCCACATGTCAGCTTACTGACTTAACATACAGACATTATCAAGAATGGCTTAAACTACCAGCTCATGGGATAACTCTAATGACTATTTTGCATGTTCCTTCAAGATGAGAAACATAGACCTTTAAGGTATGAATACTATAAGCCAGGTGTCGTGTAAGTCCCCAGTTTTGCAGGATTCTCGCATTGTTTGTGAGGTGAAGGTTTTGGCTCAACAGCTACTCTCCGATGAAGTATGCAAACCTTTGGGCAGATCATTTTGATATCTCTTCGCTTTGGAATATTCGTCTATTTCATATTATAAATAAGAAAATCTCTTTTTCCAAAATAAAATAAGAAAGCTATTCTATCTAATTAAAAAATAATTTTCTAATCTAACAAAAAAAACTATTTTATAATATTTTCAAAAAATTTAATTTCGAAATTAAATAAAAAAACCTTATATTACTTGGTTATAACTAATTTCTCAATTAAGAATGTCTTTTCTGTTCTTTTTCGAGAGCAAGGTCAAGGTTTTCATGGACTGAGAAGCACAGATAGTCAAGGAAGCTAGCATGAGGAGAAGAATATGATGCAATAGCAAAGCGAGGAAATGGCCAGTGACATGAGTCAATTAGCGATGAGCAAGTGAATCTGTGAAATGGTACTGAAAAAAGAAAAAGAAAGACTCTTAAGATGTTTATTTGAGATTTTGTATAACCCTCTAATAAGAATTTTGATTTAAAAAAAGAAATAATTAACTATGGTGAAGTGTGAATTTGAACATTGGCAAGAAGTCTGGTGAGTTTGGTGAGAGTTTCCCGAGCAGAAAGAGTGCCTGGATGGTCATCTCCGCAAATAGAAGTTCTAATGAAAATAGCCTTCCTGATAAGAACATCTGCTATATCAAATTGGCCCCCTCTTAGCATCAACTTAGCTCTAGTTTCAAGTACAGTGGCTCTTGATAGCGCCAGTTCCTGCCAAAGGTATGGATTCAGCTGAGCATTAGTCTGGATGGGCCTCCAGCATAAAGATTTATCCAACCACTTCTCAATTGGGGTCACAAAAGCTTGCTCTGCTTCCTCCAAAGCATTAGTGCAGACGCGCAAGAGTTCTAGTGCTGCATTGCATCGAGAGAACGTAATAAATGTTCGTATTGCAAGAGGCAAAACCACTTCTTTGACAAAGTTCAACAACTCTGAAACCTTGAGCTCAACTGCTTTTGGGTCATTACCAAATCCAAGTAACAAGAAACATGCTGCCCATACATGTTCTGCATGATGGTATATGGACCCTCGACTGATGATGGCTTGAACCATAGCTTGTGCAGCTCCCATGATTCCTCTCTTGCGACTATAGAGCTTTATGTGCTCATTCACACATATGTATCCTTGCTTAGTACTACTTCTTGCAATATTAAATCTCAACAACATGGAAGCTGCTTCTACTTCTGATCTTTTGGTATACGAGGAGGTAAGACCACAACTCAAGGAATGCAAACAATTTCTCCACCGTCGTGTCTCCTTGTGCTTTTCGGGTATCTTACTTGCAGCCACAGCTAACAGGGAGACAGGGATTGCAGCTGGTGCAAACCATCCACTGGCCTGAACCATCCTGGTTGCCAAGCTCCTTGGACCATCAGCGTGATCAAATATAGAGAAACATACCTCAAAAAGTTGCAACAAGAAGATGTTTTTCCTCGATGGATGGCTCTCCCTACCATCCCATGACAATTCCTTCAATGGCACTCGGTTTATGGTATCTAACAGCCTACTTGGATTTATAGGGAGTTCAGATAAAATTGCTCCCACTATTGCAAGGCCCAAAGTTAGCCTCCCTACTTTCTCCTCAATAACTCTAAGAGCATCAATTTCACTAATCGAGTAATCTTTCATGATTCCCTGCATTAAGGACATTGCTTCCACACCTGACAAGTAAGACAGTTTTATAGGTTCTAAATTCATTACACAAGGAAGATGTGTAGATATTAGAATGTGGGTCTCACCACCAAAACGGGGTAGCAGTTCCATTACAAGTCTGTGATCCCACCAATCCTTTTCACTCTCCAAGTTATCGATTACAACCAAAAATGGTATGTTTCTCATTAGCTCTTTCCGAACTCTAAATATGGCTTCCTCTTCTTGCTCTTCAAAACTCCTTATCTTGCCCTTTCCTAAGCAATTGTCTGCACCTACGTCAACTTCTAAAAATGACCAGAGGTTCAGATAATTCTGTCTAACATACCTGCTCTCTCCTCCAACCCATAGAACCATCTTGTACCTCTGGTGGTATGTGTATGCAAATTCCAGGAGAAGTTCTGTCTTGCCAATTCCAGACTCCCCTGAGACACAAGCAATTCCCTTGCCATATAAAATCTTTGTTGATCTTTTTCTTTTTGCGTAGCGCCCACTATTTTTTGTCCTTACCTTATGTTGCCTTTGAGAAAACCCTGTACCTTGCATTTCTATCTCCTTTTCTGACTCCTTCCAAACAACTGGTTCCTTACCCTTCTTGTTGCCATTTTGTCGTTGTTTCCCTCTTTGTTTTTCGTCTGTTGAGCTGCTCTTACTCCATCCAATTGTCAAATTCTTTCTCCTGGATCTAGCCTTCAACTCAAAATAATCCTTTTCTGAATCTCCAGCAATGTCACCAAAAAGCATAAATTCTAGTTCAGACAACTCTTTCTTCCTGCCTATGAAGTTCTCATTTCGAGGAAAGGGGAACTCTTCCTTTTCCAATTTCTCTCTCCACTTAGTCACCCGCTCAACAACACTTCTCCTACCTAACTTCATCGCAAGAAGTGTGACTGCCCTTGATATGCAATCTCTCCAGTTACCTTCATGAGCTTCTAGTCTGCATTCGTCAACACGAGATAGGCCAGAAACAGCTTCTTTCCACTCCTTCTCTGTGCCACCATATAGAACCCATATCTCACCTCCATTTTTTTCCCACAACTCTCCCCTCTTCTCCACTATATCCCTAACAAGGCAATCACTTGGACTCAAATCAAAGAACAGCGGAACCAGATTCTTCTTACCAGCAAAAAATCGCAACTCTTCAATAGTATATGGATTTTTAAAAGACTTTTTTGTTAAAACTATGATACCAAAAGAAGAAACATCCATTGCTCTCTCTACAATTCCATGTTTACGGGAGTTCCTACATTGAGCCCTGTCTGATACATAACAACTCATCCCTTGAACCTCCAGTTCAGCTCGTAGCCAACTAACAAATCTCAGCAGAGATGGTTTGCGACCATGCAAACCTATGAAGATATCAAAGCTCCTCAATCTGTTACAAGAAATTGAAACTGAAACAGGAGTATACGATGCCCCATGGCTTCTTCCATGCTTTTTATGCCTGTCTCTAAGCCCTGAATAACCATTTTCATGTAGATAGCTGTAAATATTAGGAGTGCTATTAGAAAGGCCAGTTGAGGAAGATATGCGATCAAATTTCTGGAAGTCACTAACAGTACCGGCAACTGGATCCCTCATGTCTGAAAAGGCACCTCTGACATGTGTTAGAGATTCAGGGTCTGGATATCCTGAACTAGAGCTGGGATGTTCACCACTTAAATGCGTACTCTCACATTGGGCATCAGATCTAGTCGATTCGGACATTTGACATGTTGGTGACTTAGGCGAGAAAAAGGGTGACTGGTTGGCTGAAAAGAACACCGAAGATGATGAGGACATATTCCTTGAAGTTGATATTGGCAATGGATCAAATCTAGAGCTATCTCCCCAGGAATCCATAATGACCACTTCTTAATCCCAGTTACACTCTAGATATGAGAAGCCATTCTGTTAAGGCACAGTGACTTTAGTCAGTAAAATAATCGCTATAAATTAATAGTTATTATTGAATTGCCAGCAAAATTGAATGCTATGGCTGGAATTAGTAGATTTAATAGCCATAAAAGTGGAAATAATTGGACTGCAGATACTAGGAGTTGATGCCTACATGCTACCAGGTACGAGGAACAAAATTGGGCACCTTCAGGATTTGAAAAAATGTTGAAGAACACAATGCAGCAGTCCCAGAAATCAAACACCAGATATCAAACAGATATCTCAGAAGTAAGAAGCTAACCCGTAACATCTGATGCACCCGTAAATAGACACAAAGCGGGAATTTTATTCCTATGCGGCTAATCCAGACAAACAAATAGATAATTCCAATAATGGAAAACAGAATACCTAAAAGGCTGACGCAAAAATATTAGTAGAAATTCGGAAATATGGAAACTCAATGCCTAAGGGGTAAAACCAATAATGAAAATGAAAAGTTTGTATTTTACGTTTATGAGATCTTTCAGTAGTGACGAAAAAAAAATCAAACACGTCATACAACAAAAATATAAGTAGAATTCAGTTGAACAAAAAGAATAGAAGTTCTTGGCGGAAGTTTAGATCTAATTAGCTGTCGATAGACAAAAGAAACTTCAAAAAAAGATTCCGTTTCTCATATTAACAAAAGTAATGGGAATTCAGATCTGAGAGCTTACTTTTCTTGGCTTCAAATCTCGAACTATGCCTCAAAGCTTCAGTCTTTTGCCTTTAACAAATTGACCCAGATTAGAAAATAGTCTGGCTAGCTTACAAGAACTCGAACACCATCTCGGTCTATCATCAGTACAATGAACATAACCAACCTGCGTTGAAAACAGACACTGACTTAGCACATCACTACCGCAACCTAATAGAAATCAAATGATTGTTCAATCACTGCGGATAGAGATAGTGTTGACAACGAGAGAGAGAGTGACAGATAAACAGAGAGCAAACAGACCAGTCCATTCAAAGCGGAGTTGAAAGTAATTGATTTTCTACCCCTTTTCGAAATATGTATTTTCAGCTTTGATTGAGACCCACTTTCAGAAAAGGCCAGACAAAGTTGAAAATTTTGTGTTTACAACTTTAAAACCAATGAAAAAGATTTGCTTACCTTTTCAGAGATGGAAAGAAAAGGTAATTATCCAAGTCTAGCACTCCTCAACCAGCAGCACCCTTTAAATCGTGTTTGTGTTACTGCGGAACCAAAACAAACTCCAAAGTCCTTTCACTGTCTAACTAAATAGTCTGTCGTTTCCTTTCTTTAAGCGAGTCTTTCTCAATCCAAAAGTTAAAGCTTTGTTTTCTGTGTTTATGACACAAAGAAGAAAATGGTGTGCAAGGAAAAGTACAACCGTTGAAGAGGAGAAATGGGACCCAACGGGACGGATCTGACGAGGTCTGATCTTGCAGGCTCCACTTCACTTGGTCATTTTATTATAGCGGCGACATGTCTGGTAATTCACTTAATGTTGCTTTTTGTTTTTTGGTTTTGACGTGTGTTATTTACAAGGTATCAGAAAAGGTTTAACCTTTGTAAAGAAGGTCGACTAAAGTTGATTGTACTATGCTTAACTATAAAGATAGTATGGTATGATAATAATAATAATAATAATACAGCATTATGTAATCACTTTTCAGTCGTAGGTATGATAATAACAATAATACAGCATTATGTAATCACTATTCAGTCGTAGAGAAGATATAATTTTACTTCTCATGTTATCTCAACTTCTATCCTAATACATAATCCGATCCCAAAAAGCACAATGTGTCTGTGTCCGTGCATTGTAACTGGTGGCTGGGGTTCTCGAATGATAGAGAGTTAGCTGCTGTTTCTTTTTCTTTGTCGTTTCTCTTTGGTTTTTGGCTAAGTAAAACTAATATAGAGCAGTGGAGTGGACATGTGATGTTGTGGCACTAGTATCTTGGTAGTCAGCATTGAAAAGTGGAGTTTCATTTTTACTTGCTCTTTTCTCCAACCATCAAAGTACAGACGAGACGACCGCGAGTTTTTTCACTTGTATTTAATATGACTTTGATCTTTTACAAGTTAAAAACTACCAAGTGTACAAAGGTTGGATTTTTTTTCAAAAAAGGAATTTAGATATGAACAATCTGCTTCAGAAAATATAGTAGCACAGAAAGAAAAGACTAATTTGATACTAGAGTTAATCAGACCACCATTACTTGTTAGAAGGGTGATATATGATCATTATGATGAAAATCTGGCCAAATGTTACACTTAAATTAACTTTTGCTTGGATGAGGTGTGTAGTGATTTACCAGTTGATGGATATGGCAGATCTCGAGCTGTATATAAGACCGATTCAATATATCATATTCAATTAAATGCTTTGTTTCATACCTTAAATAGGAGAACTGCTTGTGAAATTAAAGGTAAAAAGAATTGAAATGACTAAGTTGACTTCATTCATATTTGGAAGCACATGCATACATGTGAGTGCTCAGGGCCAAGCCAAATTGATGGCTAAGATGGTTACACTTGGTAACATCAGCCAGCAATAGGAGAGATTATTAAAAAAAAAAACAATTTATACAAGCTTTTAATAGACTTTTATTTACATAAGAGAAGAAGATTGTCCAAAGTTTTGAGTACATTAATTCATACTTCTGAGCCGTATTAGTTTTGTTTTAAGAAAGAACAACATGCCATCAGACACACATGATACAAGTGGAAAGCAAATGCCAATGCACAGTCTTCGTTGCTCATCATCAGGCCCATAATAAGGAGGCTGCCTGCCTAGGCTAGGCTTAGCTCTCATGTGCAACTTCAATTTGGGGTTTTGTTTTGTTTTGTTTTGTTTAGACAACACTTTTGGTTTCTTTTTTCTTTAAGTATACATATACGGAAGACAAATGGGACGGATGACTACAAAAATTTATCCCACCGTTTGTTTGATAAATGGCTCGGATTTCTCTGTATTATACTCATGCCATGTCATTAATTTTTTTTATTACGATTTGTTCCTAAATGCAACTTACCATCTACTAAGAACGAATATTTAAGTCATAGTCGTGACTCTTGTTATGCTTTTTTTTTTCTTTTTCTTACGTTTTGTTCTTAAATGCATCTTATACCATCTACTAAGAGTGACATAATTTAAACAAATATTTATAATTTTTAGGCTTCAAAATTTCAATCGCACCTTCCTAAAAGAATTTCAAGTTAAACTCCAAATATTCCTCTTAGCAAATGTTACTTCATATAACAATTAATTTGCGCACATCTTACTTCATAAGGAGATTATAAAAAAAAAGATTAAAAACATGAAGAAAATGTCTCATGGGTGTGACTTAATATGTCAGACCCATGACATACAACCATTAAGTATTCTTAAATATTTTTTAAGTATATATACACTAAGGATGAATGGGATAGACGACCACAAAATTTCATCCCATCGTAAACGACTGGAATTGTTCCCTTGTCACAACTGTGGCTATTAATAGAATGGACGATCACGAAATTCCATCCCATCGTGAACGGTTGGGATTATTCCCTGATCATGCTTGTGACTTAAATAGTCACAGTCGTGACTGCCTTTTTTCTAACGTTCTCTTCCTAATTCTATGCTTCTCTTCTCTGTCAATAAATAAAGTTACTTTATTGATATAGGCTTCTCTATGGTCACTCAATCCCTTTGGAATGTCCTAAGTAACTATTACATCTTCCTCTTCAAAGCTCTTTCCTTTCTCTTCTCTACCAAAAGTCCTATTACCCTCAGATCGAAACTGCTTTTGAAAAAAGGATCAACATCAAACATAAAAATGCTCTCAATTGCTGAGCCAGACAAAATCGATATTTAAACTGGAATGTCCTGAGTAACTATAACATCTTCCTCTTCAAAGCTCTTTCCTTTCTCTTCTCTACCAAAAATCCTCTTACCCTCAAATCATAACTGTTTTGGAAAAAAGGGTCAACATCAAACATAAAAATGCTCTTAACTGTTGAGCCAAACATAATCGATATTCAAAAAGGAGTATAAATAGAAAAAGTTATAGAAGGAGTAGAAGACGAAGACAAATGACTCGCAGAAGGAGTCGTTGAAGTTCAACATAGCGCCTTCTACATGCATTTCACACTTTAGTACTTTTACCGATTCCAATAGGAAATTGTTTCTATGTGATAAAAAAAAAGAAGGTGGTGGTTAGTGTTAATAGACAAGGCTTTGAAGGTAAAGAAGAAGCAGACGACCGACAAACAAGTCCAAGAGAGAGAAACATCTCATGTAATGATTCTTGGTAATGTAATGTCTGTATATTTTCACTCATTCACAAAACGATTCGTTACATGTGAGTTTATAGGCATTACAAGAATCAATCACATTACTGCAATTGATCCTGTTTCTTCTCCTAAGGCAGGATTACAGGAATTCCACAATTACAGGGATTTGACTAGATCATGTAATTAACATGATTTACTTTCCTAACACTCCCCCTCAAGTTAGGTCGTGGGATCTTCCACGCCTAACTTTCCCTATGAGTTACTGAAGGCTTGAGCTGGAACAGCCTTAGTTAGCATGTCTGCAAGCTGATCCTCTGAACGAAGATATGGCAAACTCACAATTCTTGCCTCGATCTTTTCTTTGATGAAATGCCTGTCAACTTCTATGTGCTTGGTGCGATCATGTTGCACCAAAATTTCTGAAATGCTTATCGCTGCTTTGTTGTCACACATCAACTGGCATGTGTCTCCAACAGGAAAGCCAATTTCAGCTAGCAACTTCCGAAGCCAAAGTACTTCTGCTAACCCTTGAGCAATTCCTCGAAATTCTACCTCCGCACTCTACAGAGCCACAACCTTTTATTTTTTTCTTTTCCATGTTACTAAATTTCCTCCGACCAATGTAAAGTAACCAGAGGTTGATCTCCTGTCCACTGGGTTACCGGCCTAGTTTGCATCGTTATAAGCCTGTATTCCCAGATGTCCATGTTTCTGAAATAGCACTCCTTGACCTGGTGTTTCTTTAAGGTAGCGTACAATCCTGAGCGTTGCTTCCATATGATCCGCCTAGGGGTTATGCATAAATTGGCTGATTACTCCCACAGCATAAGCGACATCGAGCCTGGTATGAGAAAGGTAGATAAGCTTCCCAACCAATCTCTGGTACCGTCCTCTGTCAGCTTCCTCAACCCCTTCTTTCATTTTGAGTCCATGATTTACTATTATTGGTGTCTCTGCTGGCTTGCAGTCAATCATCCTCACCTTAGCTAGTAAATCCAAAACATACTTTCTCTGAGAGATGAAGATCCCCCTTTTTGACCTTAGTACTTTAATCCCAAGAAAGTACTTTAATCTTCCAAGATCCTTTATCTCAAATTCTGTAAAGAGCTATTGCTTAAGCTTTGCAATTTCCTCTTGATCATTCCCAGTTATAATCATATCATCAACATATATGATGAGACATGTAACCAGTTTCTCTCTTTTTTTTAAGAATAGGGTGTGATCAGAGTTCCTCTGTCTGAATCCATTCTTCTTCATTGCTAAGGTTAACCTCCCAAACCAAGCTCTGGGTGACTGTTTTAGG
>JANZLC010000201.1:26887689-26899370 GCA_026413385.1 Erythroxylum gracilipes
TTTGAAAAGTAAGCATTTTTACGATTCTAAGAAAGCTTTCTAAGAAAAGAAAAATGTTTTCAAGGTTTTTGCTTATTCTTTTGTTATAAACTGTTCTCACGAGCTTCCAAGCTTACCCCCCTTTTCTTCCCCTATTCAGGTAATGAGGAAGAGATCAAGTGATCAAGAGTATAAGGATATTACTACAGATTCTACATATCTTGGAATTTAAGTCATCTTTGTAAATACAAGGATTAGTCACATTTCAAGGATTATTAGTTCATGTAACTTTTGTATTTTGAGATTTGAGACATTGATGTATTGTGGTTTGAAATGTCACTTCAACTTGTAAAGAACGCTTATCTTTTGATGTTAATGAATTATGAATCATGTATGGATGATGTTGAGAGGAATATGAATTTGTATATGGATAAGGTTGAGTTGAAATTAAGTATATTTGAGGAAGTTATCGAATTGAGATGATAAATCTTGAATACGAATTATTGTTGATTTTTTTTATATATAGTATGTGTTATGGAAAAAGGATTATAGAAATGGTATGAGACTTTAAGCTTTATGATTTCTTTGGATTACGGCCACGTTGTATGACGAGTAATAATACGCACAAGTTTTATGGTAAACGGGGCCCAACATGTTTGGTATCAGAGCAAGAAGAGATTACAAGGAACTACGCTCAAGTATGATGATGGTATTTTGTTAAGTTAAGGTATGATTCGTTTATAATGAGTTGGGTTCCGGAAACGGGATCTAACAGGATTATACGTGTGTTGCATCTTCACGAGTCTGCTACAACTTCGTCTCCGACATAGGTCTGGAGTCTCACACACCTGAGTACGCTACACCTTTCGAATACCAGAAATGAAGGTGGTGAAATCGTTTCTCTCAAACGTCACTGACATTGCTGCATACCTGAAAATGTTGTCTGATACGTTGTGAAGTCACCTGAGTTGCACGTCACCGGTCTGCTCTAGTTGCGTCTCGTGGGCGTGATATTTGGTTGTGTGACTAAATTGAAAATGGTGAACGATTAGGTTTTTAGGGATTTAACTAATAAGTCACCCCGTGACTCACGATTTTTTAAAATTTTTACTAAAATATTATAATAAATTTATTTAATTTGTATATTTTATGTACATTACACTATACATTTACAAATTTTATTTTATTTTTTATTCCTAATTTTTACTAACTAATTTTATTAATTCATTTTAAATATTCTAACTCTTATATTTAACTTATTTTCTGCCAAGTAATTTTATCCGCATTCACAAATTTTAAATTTTTTCACAAATTTTAATATTTAACAATATTTATTTATACATCTTTAACCTTTCATAACATAATATATTCATAAATACTCTCCAATTCCCTTAAAATTTTATTTTTATTTTTTACATAGGTCACAAGTTTAACACCCATAATTCCTTAAAATTTTTAAATTATAATCAGGCCATAACTCCTTATATTTGTATAATTTTTTTATAAAATTTTCTCTTTATTTTTTAAGTATGTACTAAAATATTATAACAAATTTATTTACACCTTTTCTTATCAACTTTTACTAAACTATTTTATCTTTTCCTCCATATAAATTTCACAATATTTACTAACATATTTCATCCATTTATTTTTTTAATTCCTTCGTTATTATACATTTCCAAATTTTTTATTTTTAAATTTTTAATTTTAACTTACTTATTTTATTAATTCATCCTAAATATTTCAACTATTATATTTTTACCTCTTTTCTTTGACAAAATTTTTTCTTACAAAATTTTAAATTACACAATATTCATTTATACATCTACAACTGTACATAACATAACATATGTGTATATATATATTTTACGTACGCATTATAATTATTTGGATTATCACTCCGCGGTGTCTGTGTGTGCTAGTTACAACATTAAGCCACACACAAGACAGTATCTCTGTTGTAGAGTGGAGAGTGTAGAACATCCTTAACATAACGACTTCAGCACTCAGCTAAAAATACTATACAAAACCTAGAGATAAATTCATTTTATAAATCAAATAAATAAATAATTTTATTTTAATCTCCTGTGTAGTATTTGTTATTAATTTGCTAAAACTGTTTGAAATAAATAATTTATTTTAAACATGAAATTAATTAGAAATTAATATTTTTATTATTCAAAATATTTTTATTATTTATAATTAAACGCTTGATATTTAGAAATTAGTTTTATAAAAATTATTTTAAAATATATGTATTTTAAAGATAATTTAAATCTAAAATAAATTTATAAATTATTATAAGTTGATTAAAATTATAAATTAATTATGAGATCAAAATATATTAAATAATAAGAATATTATATATTACATATTTAATTAGATAAAATAGAAAATAAAAACTAATTTATATATGTTTCTGTCTTCGTCCTCTGCGAACGGAACAAAAATTTCTGTCCTCGGTAAACAAACACCTCAAAAAACAGAACTTTTTTGTCCTCGTCCTTTGTCCTCGCGTTCAAAGACGCTAATCAAACACTACTAACTAGAATCAATCTGACTCTTCCTGCTGGAAACTTGAATATCGTTAGTCTAAATACTGACGTAGTCACGTGGTGTCTGTCAGCCTTTTATAAACCAATCAAATAACTTATTGGGCTAGCCTCGGCCCTCGCCAAGATTCTTTGTATGTAATAGTTTACACTTGTACAGCCCAAGCTCTCTTTTATTTGTAAATATTAAAGATAAATAAAAATTTAAAATTTAAAAAATTACGTATATTGCACTGGCACTGAGGCAGTGGTGGATAATTTTGCTCTCCTGGATCTATTTCTATCTTCAACAAGTGTACTTTTCGAGGAATCATATGTTTTTGTTATCTTTCACTTGATCTTCAGGACGAGGTATTCATCATTTTCTCTCCCATGATTGATGTGTATCTAAAGGGTTTGCCTTTTTTTTTTTTTTCCTTTTCTGTTCCGAAAATATCTTGTCCATGTTTTGGATTATCCATAACTTATGCTGCTTATAAGAGACCCGTCTAGCAACTCTGTTCTGTTCTGTTTTTCTTTGTCCTTGAGTAGGGGTTTTGGTGGGGATTTTCTTGGGTTTTGATTGTCCGATGTTCTGTATTCTCTGATAACTTTTGACCCAATTGGCGGGTTTGTGGTAGTTTGCTTTCGTGATTGATAAATCGTAGTAGTTTGTTTAGGGAGATTTTGGGTCTGAATGGCTCGGTTGGTTCTTCCATGCAAAAGTTTGTGTTTTCCAAGGACCAATCTTTTGGGTTTGATCTCCACTGCTCATGTGATTGCTCCTACCCAATTTCCTGCTCCGTTGTTGTTCATGACGTTGACTGTAGTTATGTTTGTTTGTGTAACTGGAGATAACTGATTGCGTTATTCATTGTGTAACGAGATTTTAGGAATGCAAAGTAGTTCTGGATGTATTTAGTCTGTCGACGCTGCTTGTTTTTGTCTTGTTCAGATTCCCTCAAAATGATTTGTGTTGGTGCCTATACATGTAGATTCTCTTGTTGTTGTGCTCTTGCGAGTTTGATATTTGGGCCCTTGCTAGGCTAGCTAAGTTTCAGTTGAAAAACTGTCGGAATATGTTCTGTCTAAACTTTGATGCACATTAAGATATTTGAAATTTGTTGTATGCTCTTCAGTTTCTATTATGAATGTTTGTTCATGCTAATGTTCATTTACTTTCTGTTTTATTGATTAATGAAGCCTAAGGTTACAAACCGAGCTAGTTTCATCTGCAATTCAGTGAAAAATATATCCAGATACAGGCACTTACTAAGCTCAGAGGTTTGTATATATATATTTGCATCGAAATTTGATTTTATGTCATGGCTTCATCTTCTTTTTCATTTTATGTATTATAATGATCAGCCAGACGATTTTGTTAGTCTTTTCTAAGAATTGATTTATTTCAGGTCACCTTTCAACGGAACTGTCAGTTTCTGTACCCTGCACTCTATGTAATTTCTATAACTTGAAATACTTTTTTTTTTCAAAAGTCATTGACATTATTTTAATCAACCTTTCTATTGATGTGTTTATTATGCTTCTTCAACTTTCAGAGGGCTAAACAAAACAGCAGGAAGCTAATTTGTTCAGTTTCAACAGAAACATTACCGAAGCAAATTGAAGAATCCGACATGGATGCTCCGAAAGAAATTTTCTTGAAGGACTACAAATTGCCTGATTACTACTTTGATACGGTATGGATATCAAAGAGAATTGACTGTTGGGACTTCCAATGTATTTTTGGAACTATTATGTCTTTTTATCTCCTTATCACACTAAAATTTCAGGTGGATTTGAGTTTTGTTCTGGGTGAGGAGAAAACAATAGTTAGCTCGAAAATAACCATATTCCCTAGAGTTGAAGGTAGCTATTAAACTGGATAATATTTGGGTACTGGTAGCTAACAGTCATCAATTTTGTTTTCATGATACAATCTTAGTGTTTCTCTCTTCCTGACAGGTTCTTCTTACCCTCTGGTTTTGGATGGCCAAGGCATGAAGCTAATATCGGTTAAAATTAATAGTGAGAACCTGAAGGTCTGTGATCAGTTTCACATTCATAATATGTTTTTTGATTTTTGCTTCCATTTCCCACTGTAAAATTTAACTCCAGTCAATTAATCCCTAGTTGTAATTTACCTCTAGTTAAGAGTTTGGGTGCTTCGTTTGAAAGTACCGATTACCAAGTATCGCTTCCTTTTTTGTGCCACCTTTTCACTTTTATTTCTCTCATCTGTTTCCAGGATGGAGATTACAAGGTGGACTCGCGCCATTTAACAATCCGATCACCACCAGTTGGTACATTCACGTTGGAAATTGTTAATGAGATATATCCTCAGAACAATACCTCATTGGAGGTAAAGCTTATTTTCTTTTAAGAACTACTTCTGATATTGGTGGCTAGTTTATAGCCTAACATGTATGTTCTCTTATTAGGGGCTTTACAAGTCATCTGGGAATTTCTGCACACAATGTGAAGCAGAAGGGTTTCGCAAAATCACATTTTATCAGGTTGGCACATTTAACTAGTTCTATTTCTTTTCTACTTTGTATTGCACTATACAATTTGATTTACTGCTTTTTCTTGACAGGACCGCCCTGATATAATGGCAAAATACACATGCCGGATTGAAGCTGACAAATCACTGTATCCTGTATTGCTTTCGAATGGAAATCTCATCGAACAAGGTGACTTGGAGGTGAGCTTCACTTGAGTGTAAAATATGACTGCATTAATTTTTTTTCAAATATTTGCCTGCTTCAGCAAAGTTTGGTCTCTGATGTTCCATTCAGGATGGGAAACATTATGCCCTTTGGGAGGACCCCTTCAAGAAACCTTGCTACTTGTTTGCCTTGGTTGCTGGACGGTTGGAGAGCAGAGATGACTCATTTATTACCCGATCTGGTCGAAAAGTGTTTTTGAGAATCTGGACCCCAGCGCAAGACCTACCCAAGACTGTTCATGCCATGTATTCACTTAAGGCAGCCATGAAATGGGATGAGGATGTATGTATATATTTAAGTCCTTTCTTCTACAATAATCCCAGAGCTGCTTTCACCAACTAGGTCTTAGATTTTATGGACTATCATATGAAACAGGTATTTGGTCTTGAATACGACTTAGATCTGTTCAATATTGTTGCTGTACCTGATTTTAACATGTAAGTTGTGTTCTTCATTCTGTAAAATATGATATGGTTTACCCGTATAGGTTGATAAATTGCTTTTAGCTTCTGTACAACTCACAGTTAATCCTTTTGCTTTTCTATTGATTGCTAGGGGAGCTATGGAGAATAAGAGTCTTAACGTATGCATTCTGACTCTCTAAATTGCTATTGAAGGAAATTGATATTTGATTATCTTTTAAGCAAATTTTGTTATCGTATTGCTTCTAAACAGATTTTCAACTCCAAGCTTGTTTTGGCATCTCCTGAAACTGCTACAGATGCAGATTATGCAGCAATTCTAGGTGTTATTGGCCATGAGGTTGGTTAAGAATTCATGTGACATAATAATTGAATTTGTGAAATTTGTTGGCTTTTTATGCATCAGTTGCAGGAATAATTTGGTTTAACCTAAAATTTTTTATCATGCAGTATTTCCACAACTGGACTGGCAATAGGTAGGCTGAGGCTCAGCTTAAAACCTGTTATTCTCCAAATAATTGTGTCTTACATTTGTTGCCCTCTTTATGATTACGATAGTTATCTGGTGGACTTGTTAGCAGTTATGTTCACTTTCAACTTTATGATTCTTACCTGAATTTTAGTCATGGGTTTAGAAATTTGTTGTATTTCTTTATTTTGAGATGTAAAATTTTGTCTGAATGTCATGCAGAGTGACTTGCCGTGACTGGTTCCAACTGAGCTTGAAGGAAGGCCTAACTGTGTTTCGCGATCAGGTAGAAATCTCTATCTTGCTTCTAGAAAATGGCAATATCCACTAACCTAACTCATGTTGAGTATCCAAAATCTGTCTTTGATGCCAGGAATTCTCATCAGACATGGGAAGCCGCACTGTGAAGAGAATAGCTGATGTGTCAAGACTTCGTAGCTATCAGTTTCCTCAGGTTTTTCTTTTTTAGCTTTTCCATAATTTTCAAATTAATCCCTCAAGTTTGACTGTCATATCAATTAGGAATTTCCAGATTTCAAGTTGATATACAGGCACCTTTTCCTTGTGATACTATGAAATTTGGTGTATTCTGTGTCTTTATGCATTAAATTTATGCTTTGGGAATATCCAGGATGCCGGTCCCATGGCTCATCCAGTGCGACCACATTCTTACATAAAGGTCTGTAATTTTTAAGGAATGTAACTTTCTCTTTTAATTATCAGCTTGCATAGAAAAGCTTATAGTTAAACATTACCTACTTTCTTCTCCATTTTTCAGATGGATAATTTCTATACAGGTATCCATTCAAATCTCTTAGGTGCCAAAGAAGAAACTACACTTCAGTTACTTGAGATTTACTCTATATAATTTGTATCTTATGTCCCATTCTTGTGCAACCATGCCTGATTTCTTCTGATACTGGGGATTCACCAACTTCATCATGCAGTGACGGTACTTTTCTGTGTTGTGCTTTAGCATCTTTTCAATGCAATGCACTTGTCTCTGTTTTTGGACTAGAATATGATAACTTGTCTTGTTCTTGACTGTTTCATTTTCTTTTTGACAGGTTTATGAAAAGGTTTGAGTTTCTTACCTGCTGCACGTGAGTTTGCCTCTGTTGGGAACAGTTAATACTTGTGCACCGATTGCTTATTGTTCATTCTTCTGTATCAGGGAGCAGAAGTTGTTAGGATGTACAAGACCTTATTGGGGAGTCAGGGGTTTAGAAAGGTATGGCAGACTACATTTCTGAATTGGGACCCGTTTCTTATGGAAAAAGAATGTTCTTTTTTACCTATAAAGTGCTATTTTAAGGCAAATGAAGTTACTATACTTTGTGTCTCAGGGAATTGATCTTTACTTTAAAAGACATGATGGCCAAGCTGTTACTTGTGAGGACTTCTTTGCCGCAATGCGTGATGCAAATGGTGCAGATTTTGCAAATTTCCTATCATGGTATGTATTTGTTCTTATTAGCTGAACTTAGATGCGTCTTTGTTATTTACAATCTTAGTGTTTAGTTTTGCCCCCTTGATTACAGGTACTCTCAAGCTGGTACACCTGTTGTCAAAGTCACTTCATCTTACGATGCTGATGCTCATACATTCTCTTTAAAGTTTATGTATGAATCCTTGAACTTTGTTGTAATGAATAATCTGTCTTGCATGCCACTTTAATATGATTAATGTGTTCTTTTGTGCATTTTACAGTCAAGAGGTACCACCAACTCCAGGGCAGCCAGTTAAAGAGCCCATGTTCATTCCTATCCAACTGGGTCTGCTAGACTCAAGTGGCAAAGATATGCCTCTGGCCTCAGTGTATCATGACGGTACACTGGAATGTATTGCAAAAGATGATCAACCAGTTTATACAACAGTCCTTAGAGTAACCAAGGTTAGTATATGACCTTGTGGGGATTGGATTGCATAGTGTAGTTCTATTTCATTGTTTTCATACCGGAACTGAATAATCAGTTTATCAGGTTAGATTTTAAACTAATTGGAGCCTACCATCTCATTTGAACTGCTTAAATATTTTAGTTTATGGCCACCATATGCATGAAATGATATTACATGTTATACCTATGTTGACTTAGCTGTAGGAGGACCATCATTGGTCCTATAAGGTGTTAAATGGGTTCATGAGCAACTTGTTTCTCAGCATTAAGAACTCAGTTCCCAATATACAACAGAAATTAAGTTATGATATCCGAGCATGTTAAAATATTTATTTCATATGATGCTGTTTCCCCTGTGAAAATTTTCTGTTCAACGAGACATTGGTTCCTAACTCTGACAAAGATTCAGTGGTCTCAGCTATAAATGCAAAAGGATGATTTGTCACTTTGTAGTTTTTGGGTTTTCTTTCATCATAAAAAAGATTTATCTGCCACTGCAGTATCTAATAATTAAACAAATATCATGTCATGCAGAGAGAGGAAGAATTTGTCTTCTCAGACATACCTGAACGACCAGTTCCTTCTATATTGCGTGGTTACAGTGCTCCTGTCCGTCTTGAATCTGATCTGTTGGACAGTGATCTGTTTTTCCTACTTGCTCATGATTCAGATGAATTTAACCGGTTAGCATCTTGGGATTTTTTTCTATTGTACAGTCATGTGACTGGTATTGATAATAATAATATTGTCGTCTTGTAGCTGGGAGTCTGGACAGGTCTTGGCCAGGAAGCTAATGCTTAGCTTAGTTGCTGATTTCCAACAGCAAAAGCCCTTGGTTCTGAATCCAAAATTTGTACATGGTCTCAGAAGCATACTTTCTGATGCAAGTTTGGATAAAGTATGTCCTCTTTCATTCTGTGTTTTTGTGTGTATGTATTGATCTCATTTGGGCAATTGAGCCTGCTTTGGGAAGCGCTCTTACTTGGAATTGAAGCAGTTCTCTAGTGTGTGGTCATTATGCTTTTATGATAACCTGCAGAGCAGCATATTAATTGTGCCTACAATCTCTATAACTATTCTATTGAGAATGCTTCTGTTTTCATGCGACTTTTGAGTCTTGGGAACTGACCCCATTACTAAAGTCAATGTACCCAGTGTACAAGGCTCCCCGCTTTGCGGGGATCTGTGGAGGTTATAATGTACGCAGCTTTCCCTTTGTAATTTAACGAAGAGGCTGTTTACGTGACCTGAACCTATGACCTTATGGTTACAAAGGAGGAACTTTATCACTTTCTTCAAGGCTCACCCTTGACCCCATTACTAATTGACATTAACTGTATTGTTTTTCAGGAATTTATTACACAGGCAATAACACTTCCTGGTGAGGGGGAAATAATGGACATGATGGAAGTTGCTGATCCTGATGCAGTTCATGCTGTTCGATCCTTCATCAGGAAGCAGCTTGCTTCTGAACTCAAAGCGGAGTTTCTTAGCATGGTCTGGCATCTTCTGCATAACTAGATGCTTCATCATATAACGTGTTCTTTACATGTTTGTTTTGTCATAAGTGGTGAATATATTTTCTGTACATCACAGGTTAAAAACAATAGGAGCTCAGAGCAATACGTGTTTAACCATCCTAATATGGCCAGACGTGCTCAAAAAAATGTTGCTCTATGTATGTATTTTCTATTTAAATTTTGAAGATTTTTTTATTTCTTAGAACTAACTTTATTATATGTCTTTGCTTCAAACCTTTTGCAGCCTATCTTGCATCACTTGAAGAGCCAGAATTAACTGAGTTAGCTTTACATGAGTACAAAACAGCATCAAATATGACGGAACAATTTGCAGCTCTGGTAGCCATAGCACAGAATCCTGGAAAAACCCGTGATGAAGTCCTTGCTGATTTCTACGAAAAATGGCAGCATGATTTCTTGGTGAGTATACATATATTAGCTCTTTATCACCGGTGCTTCGGAAACAGGTCAACTTTATGAAGAAACAATTATTGTCCATTGCAATTGGATTGACATTCTAATTCTTGGGTGAAATTTAGAAAAAGTAAATTAAAAAGAAATTATTTGATGTGTTTTTCCGCCCTCCTCTGGTACGAAGTAACTGTATTCAAAATCCTGAAATTTGTAAGGAAATGAAATTTCAGTTCCATGTGAATGACAGAATTATAATTGATGTTATGAATTCCAGTTCTTAGTATCCTGAATGGAGTTTATGAAGCTTTCATAACGCCATTGTAGTTGATTGGAAGCGGTTAGAAGAAAACAGCTTGTAGATTTTAGTATCCACCATCCCGCTGTTTTAATAACTTGGGGTGTGCTCTACGTTTAGGAATGTTTCTGAACTTTTGCAGATTTCAGTCACTAGTTGCTGCAATAGAAGTTTTCAACCATTGCCTTTCCTGAGTAATTGCCTTTTTTGTCCCACCTTTCTGACAGGTTGTAAATAAATGGTTTGCTCTTCAAGCTTCATCTAACATTCCTGGCAATCTTGAAAATGTTCGGAAGCTCTTAAGTCATCCAGCATTTGACCTACGTAATCCAAACAAGGCAAGACATCAGTAGTCTCTGAGAATTCGTATGCTGAGGTGCTAGTAAAATTTCTATGTAATGAGGTTCTTCTGTAACAGGTATACTCTCTGATTGGAGGATTTTGTGGTTCTCCTGTGAATTTCCATGCAAAAGATGGATCAGGCTATCAATTTTTGGGAGAGATGGTGGTGCAACTGGACAGGATTAATCCTCAGGTCTGTTTAAAATAAATTTGGTGAAATCATTTAAGGCTGAGCTTTGGACGTAAAGCTTTAGTTGCTGTTATCCTATTAACCGTATTGAATAATTACAGGTGGCCTCAAGAATTGTGTCTGCTTTCTCAAGATGGAGACGCTATGATGAAATGCGGCAGAAGCTTGGAAAGGTAACTTGTTTCCGAAATCTTAGGTGCTTAGTAATTTGTTGAAACCAACCAAAGATGTGAGCTAGCAACAAATACTGCTTATAGGATCTATTGTTTATGCCCCGCCCCAAGTAAAGTTTGCCATTTATCTTCTGCAGGCGCAGCTGGAGATGATAATGTCTACTAATGGGCTGTCAGAGAATGTTTTCGAGATTGCCTCAAAAAGCTTGGCTGCTTGAAAACCTCCATCTCAATAACAGAAAGAAGTTGGCCATCAATAAATAAATAAAATAATAAATTAAAACCCCCACCTTTCGTGGTTTTGTTTAAGAATCTGGTCATGGAATTGCGTTACATTATGTTGAGAAGAATGCATAAGATTTCATGGTCATGGAATTACGTTACATCATGTTGAGAAGATTTCATCTTTCAAGTTAATTCATCCTATCTGCGTTTGCCTAGCGTTTTAACCAGAACGGACGAGGTGCCTTGGTGAAGTCATGGGTCTTTCTCTCAGAATTATCTTCATAACAAAATAAGAACATTCCAACGCTCCAATTGTGAGAGGAGTATACTGATACTCCCTCAGTGCTCCTCCTGCTGGATCATCATCCGAGACTTTGCTCTGACTTATTCCTGGATCTTGATATACGCAAATTGCATTTGCGTTCCTCTGAACTTCACAGGCTTCATCAATTAGACGCACTTGCTCAGCAATCTCTTCAGTCGTCATATCATCC
>JANZLC010000201.1:26910724-26929198 GCA_026413385.1 Erythroxylum gracilipes
AGACGAAAGGAAAAGCAGACGCAGGGAAAAGCAGACGGAAGAAAAAGTCTGGGCATAGGTTGGTATTTTGGAGATATTTGGAGCTGTAGAGCTCAGATTGGAGTGATTTAAGTTGCAAATTGAACTAGAGACTTGGGGCTACAAATGTATGAAGAAGTTCGATTGAGATTCAGCCCCTAAGATGTTCAGATTTTGGAGTGAAGTTCGGTGTAGTGGTCAGTCCCAAGGTTGTTTAGGTCATAACTTCTTCAATTCATATCCGAATTGTCTAATTAAGTTTTTTCCTATTTTGTGGTCAATATGTATTTGGTTTTGGTTCCTCTATGCTTTATGGGTCCGAATGTTTGGAGATAGGGTCCAACACCTATTATACTTGGGAGACCCTTTTTAGCCATAGCTGGAGTAATCATAGATGTTAAGAATGCCAAAATGACTCTGAAGGTGGGAGAGGAAGAAATTGAGTTTAATTTGGGAAAGGAAATGAAGGCCATGGATGACAAGGATTCTTGTTTAAGGGTGGACCTTATTGATGGGCTGGTGGGCACTGAGTTTAGAAAATCCCATCCAAAGGATTCGTTGGAACACTACTTAGTGAAGGTTGTAAAAAATGCAGGGGGTAATATAGAATTTATAGAGAAGGAGTCAGAAGTTTTTGAATTCACACAGATGCTCGATGCACAGCCTGAGCAAAAATCTACACAACCTATGCAACCTGAACTGAAACTATCACCTGATTCTAACAACGAAGAACCTCCTAATGTGGAATTGAAACCGTTGCCTACTAACCTTAGGTATGAATTTTTAGGCCCTAATTCGACCTATCCAGTCATTGTTAATCCTCTTTTAAGCCCTGTGCAGGTTGATAAACTTTTAAGAGTGCTTAGAAAACATAAGCAAGCAATTGGGTACAAAAAAGTGAATCAGCCCATCTTTCTACACACATAGAATTCACTTAGAGAATGATGCAAGACCTATAATTGAACATCAAAGAAAGCTAAATCCAAACATGAAGGATGTGGTCAAGCAAGAGGTCTTAAAGCTATTAGTTGTAGGTATTATATACCCCATTTTCGACAGTAATTGGGTAAGCCCTGTCCATTGTGTGCTCAAGAAGGGAGGTCTAATAGTTGTGAAAAAGGAAGGTAATGAATTAATACTAACTAAGACAGTTACGAGATGGCAAATGTGTATAGATTACAAAAAATTAAACACGGCCACCCATAAAGACCACTTCCCTTTGCCATTTATTAATCAAATTTTGGAAAGACTTGCTAAATATGATTATTTTTGCTATTTGGATGGCTTCTCTGGTTTCTTTCAAATTCCCATTCACCCTAATGACCAAGAGCGAACTACTTTCACATGCCCCTGTGGTACCTTCGCATATCAAAGAATGCCATTTGGGTTGTGTAATGCACCAGCTACATTTCAGCGTCGCATGACGGTGATCTTTTCGGATTTTATTAAGGAAATTATAGAAGTATTCATGGACGAATTTTCTGTTTATAGGCTAACATTTGACTCTTATTTACCTAATCTTGCCAAAGTTTTAAGCAGGTGTGAAGAGGTTGATCTAGTGCTTAATTAGGAGAAGTGCCATTTTATGGTATAAGAAGGAATAGTCTTGGGCCACTTAGTCTCTAATCATGGAATAGAAGTGGATAAGGCTAAAACTGAAGTGATAGCGAATCTACCTCCACCAACCTCAGTAAAAGAGATCAAAAGTTTCTTGGGATATGCAAGCTTTTATAGGCGTATCATCAAAGATTTTTCTCATATAGCAAAGCCTTTGACTAATTTGCTGAGTAATGATGTGCCATTCAATTTTAACCAATTTTGTCTTGATGCTTTTTTCAAAATTAAGCAAGCCTTAACCTCGCCGCCTATTCTTCAACCCCCGAATTGGTCCCTCCCCTTTAAAATCATGTGTGACAGTTTGGATTATTCTGTGGGAGCTGTTTTACAGCAATGAAGGAACAAGGTGGCCCATGTGATATATTATACGAGCAAGACATTGGATGATGCTCAAATTAATTATGCCACTACTGAAAAGGAGTTACTAGTTGTAGTGTTTGCAGTGGATAAATTCAGGTCATATATCGTGGGCTCGAAAGTGATAGTCTACTCGGATCATGCAACCATCCACTATCTACTTACAAAAAAAGGAGGCTAAACTAAGGCTTATAAGATGGGTCCTTCTCCTTCAAGAATTTGACCTCGAGATTTGTGATAAAAAGGGAGCTGAGAATTGGGTTGAGGATCACCTCTTATTGGACCCCACACCCCACCCGAAGGTGTTTACAGGTTATACTGCGGCGTGTGTTTGCGGGTTATACCGCGGCATCCAACCTTAATTAGTATTGTCCTCTTTGGTTCTTGGGTGAGTCCACGACTCGAACCCAAGACCTCAAGGTTTTGTTCCACTTAAGTGGACACCTCTCACCATTGAGCCAGATGCACGTCCAGATGTCATGCAGGACGTCGGACACGTGTCGTACCAGGGAGGGGTTCCAACAAAAATCATAGGGATTGTTTTATCTTCTTAAAAGTCAACAACAACCATCTATTTTGGAAGGTTATTAGCAGTCACTAACAAGAGAATCAGGGAGACAATCTTAGGATTTTATTTCCTTATTATCAGTTATTGGGTTGTAATTATCTTTTCTCTTTTTGGAATATTCTCCTCTTTTATAAAGGGAGGAGGGTTGTTAGTTTTGGGGGGACTGCTTTTCTCTTGGTAGAACTTTTATTATGTGAGCTCAAAAATAGCCATGAATGGCTAACTCTTTTATTTCCAGCTTAAGGCCTAATCGAAGTGCTTAGTTCCACAAAAGTGTTGTGAGATTTTAATATTTTTCTTCCTAGTCATTTCAATTCTTCAATATTTATTTATTTTCCTGCACTTATTAGGTTATAATGGATGTTTATTTTTTTGTTTAATTAAACGGTTTGGCCAATTGTTTAGTTAATTAGGACAATAAATTGCTAGTTAATGGGATCGAATACATAATTGTTTGGCTGAGTTAACACTTGTAGAAAATAATATAGTATGATTAGAACCATATTTTTAGTTATATTAAGGAAGCAAATAATCTAATTTGAATAAACTACGCGTCTGGTTTATTGGTTAGGATCAGATCTTTCTTATTTTTAGTGCTATCAATGAAGTGAATCCTAGACGTGAGTCAGGATTATTTGTTAGGAAGAGATTAATCAAAGCACGTTGTCTTGTTTAATTAAAATTTACGGGAAGATTAAGTTGCTAGAAGCATCTTCAACAACTATAACTAGTCTATTGATTTAATTTATGAGTTTATATCTGCATCCATGATAGACACCATTGAACTAGCGCAGAGATGACCTTAGGCTGGAATGATTTCTTTAATCGATTTTCTCTATTTTTTATTTTTATGATCTCATTTAGTTTCTTCAAGTAAAAATATCCCTTTTTATTTGTCTTCACTAATTTTTTCTAGTTTCTAAAAGAATATTATTAATCTCTAGTCTCTGTGGATTCGACCTTGCTTACCATTTTCTACAATTATTTTGTAACTTGGTAGTAGGATTTTTTTTTTTGGTGGCTTCAACACCTACCAAAAACTTTGTGTCGGAATCTAGTTCTTCCAACTAATATACCATGGATTTTTACATAATGATGTAGTTATATTCTTCTAGAGCTTCCATATATTCCTCCAAATCTAATTTCTCCATTTTTAATTATATCACATATAGAATTGTATAGTTCCCTTTGCCTATTTACTATAGCCTTCCTTGCCTTGTTAATGGATATCCTAGGACTACAAGAAGAATGTTGGTTTAGCTTTTTAAGTTCTAACTTGACTATTCCAAGTTTTGTATAAAATTTGTAAGAGTCCCTGAACTTTTAGTCGTAAACTTCTAAGAATAACATTATTGAAACCCTCCTTACCAACAAGAAGATTAGAGAATTTGAATGGATAAATCCTAGCTCGAGTCCCAGTTAAACCTATTATTTCTATTGGGTTATGATTAGAACATAAGCCGTCACTAAAGTTTGCACAATTATTTTGAAATTGCAAAACCCAATCATAATTCCTAAAGCTTTTACTGGTTTATCCCCTTCTTGTCTATTGCACCAAATGAAGTGATATTTCACTAATTTTATTTCTATGACCTCTAAGTTAATAAGATAAGACATCATCTCTTTGTAAGGTTTTGCTTTGCATCTATTTTATTTAAAATTCAATACAAAAAGGGTACAGTTGAAGTCCCTAAGTAACAATTATGGGTATTTGATTAAGTTTTGAATTCCATTAGCTACTTCCACAATAGAGCTCTTTGGAATGAAAAATTAGAGGTATGAATGAAGGTGACGAAACAAGTCTCTAGCTCTTTAAGTTCAATCATCAGGCCAATATGAACATTTAAGGTTCTCACAATACTAGGGTCATAATCAACTATAATATGACCAAGGTGGTTATAGGTATGATTTGTGATAAGATTCCATTTATTCTTAAGGAACCAAATGCAGGAACAATTCTCTAGTCTAATTTTCATCTTTCGTAGGCAAAAAATCATTGGATTTATTGAGTTAACATAATTAGATATAATCAATTACTTTTTAGGGTTGCTTATTCCCCTAATACTCTAAGAAAATATAACAATTAAATGGGTTATGTGATGGCCTTTCACTTAGCCTTGCATCTGAACTTCCTTCTCTCTGTTGTTGTAAACCTCTCTGGAGCTTTACTAAGAGGTAATAACTTGGAGGGGGCGGTCAATAAAGTGTTTTGTTCTATTCCATCTCTCTAAGAAATATCATTCTCTACCACAATAATAGCATCATTATTCAAACAAGAGTGATCTAATACCTATCTTGCTTGTAAAAGGGGGTTTATATATAACACCTCCTCCTAACTAGGTGATTTGTCTCAAGGAATTAGTTTCTCCTAAGATTTAGGTTACCCTATCAACTCCTCAAAGTCTCCTCTTACAAAGATTTTTACAATTGGACATCATGCCTTACCTTGTTGTAGAAGAGAAGCTCTTCATTGGTAAGTAACTCTAATTGAGTCTTCTATCAATTTTTTAAACTCCCTTAAACTAAGGAAAGGGACTTCATCTAGATTGTCCTATTTTATATCCATGTTGATGCATAAGCATGCATAACCCACGTTTTTTCGAGAAGAAGTTGCTTCATCTCTGAAAACTAGTTTACCGATGTACCTTGCAAGCATACTTAATCCTTTCATATAAAGGTATTTAATGGGAATTTTGTGAAAATTCACTAAATTAGGACATGCTTCTACTTCATCTTTTCAATCTTAATACATTGCTTCCATGTCTATAAAAAGAATGGGAGGCTATTAAAGTTCCAAAGACCAACCTCAATGACCTCTTGAGCTTTATCTTTACTAGAGAATTTAAAAGTAGAATTATTTATCCTCGTTAAGAATAACATATAAAAGACCCTTTAATTTTCCTTTAAAACCCATTGTTTGATGATTGGGAAGGTTTGTCTCTTCTTTAGGAAAAATTTGACCATTATCGAGGACTAAGAGCTTGCCCTTTACTTAAGAGTGTCTATAAGTGGGGAGATGACAGCAAACCATTCTTGAGCATCAGGGGGATGAAATGAAGTGTGGAGGAAAAGGGTTCCCTAAGCAAAAATTTCAAATTAAGTCTAGGGTGTAGCTTCAGGACCCCTTACACTGCAATCAAGTAGGTCTGGAAGAGGTGATTTAGGTTATGGGAGGAGGAAGACGTCACTAACTTGAGGAAGACGTCACCAACCTGGGAAAGAAGATGAGAAGCTTTAAATAGCATAAGTGGGAATGATATGCTAAAGCATTACCCTAGGTTTGAAGACTTTGTGAGAATTGCCATAAAGGGGAAACAATAGTGATAAGAGAAAAGCTTTTGAAAAATAGTAACATGAGTTAGGGCTGGAAGGAGTGAAAACTCCAAAATGACCTTAATATAGGAATGGAGACTCTCTTTTAAAATAGGAGCAAGATTAGAAATCGAAAGAGAAACTAAACCTAGAACCAGGAGGTAGCATCTCAAACCAAGGTAAGGACTAAATAAGAGAAATGACAATCGAAAAGGTGTAAAATAAGGACAAACATATGGCAAAGGAAAAACAAAAAAGAAGAGGAAAGCCAACACTTAAAGGAGATGAACCAGGAGAGAAGATAATTGAATATAAAGTAAGAGAAAATAGGAGAAGTAATATATAGATGAAGGAGAGGTAGAAGCTAGGTATGAGGCAGGTAGAGAGAAAGAGGAGGACTTTCTCTCTCACGTTTAAGTAATCCAATTAATTAATTTTTTTGATCTACTATAGAGGTTTTTTTTTTAAGTTTAGAGATTTGTCTAATTGTTGATATAAATTAATAATGAGTAAAGGAAGAAGGTAAATTGGATGGTAGGTCTTTACTCATTTTTATAACACTATTCATTATAAATAAGATACAAAACATATCATCAAACAACATATTAATGTGAAAATGCTTACCATTTACTTTAGAATATGAGGAAAGTTTAATTAATCAATTATTTATAAGGAAATCAAAAAATTAAACATAACAATTGTTAGTTTGTAGTTTAATTTTGCTCAAATAACTTTTAGCTACTCATAAAATGATATAAACACTAAAAATTATAATCAAATAAGGAGGAATGACACTACCCTCTATCTATTAGTTACCTTATAAAAAGAGAAAATAACATAACAATAGAATTTTGTAGATAAAATTTTATCAACGACTTTGTACTGTAAGTCTTCATTATTATCTTGTAAATATTTTTATCATTTTTTGATAGCCTCAACTTTCATAAGATTTATAATGTTTTATTTCTACAACATTATCTCATGTTTATAGAGGTTCATCAATCTTGTCAATGAAATATTACTTATACTTATCCATTTAACTCTATTAGGAATAATATTCATAAAGTAATAACCTTTTTATTTTTCGGATTAAGTAGTTAGAATGTATTCTTTATAATAAAAAAATCTTGCAGACTAGTACAATTCTTGATCAAAACCATTTATATTGTAAAACTAAATGATAACTTCAGAACATTGAACTTTTATACATAAGTGGCTTTAATTTGTATTTCTCATGAGGCTGTTAAACCCAGTTTTCTAACCTTTTAGGGGAAAAAGAAAAGAAAAATGAAATAACACCTTTTATATTTACAGATGAGTCCCTACTAGAACAAACAAAAACGAACTAGAAGAAACCCAATATCATTTAAAGAAGATATAATCCGAGAGCATATGTATTTTCTTTAGTCCAGTCTTCGACCACTAAATCATTGTAAAAAGACTCTAAACCTATAAGACCATGTCTAAATGCAAGTTTGAAAAATTACTCAATCCAATAGTTAGTACCTATAGTATTACAACTTTCTATTCTTGTTGGACCCCAAAACTTTTCTTAGAAGATTAGAACTATTAAATGAAAAATTTTGGTGATTAGTCATGAGTAATGAACAAATGAATGAAAAAATTTTGAACCAAGAAATGATAGACAAGAGTAAAGTAGGGAATGAAAAATGTGGATAGATTCATGATTTGCTATGGTGTTTTTGGTGGATAAGAGATTTTGAAATGGGAAGAATTAAGGTGAAAGTTAGAAGTGAAACGAAAGCAAAAATGAAGTTGAATATGTATAGTAAGTTGATGAAGGATATGTATATATGTGTATGTTCTGTTATTAGTGCTCATGATTAATCATGGACTATAATTTCTTTATGGATGATATTAATTTGAAATGAAGTTGAGAATGAGGAGTAAATGAATTAGTAAAGGTGATCTTGGTATGAGTTGTGTTAAGGAAAGATTTTGAAACAAATTGATAGTTGATCTAGAAAATGTTCACTGAGTATGCTTCAATATTTTAGCCACAACCTTTTCTTTAGTTATCCAAACGAGCTGATTCTTGATTTTGATTAAACTAGAAACATATGGCTACATTTCTTATGAAGACATCAAATTTAAATTTTGTCTCTAAGAATCTTAAACATTTGTCATGAAGTTGAGAATTGGGTGCAGTACATTGGTGGATGAATGTAAAATTAGTGTTTTGACTTCAGGGGACAGTATGGATTGATCTAGATAGATTTAGATAAAGTTATCTTTAGAAAGTTATAGCTCTTTCTTTTATCTTTCTAATGGTATATAGTATGAAAATTTTGGACTTCTGAACTGAAAGTTATGGTCCTTATAAGGGAAGATGTTCAAGAGTGAAGTTGTATCTTCTATGTTTTTGTTTCTTCTGTGATGACGTCATCTTCTTCTATGTTTTTCTCCTTCTGCCTTTTTGCTTCTTCTGTGATGACATCATCTTCTTCTATGTTTTGCTCCTTTTGCCTTTTTGCTTCTTCCGTGATGACGTCATCTTTTTCTATGTTTTGCTCCTTCTGCCTTTTTGCTTCTTCTGTGATGACGTCATCTTTTTCTATGTCTTGCTTCTTCTGCTTTTTCGTCTGACTTATCTTCTGTTCCATTTTATATCCTTCAGACGATAGAATTTGTCTTTGAGGTCTTCATAGAAGTTATAGATTTTGAAGTTCTCTTTCTAACCATCTAAAGGACACCTTGATCCAATATCTTTAGAGAAAGTTATGGCAATTGTAATACATCTTCTGTGCACTGTTCATAAACTTCTTTTGGGTCACTGTTCATCCTGTATTGCCTGGTCCAATTTTGACCCTCTAGATGATAGAATTTTTCTTCAAGGTCTTTATTAAATTTATAAATCTTGAAGTTCTCTTTCAAATACTTCAATAATGACCTCTATCCGATATCTCTAGAAAAAGTTATGCTAATTGTAAAACATCTTCTACGCACTGTCCATAAACTTCTTCTGAGTCACTGTTTATCCTGTATTGTTTGGTCCAATTTTGACTCTCTAGATGACACAATTTGTCTTCAAGGTCTTCATGAAAGTTGTAAATATTGAATTCATCTTTCAAACACATCAATAATGACCTCTATCTAAAATCTCTAGTGAAAGTTATGCCAATTTTAAAACATCTTCTGTGCACTGTTCATAAACTTCTTCGGGGTCACTGTTCATCCTGTATTGTCTGGTCCAATTTTGGCCCTCTAGATGACAGAATTTGTCTTCAAGGTCTTCATAAAAGTTTTAAATCTTTAAGTCCTCTTTCAAAAAATTCAATAATGACCTCTATCCTATATCTCTATAAAAAGTTATGCCAATTGTAAAACATCTTCTGTGCACTGTTAATCCTATATAGTCTGGTCCAATTATGACCCTCTAGATGACATAATTTGTCTTCAAGTCTTCATGAAAGTTGTAGATCTTAAAGTTCTCTTTCAAACCATTAAATAAAAATCCAATCCTACATCTATAGTGAAAGTTATACCAATTGTCCCATGTTAGGTTCATTATGCTTGAGGATAAAACTAGATTGGATTTGTTTGGCCATAACTTCTTCTCTAGACACCCAAATGACTTGATTCTTGAACCATTGGACTCATAAGACATTTCTCCACATCTCGAAAAAAAATCATAAGCATCTGAAATGACTTTAGAAAGATTGAGTGAAAAACGTGGGATGGGTACAGTGAGTGTACTCTTATATAATATGAACTGGTGTTATTCCTCTGAATATACTTCAGTATTTTGATGATTTCTGGATCGGTAGAGCTCCAAATGAGATTATTTCTAATTTTTGGTAAACTAGAGACATGTAGCTACAAATGGTATGAAGAAATTGGAATCTAATTTAGTCTCTAAGATGTTTAAATTCCAGATAGAATTTATGCATAGTATACTATTTCGGACAAGAGCAGTCCAAAAATGTTTGAAGTATATCTTTTGAATCACTGAACCAAATTGAATAATTCTGATGGAATTAGAAACTTAAGACAATGGAGAACATTTTTTCTAGAAGAAAGTGTTATGTAAGAATGTTCAAGGATATTTTTGGCAAGACACTTAAGCACAAAACACATAAGGCATACATGGAAGGGCAAATGGGACTTTTTGGACTCATTAAGGGCACAAAAGGAAGAAAAAATTGTGGACTTATGTTTAAGAGAAGGAGAGAACATGAATTGGAGGAGGGGGAGAAGAAGCAAAATGTGTGGATGAGAAAAAAGATAAGAGAGAGAAACATGAAAAAGAATGAAAGAGAGAGAGAAGAGAAAACAATCTAGGGTTTTAATTTCTTTAGCTTTCAAATGAGATTTTGAGGTTGTTCAAGAAGGGAAAAGGGTAGAGGAAGAAAAGAGCTTCCCTTTGAGCCAAAGATCCCTTCATTTGGTGAAGAATGAAGGTAAGATCAATTTAAATCTTTTGAATTTTTGAAAGGATTTTAGTTCATAGAGTTTAGAAAATGTTTGGGTTTAAGTATGCTAGAACCAATTTTAGTAATTGTGCTTTGTGGGACTTTCAATTGAAAACCCTATTAAGTGGGATTTTTGTTATTGTATAAAGGGTTAAAAAGTGGCAAGAGGAGCAAGAGAAGAGGCATTTTTGAGTAAGTCTATAAGCAAGGAAATCAAGGTAGGTACATGTTTATAATAGAATCAATAAGCCACTACTATTTTCTTTAAATCAAAGAAAATCACTGATTTCATTTGCATCATAAGTGTTGCATCTATTGTTTATGAATGATTTGTGAAATCTGCTATATGTTTGCTTCATGAATTGTGTGATGATTGATGAAAAGTCTTTACAAATGATTCTTTTGGAAAGATGCATGTCTATGAAATTAAGTTTTCGGAAATGATTTTCAAGTTATAGCAAATATATGAAAAGAAAGTTTTCAAGAAAAGTTCCATTTTGGGCAACAAGTTTACAAGAGTTTGAAATATATGTATTATGTGGGTTTGGGGTAGTCCCTCAAGAATCGTCACGTGCACGTTGACCCAAGAATAGGCTTCTCCCGCCTGCCAGCTAGTGGCACGGAGCTCCTTCAAGGACTCCTTCAAGAATTACGACTACACAGGACCGCTATGTGAAAATGTGTAGTGTGTCATGTTTATGGACTTACCCAAACCATTCTGACATGCTTATGTGCTCAAGTTATGTTAGCAAGTTTGATGCATTCATGTTTTGTGACGTGTTGATTTTTTTTTCAACAAGAGTTTTCTATACCAAATGCATGCTTTTAATGGTTTTTGCTTACTTTTCTATTATAAACTGTAACCCACAAGCTTTCTAGCTTGCCCCTCTTCTGTCCCATCTTCAGATGATAGTTAAGAGATCAAGTGATCAAGAGCCTAAGGAAATTGCTTCATTAGCTATTTTTGTATTTTTGTAATAAGCCAATGGTATGGCTTTTGATATGTAAATAAAGTTTTTCAAACTCTATTGCTTGAGTAATGAAATGATAGATTGAAGTAGTTTCGATTGTGTATGTTCTTTGACTCCCTTTTAAAATGGCTAAGGAGGTTTCATGGGAATATGCTCAAGTATTATGATATTTAGCAAGAGTTAGATTCCGGAAACAAGCGGGATCCAACAGTTGTGGTATCAAAGCAAGAGTTGGATTCTAGAAACAAGCGGGATCCAACTGTTGTGGTATCAGAGCAAGGGTTGGGTTCTGGAAACAGTGCCCAACAATTCTTTTGTGATTAACTATTATGAAGACAATAACTAAAAGATTGTAAGTCTATCTATAAAAGCATCACATTTTAGGAATTTAATAATTTTCTATAATCAATTACAAAAACAAGAGATGAACATATAGAAAGTTAAGAGAGAGACCTCTTAGATGCTCATCCATATGATGAAGAAGAGAGATACTATCTATCCCTGGATCAAATACTATCTATCCCTAGATCAAGCATAACATAGGTAATGGACAAAAAACATTGTTTTTTAATAACTGGTTCGACTTTAGTCCTCTTATTCGCAACCCTAATTTGCTTCACTATACCTCTGAACCTTAAAGCCTCATCTCTGATCTGCAATGGTGAATGAAATGGATATTTTAGAGGTTTAATCAACTTGTGCAATACTTCCCTCATTTAAAGGATGTGTTGAATGACGATGAAATAATTTGGACACTCAATCCAAATGGTACATTTTCAAACAAATCTTGTCATCATCTTTTTACTAATGGTCTCCCTGATGTCCCTTGGTTTAATCTTCTTTGGAGAAACACTTTGAATCCCAAAGCCTTTGTAATTACTTTGCTAGTGATTAGAAATAGGCTCAAGACTAAAAGACAATGCAATGTGGACTCTAATTGTGTTTTCTGTAAGATGGTTGTGGAAGATAGAACTATGCAAGTTCTCTAAACTAGTATGGAGCATGATTCTTCACCCAATTACATGGGACAATTTCAAGTATAACTGGGAGAAAACTTTGAATTGGGTTATTAGCCACCCAAAGCCGTATATGGATAATAGAATTATTCTTACAACTGCTTTTACTACTACCATTTATACACTTTGGAAAGAGCAAAACAACATAATTTTTACACACAAGGACGAAGACAAGTACTAATTAGCAGATAGGATCATCAACTAGATCAGATCAACTGTTGATGTAAAGAACGTTTAGCACACTTTTTCACCAGAAATAAAACATTGATGGCAGGTATAAGTAGATGACAATATTGGTCTGGTTTTCTTTTTTGTAAATTTTTTAAACTGTAATGTTCTTAATTGTAGGCTTACTAGCCTAGAACTCATTGTAATATTGTTTTAGCTTTACCTACAGTTAATGCAATTCAGTCATTTTTCCACACAAAAAAAAAGTTAAGAGAGAGACAAAGAAAGGGATAGGAAAGAGATAGTTATAAAAAGTCAAGAGAGAGAGGAAGAGGAGAGAGATAGTTTATATATACTATAGATGATTTGTTGAGACAACTTTTGGATAGCAAGTCTGAGCACTTCAATTCCCCACTTATCGTTGAGTATTGATGTTTAAAATGCTTGGGAATGACTGGAAAATTGCCTTCCTTTATTTTTCTATTTTTCTTTTGTAGATGCTAACGGAAGAAGAAGAAGAAAAAGAAGAAGAAGCACAATGAAAATGTCAAGAAAAAGAGAAACTCAAGGAAATTTTTTGTCCAATTAGAAACTATATCTTTACTCCTTTTCAAATAAAGATTATCTATTTACTTTTCATAATACATCTCAATATGAAAAATATATATAGAAAAAATTATTACTAACAATCACTTGTAGACCGCGTATAGTCACTCCTTACTTTATATTGTATTTCTACATCATGTTCTTACTTCTTTCTATATTTTTAAATTAAAAGAATTATATTCTAAAAATTAGGAAAGCCTTACAAAAGTTCAACTAAGAGGTTCCACCAAGCAGGTGGTATCATTGGGTTTAGCATATTCAGAAACGCTAGAACTAGATACCAAAATATAAGTATCAGTAGGAAACATAGGTGGTAAACTTAATTAGTTCAAGCCCCATCTGCAAGGTACAATTGTGGAGAATTTAGTTTCACTAAAATTACAAAACAAACACACTTTTATGCTAACCATGGTGTTGAATTTGAATGCCTGAGAACTAATTGTTTGCTTGTGTTTGAATCCCCTGAAGTTCCTTTCTCAAATAATTTAAAATTATCCGTTATAATCCAAAATCATTTATCTCAATAAGATAGTTATTGCAATTAACTTTAATTTTATATGAAGTTGATTAAATCAAAGTTGAAGGAATCAACTGAATTTTTAAATATATTTAAATAATGAACTCAATGTATATCCCTGATGGATGAGACCTAAGTTTCAAGTGAACAGAAAAGAATATGAAATTTATTTTAAAAGGGTTATAATTTTTAATAGAAACATTAGTGAGACACTACATCATCGCCATAATTTATTTCATCTTACTATCATCGATGATCATAAATCCAACAATCCAACAAGCTATCATCATAAAACAACAAACTACGTTGGAAGACTATCTTCACATCACTGATTTTATATTGTTGCAAGTACAGATTGTGTACAGGTCAAGAGTTGGTCAAGCTCAAGGTGAAATCCCAAACTTTTTTGGCCAAATCTTCATCCTTAGCCAGAGGGCTTGGTTCAAATATGTTGCTGTCCTTCATATATTCTCCGCTAACCCCCTTAAGTTGTGGGTGCAATGCAGCATAGCAAGTTGTTGCTGCTCCCTGCATAATCACTCCCATGCAAATGAATTAGAGTTAAATCTTTAGAAATTAATTTAGACATTAAAGCTATGAATGGTCAGAAATTTTGCATTTGCGTCGGGTCATATTCATTAAAAGTGCAGATTTTCTTTAAAAGTGAACAGTTACCTGCTCAACACTCTTGTAAATAGGCTTAACCAGCATAGCTATAAGTACTGCATGAAACCAAATCAATTCTGAAGCCGGATGTATATATTTTCTAGTCGATGGTTATAAAAATTATGCTGAGGATTATACCTCTAATACCACCACCACTGCGTACAGCGTTTGTATTAACTCCTCCGGGATGAACTGCGTTAGCAGTAATGTTCACCCCTTCTTCCTGAATCACAAATAAGAAAAGAGAATAGCTACTTTGTAGGTTCAACCAACATCCTACATACACAGTTCTTCAAATTCCTGCTTTCTATGTTTTATAGACCTATATGGAACAGGTGATAATCAAAATATTCTTGGTAATGTTAACATATTACAAAAACTATATCTATTTATATAATTAATATGATTTAGAGAAATTATAAGATCATATTCCAAGTCCAATCATCAACACAAAATGTTATAAAAGTACCTTAAAGAGTCGTGTAAGCTCTTTAGCAAGCAAAATGTTGCCAAGCTTGGCCTGTCCATAAGCACGGAGAGGATTGTACCAGCTGTGTCGGTAATTCCATATAAAATGACGTGAAATAAAAAATTCTTTTAAGTGCTTCTTAATTGAAAAATATATTATTTTAAGCGAGTAAAAAATATTGAAAATCAGCAAAATAGAGTAATCTTGAAGGTTACCTTGATCTGTCATTGATTTTTTCTAGTGTAAATCCTTCACGGGTTGCCACAGCGTGACCCATTGAGGATACGTTAACAATCCTCCCTTCTCGTTTGCTTTCACGTGCAGTCTTTTTCATTGTATCCAACAACAGGTAGGTCAAAAGGAAAGGACCTGCATGGTGAAAGATTTTTCAAATCACTTCTTTAAATAGGGAATTTAGGATAAAGAAACATAAAATGTTAAGTAATTTAATTTGTATTTAAGTATTTTTTAAAAAAATTTAATACGATTAGCTTATTCAAAATTTTAAGACAAATTAGGATCAAGTTACAATACCAAAATTTATTTATTCCTTGTAATTCAATTTTCATTGTGCCTTTTAATAGCTTCTTTCAATTAGAGATCAGAAATTCTAGGATAGAATGAAATCAAATTAGAAGATTAAAATTAGGCATTGTCATATGAATATAGCACAACGTACCAACATGATTAGTTGCAAAGCTCAGTTCGATGTTGTCTTCGGTAAGTGAGAAAGTAGATGGGAAAGTGCCTGCATTGTTACTTGCGGGAGGAACAATAAAGAAAATAATGAATTTTAAAATATTGCTTACTGCTATATTAAAAATGAACATGATTAAACATTGCTAAGATAGGACAAATAGCTAGCTAATTTGCAACATTGAAATGCTAACATCAGGCTAGGACAGAGACGAGAACTTGCTTGAAGTTAGTTTCTTACATGAGAAGATTGAGGGGACGACCAGAAGCAATATAGTCTGATGCAAATTTTCTGATTGACGCGAATGAACTAAGATCCAAGTGCATGACATCAATCCTAGCATTTGGGATTTGACTAAGTATTTCTTCCTTCACTTTATTGCCAGCATTAACATTCCTCACTGCCATAACTACATGTGCACCTCGCAGAGCAAGAACACGCGCCGTTTCCAAACCAATCCCATGTGTTGTTCCTGGAGTCACGAGATTTATCAAACTTCGGCTAATTTAGTTATTCTGACCGTCCAACGGACACATTAGGCAAAATCACCAGTAGGGTTGTCAGATTACTTGAATATGGTATCAGTAATTTATGACAAAATTTACTCACAACTACACATGGCTTTTGTATCCAACTTGATAAATCCTGGACCCTACAACTTTGCTTAAGACTAGGTCTTCTCAAGCTCTGAAATATCTTAACCCATGATAAATTTCTGTTTATAAATCAACATTCCAAAACAAACAAGCAGCTACTACAAGATTACATATACTTAACAGTTATGATGAGAGCAAACCATAACACCTGATTAGTTCTATTCATTTCTCAAATAACTAGAGAAGGCAAGGAAATGCTATTGAGGGAACAGCAAATAAAAGCAAACCAGTAACGATTGAGGTGAGGCCAGCAGCATCAATTCCTTGTGTAACCTCCTCAGACGTGGAACCACCTGAGAACCCAGATGGTCCTTTCGAGTAAAACAAACCCATCTTCGTCCCTGCTAATTGATCCTCCTTCGTTGATTCAAACTTGGTATATTCTTCATGAACGACGCAGGCTATTATATAGGAATTGAAGTAAACCAAATGATATCTGTTGTCCTGTAGCTTGGACAGATGCCAATTACAATTATCTAAAATTTTAACGATTCATTCTTATCAGTTATCAAACTTTAATTTCATAAAAATGTCTAGATTCAACAATTGATGTAACTTTTTTCAATAAATAAATACTGACGTAGCTTTTCTACAACCAGTCTTATCATACCAAGCAATTAAGAATGGACCTCCTACCTACTATATAAAATCTGATGGTCAGGTGAGTCAACTTAAATTACAATAAGTGTGAAAGATTAATTTATGAAATTTTACTTATAAAAATCAATCTACAATGTTAACAAACTAAAATAATAATACAAATTCAATCAGTTATCAATAATTAATTTAAAATTATAAAAATATAATTCAATTTTACAAAAGTCATGCTCATGTTCCCACTTAATAAGGGATTCTCAATTTTATTGTCATATTTGAAAATTATTTATCTTATGTTGCAGAGTTTATTATTAGCCATCTTGTTGTCATTAGCTGTCACCAAGAGGATTAGTTTCTTCTAGATCCCAATTGTTTATGGGAACCAGGAGAGTATGTCAAACAAATTTACGTCCAAGAGACGCTACATTTATAATATAATTTTTGTATATATAAGAGATATATTTTTCAAAAAAGGTATTTTTTTATGTAAAATTACTTGGTTATAAATATGTCTGATAATTGTACAAATAATCAATGCAAACATAGTAGCTAAAAGTATATAAATTAATTAATTTTAAATGATGAATTAAATTAAGTTGATAAATTATATTATTATATAACAGTTTTTTTTGAAATTATGCTTTAAAAATATCTAAATTATATTTTTCTATAATTACACTCTTCGTAAGTGTTTTTCAATTTATGATATTAAATGTAATTAAAGATTATCAAAATGATATTTTATTTTAACTTATTTGTTGATCCTCAAGACATAAAAAGAGGTGAATTCTATGATTTCACTTTTTGCTATTTCTAAACTAATGAAATATTTTATAATAGATTCTTGTATGATAATCAAAAGCAATTTTCATGAAAAATAAAAGAGAATGGAAAACAAGATGAAATTGATCTATAATGGTTTGATTAAATAACTTTTAGCTTACATCTTCCCAAAGTAGCTTGGGATTACCTTTTTTCTTCAATAAGTGACAGGCAACTTTTTATATAATATCGTCTTTGTCACAAGTAAAGAGTAACCTTTAAAGTTGTCTTGCTTTTGCTACGAGTGAAAAGCAAATCTATACAAATCTTGTTCAAGTTCAAGATGAATCATCACAAAGCGTATCGTATGCAATCTCTCTAATTACTGTACATTAATTATATAACTAAAAAACTCATTCTTGTTCACATCAATAAACAAAGGCCAACATGTGTTACATAATGCACTCTTGCATTCTCTAGCCTCTTAAGACATCTATAAAATTTTTAACATACTTAATCATTATTACACAACTTATATGTGGTTTACTTATTCAAATGACTAAGATAAGGATACAAAAAATATTTCAATGACATGCTTAAGTCTTCATATAGTTGATTCCTTGTTATTCTTAGTTTTTTCACATGAATTGCATATGTGTTCTATTTTACTTAATTTCTTCATCTTTTAATTGTTCAATCAACTTAGTTCCTTTTCTTTAGTCATCCTTTTATTGAACTTAATCTTTAACATTTTAACTTATTAATATCACTAAGGATTAAAAAAATAATAGTAATATATTTTATTATCATCAAAGCTATAGGTATGAATTGTTAAGTTGTTTGGCTCTTTTGTTGTCCCATATTGGTTGGGGACAACGAATGGACAAGGGCTTTTACCTATATAAGGAGGATGCTATCTCCTTGTTTAATACACCAACCTAAGTTAAAGATTTGTAGTATAAATTTGACTCTAGTTAAATTCCTCTTTTGAGGTGAGAGTTGGAGAGTTTGTCTTGAGTATTTCTTTGTGGGTGTGTTGGTGTA
>JANZLC010000201.1:26929298-26944063 GCA_026413385.1 Erythroxylum gracilipes
TGGCTTATAAAATCTGAGACAAAGGGTATCTAATAATGTATCTCGTGTGACAGCTTCTGTTTGACCAACGATGTGGGTTTGGTACTACTGCTACTACAGGGTTTTCTATGACTTCCTTTGTCTTTGATATTTTGCCTTTCTCATCTACCAGGTCTTATTTATCGTCAATACGACTGATGTGGAAGTTCACATTTACATCCTCTCTTTAGGAGGATCTCCTTTAAACCACAGAGCACCTCAAGACGAGTCAAACAAAAGAACTAACCCATGTTGAGCTTGGCTATCTCTCATCTAGAGAAAGAATCCCTGAAAATGTTGTTGCTCCCGAGAGTTTGCTGCTTTTGAATAGCATTTCAGAAAATAAAAAATAAAAAATTAGGCTGCAAGTGTACATGATTTGTCAGGGAACCATCTCAACTTGTCTGGACTCTGAAGTACCAGGTCCGAAGGGGATGTTTTGGAGAACTATCATCTAAACAAAATCCAAGTAAAATCTCAACACCTTGAACTACTTTCAGGTGTAATGCTTTAGAAAACAAGGCACTAAAAGCTAAAGTAGGAATGAACAAGGCACCAAACAGATCCAGCTGGGTCATTGATGAGGGTAGAAACTCTTGCAGCAGTGATATGTTTAATCCAAACCCCACCTTGATCATATTAGAGATGAAAAAAAAAGGTGTTCCATTTTTCTCATGCGTTATTCAACATTCCCAATTTGAATTTTGATCTCACTTGCAATCCGATGACTCTTTTTTGCAAACACGAATCCATAAAATTTCAAACCAAATCCACTAAAAAGGATTGATTTGGCAACTTCTGTTAAATCTAGTCAAAGCTTGTGTTTCACTTCCTAATTAAGAGTCCTCACTGACTTACGAAACTGGGAGTGTTTAAGAAGGGGAATACTTCTTACGCCCTCTATGGACATGCAGACACCATGATTTCAACCTTGAATTCTCTCTCTGAACGTTTAGAATCTGTGTACTGCTTCATGCGATTTTGGGTCCTCTGTAAATGAAATCTTGTGATATTAAGCATAGCCTCTTTGTTCCGTAAAACTCTATCAACTTCTAAAATATTCGAATCTCCTGCAATATAAGGAGTATATACTGGTGGCATGTAACTATACAAAACTTCAAACCGAGTGGTATTAATAGCAACTCAGTAAGTGGTATTGTACCACCATTCTGCCAACGTCAACCATTCTCTCCATTTATGAGGTGGTTCACCACAGAAACAACGCAAATAGGTTTTAAGAATCTTGTTTACTGCCTCCGTCTGTCCTTCTATTTGTGGATGGTATGCAGACGAATATTTTAGCTTAACCCCCTGCAACTGAAGAAGTTCTTGCAAAAATTTATTCAAGAAAATCGAATCTCTGTCACTAATTATGGACTCCAACATTTCATGTAACTTAAAAAAATTATTAAGAAATAATTCGGTTATATCACAAGCGGAATAAGGGTGCTTGATGGGAATGAAGAGAGAGTATTTTGTGAACTTATCTACCACCACCAATATAACAGACTTCCCCTTCAAAACAGGTAAACCCTCTAAAAAATAAATACTCACCTCCTTCCAACTTCCATCTAGTATCCTGAGAGGTTGTAATAAACCGGGATAAGCAGAGTTGTCGTATTTATTTCTCTGACAACTCATACAGTTCTGAACATAAAACCTCACATCATGAGTCATGCCCCTTTTAGAAAAGCATTTTTTGTAGCTTCTTCGTAGTGGCAACTGCACTTACATGGCCTCCCATGGCATCGTCATAACTCATAACTATTGCCTATGATTTATTGAGGGAGTCTCGAGTTAGTCCCCAAAACCAAATGTCCCTTCATCTTAATAACCCTTCCTTCCATTCGAGTCCAAATCCTCTGTCCAATTTTTATGGTGTCTTATTGTGTCCAGTGAATCTCAGCCATTTATTTATGCGGGCTCCATGCTTATTTATGTAGAGCCCACATGGGAGCCGCATAAATGAATTGTTGAGATTCACTGGACACAATAAAACACCATAAAATTGGACAGAGGATTTTGTTCCCTTCCATTCGTATGCACAAGATTTAGCATTGCCAGATTCCAATGTCTTGATTAAGTCCTGAATTACTCTATCTTCCTGCCAACCCTTTTTTATTTCTTCTTATAGCTCACCCTGCATCTGTGTTACTGATATCATTAACATTTTTGCACTCATGATTCTTGAAAGGGAGTCTACGACGGCATTCTCTTTACCACTTCGGTATTGCACTTCAAAATCATATCATAAAAGCTTCGGTCGCTATGATTGTTGAAACGAAGTTGATAGATGTTATTCTAACAAGTATTTTAAACTCCGATGATCGGTTATGATGATAAAAGGTCTAGAAGTCAGGTAGTGATGCCACTGTTTGATGGCATTAATTACCTCCAGACACTCCTTCTCATATGTGGATAACCCATGATGCCTCCTTACCAATGACTTACTTAAGAAGGCAATGGGATGGTCTTCCTGTTGCAATACCGCACCGATTCCTTGTCCATATGCATAGGCTTCGATTACAAATGTTTTAGAAAAGTTTGATAAAGCTAACACCGGAGTAGACGTAATTGCTTTCTTCAAGCTCTCAAAAGCCATTGGTTCCTCCTGTTGCCAGCTCCAATTAGATGCTTTTTCCTTCAAAAGCAATTCTATTAGTAGTTTTTCCTGTCGCCCCATATCCTTTAATGAACCTTTTATAATACCCAGTAATTCTAAAAAATTCTCGCAACTCCTTAATACACTTCAGTACAAGCCATTCTTCGATTGTTTTTACCTTTTGCAAATTTGTTGCCACACCTTCTTCAGAGATGATTATCAATGAGTATATGAATATGCCGCCGTTGATGTTTCCCCACTAGCCGCATTTGTTTAAATTCTGTCTCCCCTGAGAATCCTAACATGCCTACATGGAAACCATGGGACAGTCTTCGTCTACACAACCTTCCTCCAAATCCTCTGACTCTTGGTCAATTAACACCTTCCCACTGTCATTCTCTTCAAAAATTGCATAGAACTATAACTGTCTCTTCTTCCATTTATGGCCAAATATATATTTCTCGTCGCACCAAAAACAGAGCCCAGACACCCTTTTTTAATCGAAGTCTCTACTACTAATGGGCTTTGAAGGTTTGTAAGGTCACACCGATGGTGATCGTAGTGTTGAAGGCGGTATGGGTAATATACCTTCTGTGCTCGGACTGCCATTAAGTGTTGTTGAGTGAGGTGCCTTTAAGGTTGAATTGAAATTATTCCCATTAATCACGTTTCCTTGTGGACTGGGTTTTGTTCATCATAGAATTTCCTGTTGACATCAGTATTGCTTCTTGTTTTTGAGCTAATGTGTAGGCCTAATGTAAGGAATGAGGTTCGTGTAACTTTACCACATCTCCAGCTTAAGGTCCTTAACAAAGAAATCAACTAGGTATTCCCTTGAGAGAGAAAGCCTATTAGAGTGATGATCAAATTGCGCACAATATTCTAGTATTGTCCCGTTTTACTTCAACTCCTTAAAATCCCTACAGGATCATCAAAACTTGTTGCATCAAAACTCTATTTAAGAGCCCTCGTGAATTCTGTCCACTCCACCACCTCTATTTTATTAAGATTTCTGATGAACAACCGATACCATTCCTACGCACATTCATCCATGTATAGAATGGCTACGTTCACCATCATTTGCTCCAGAGTCTGGTCTAACTGAAAAACTGTTCGCAACGATACAATCACAGCTTAACGTTGTCCCCATCAAATGAAGGAAATTTAGTTATGCTCAACCTCGTTGATGTAACGTTCCCTTCTTTATCGTGTTGCATCGGGTTGTTTTTAATTGTATGATATGTTATACTGCTTCCTTCCCCTTGTTTCGACAGTTTTGGTGAAAGCGTCGTTCGTAACTCCCACATTTCTTTTTTCAATTTCTCTGTTTTATATTGCACCTCTGATAGTTGTTGAGTTTGGCTCCTTTGTTGTCCCATATTGGTTGGGGACAACAATTGAAGCCAAGCTCTTACCTATATAAGGAGGGTGTTGCCTCCTTCTTTAGTGCACCAACCTAAGTTAAAGATTTGTAGTACAAATTTGACTCTAGTTAAATTCCTCTTTTGAGGTGAGAGTTGGAGAGTTTGTCATGAGTATTTCTTTGTGGGTGTGTTGGTGTATTAAGGGATTGGATGAGAGGAAAAATTGTGTGATTGTAAGAATTTTTTACATAGTGAATTTTCTTCTTGTTGCCCGTAGTTTTTCTCCGGTTTAGGAGTTTCCACGTAAATTCTCTTGTGTTATTATTTTATGATATTTTTGTCTTTTAAATATCCTTGGGTGTGGGTTTGGAAGGTATAAAATTCCTAACATGAATCTTAACAAATCTAATAATTTCCACTTTTTGTATGATGAAAAACTTTAGTGATATTAATGAAAATAAATGATATTTAGTGAAATTGTCCTACGTTAAAGCAATATATATTGCATGTTCTTCCTTATTCATGCATCCAGAAATAATTAAGTTTTAATATCATTGTTCTCTCCTCTTTTTTTTTGTCAATATAAAAAGGCTAATGGTATATAATTCTATAAGCATAAAAAAGATAATGATAAATAACTCATTTATCTCTTCTTTATAGATTGTAACGTATAATGAGCAAAGTTCTCAACAAGATACTTGTAAAAACAAAGAATTTTTTTTATAATGCTTATGTATCAATTACAAAAAATATTTTTTTCTCCGTGTAAGCACATAGTGTAATGTTTTCTCCTCTTAAATATATATTTCAAGTTAATATACTCAAATATTATCAATATGAAATCAAAAGTATAGCTTCCTTTTATGCATCACCACTGGTTACCTTCTTTGTTTTATCATCTAGTTTTATTACAAATTGTTATAAAAGTAAGGAACCTTGTATACTGAGGTTGTTGTTGTTGTTGTATTCATAATCATCATAAATTGACATATTCATAATATGTTTATATGAATTATGTGACACACACATGTATACACACATATTTATATATGAGAAATTAATTAATATACACATATATATGTCTTGATGGATGGTGTAAGTAATATAATATTCTCTTTTAGATATATGAGAAATTAAAAGTTCTCTTTATGTGATTAAAAGGCGAATGACATACTTCTTTGATAGAAAATACCTATATGAAATGAGTGCATGTATAATAACTTTATGCTTATGACCTATATGGAATGATCAATATAAACAAAACGTAAATATAAACTAAATAAAACTAGTTAAATTTACATAAATTACTAGAAGAAAGCATCTCCTTTTAAAGGTTAAAGGTAATTTAACATGGATATATTCTTTACTTCAATTTGGCATCATAGTAACATCCAAATCTCTAAATTTTAAGACAATATCTTGATCTTATTATGCCAATCTTGTTCAAATTGTGATCTTTGTATTTTTTTTCTCAATTCAAACTTCAAAATTAATATATTGAATAATGCATAATGCATGACAGATATAATAGTATTATTCAATGTCCTAAATCAAAGATTACGAGGTTACATCAGGTTTATAATATTTTCCTGCTATACTTTAAAATATATATACACGTTGACTGCTTTTGAAACTTCTATTGTACCTCATTGCTTACCAAATCAAATTGGTCTACGATTATTGTTCAATAGTTTAAATTAAAATTTTTTACTTTTTGACATATGCTATATTTTTAATGATCAAAAGGTAAAATCGACAATTTATCTGTCATGAGAATGAATAAAATCTATCTATCTATTTATCTATCTATCTATCTATCTATGTATCTATATGTGTGTGTAACTTATAGCAACGCTATTTGAAAAACCCAAACAACCAAAGAAGCAACCGTTACTTTAAAAGTAGAAAATTATGATTCATATGTAAATTTTTCGTAATCTTCTTAAGCCGTCTTCTTCAAATGTTTAAAAATTATTGACTCGTCAATTGAATATATATTTATATATATATATATATATATTCATAAAAATTATAGCAAAGGTTATTTGAAAAACCCAAACAACCAAAGAAACAATTGGTAATCTTTAGGTCTTTTACTTTAAAAGCAAAAAGCTATAATTATTTGTGTGTAGATTTCTTCGAACGCCTAAAAATCGAGTTGTCAATTGCCCTGGATAGAATTCTTGTTCAAAGTTTTTCCAGCTTCTGTCCTCGTCTATTCTCGAAATTTCCTATGCTACCAACCACAAACGCGCTAGAGGTTGAAGGTAATCCTTGTCTGAGACCTTAACAATATTTTATCTTTTCCCGGGACGTGTGCTAGGTAATTCCGACCTGGACCGCGACTACAGGGATTTTCTTTCCTGGAAGCCACGGTTTGAAAATGTGAACTACGCGTTCTAATATGGTTCCGATCATTACGAGAATTCCGAATGATGCGAATATAATTTTGAAAAATGTAGTTGCAATGATGACAAATAGCTAGGCCATTATCTCAATATTGAATTTGAAGCTAAGGCCAAAGGCAGTGTGCTTGAAACGCGTCAAACCCCACATAGGATAAGTGGAAGACGGCATCATCACAACTCTGGTTTTATTTTATCTTAATGTCCTCGATATTTTAATTATTAGAAGTATATGTTCACAAATACGACAAACTATGGTGGAAGATTGCTTCATCGCAATATTGATTTTATATTTGTAAAGGTACCCAACTTAAGATTTAGTTAAGTTGAAGCTGAAATCCCATACTCTTCTGGCCAATTCTGCATCTTTAGCCTTAGAGTTTGGTTCAGCCATGTTGCAGTCCTGAAAATATTCTCCACTGACCACCTTAAGTTGTGGGTGTAATGCAACATAGCAAGTTGTTGCTGCTCCCTACATGATCAAAACCCCCAATTAAACTGTGTTAATTTAGCTTTTATACAATTGAAGCTATGGAGTGTTAGAACTTTGCATTTGTACTGTCATTCTTCAAAATGAGAATATTTACCTGTTCGGCATTCTTGAAAAAAGGTCTACACAACAAGGCCATTATTGCTGCACGAAATTAATGAAATTCATAAACAGAATTGTGAATAAGAAAACAAATGCTTAAATTAATGAGACATATACCTCCAGAGCGACCACCACTGCTCATTATGTTTGTATTAACTCCTCCCGGATGAAGTGCATTAGCAGTTATGTTCACCCCTTCCTCCTGCATCACGAATAAGAAAATATTTAGATTGCATGTAAAGACTAGTATATGCAAGTACCGTAAAATCGGTATCAAAGTGAATTACAGTTATAAAATCCGTATGTACGTGATATAGTGAAACAATTTGCATATCTGTACAACATAGTAAAGCAGGATCAGGAGCAAGATTTATCTGTATATATGTCACTCAGGATTAGCTGTACGCATTCAATGACAGGTAGAAATACTACTTTGAGATTCATGTCATACTATTTTTAAGGCTAGGAAGGAAAACACATAAGTATAATTTAGTAGAAGTCTTCTAATTTGACTTATATTCCTCTTAGATCTTCTAAATTAGAATATTTTTAATAATTATGGTAAAGTTTAAACAGCATTCAAAATGGTATTCATGTTACTTTGAAGTTTGGTAAACTTTTATTATAAATTAAACGAAATAATAATTATTTATCATGTTTTCAACTGATCAAAAAGTCACATTTCTGATTAAAATACTCTTCTTCATATTTTAGCTTTACTTGGCAAGAAAAATAGACAAACGCCTCCAATGAAAGTGTTGAGGAAAAGCACTCGGTGTATCGAAGAAAAGCTAAATAAGTTTTGTAAATTCGTTTTCTTTTTGTCTTCAAATATACTTATAGAGGATGAAGTGTTTGAATCTCAAATTGTTTTGGAGTTTATAGACTTAGTTTTCATTTAACTTTTCAATTTTTAGCATTTTATGAATAGAATAAAATGAAACTTTATACAGTTTGATCTTAAATCAAGATGGGAAAGTGTGATCTGCACAAGATGCAGATGGAGTGAAGATAATAACTTGAGCACCTTAAATATCCTTGCAAGCTCTTTAGCATGCAGAATGTTTGCCAGCTTGGTTTGATTATAAGTACGGAAGGTACTGAACCTGTGTCACGTTAACAGATATGTGGCATTACACTATTAAACTCCCTGTGAATTGGTCTCGGTCAAAACTACGCTGTGATTAAAAGTAGAGATCACCAAAAAGAGAGTGATTTTGAATGTTACCGTGATTGGTCATTAATTTTTTCTAGTGTAAATCCTTCAGGGGATGCGCAATTGTGAACGTATGATGATACGTTAACGATCCTCCCTTCTCGTTTGCTTTCACATGCAGTTTTCTTCATAGTCTCTAACAACAGGTAGGTCAGAAGGAAAGGGCCTGCATGCAAAGGAATTAATTTTAGTTTTAAAGGCGTTTATTTAGTGATTCTTATTTTTGTTTTGCTTAATAAAACTAAGAAAATTGCTTGGTTATTAATATCAAATACGTTGCACTTATGTTATTAACAATGATACAGACTAAATAAGAGTTAGTTGTAAATTAATTTTATTACAATATCTTATGTAATGTTTACTAATAAATATTAACAAAAAAACTGATCATATTTTTATTTTAAATAATATTTAGAAGTTAAATATATTTATTGTTAAATTTTAATAAAGTATTTGGTATTGATTAATTTTATTATAACGGACATAACTTTTATTAGTATTTACTCATATGTAATTAAATAATATTTATTTGATATATAATTAAATTATATAGTCATAGAAAAATAAAAATAAAAACTGAAAAACTATTTTTTTATGATTTTTATAAATTTTGTGAACAGTTGAACCTAAAAATAGAAACTAATTAATATTAAGTTTTTTTAAAAATTTAGAAACAAAAACAATAAAACTAAAATCAAGCAAACCCTACCATTGTTTTTTTACTTTTACTATGCTTTTTGCATACGTTCCTTCAACCTCATATCAAGAACTCTAGGAGATGTTGAAAATCAACTTATCAACTTAAGAGATCAAAAAGGTGTTCAGGTATTTATATCAAGTAGCTACAACGGCGTACCAAGATGGTTGGTGGCAAAGCACAGTTCTATGTTGTCTTCGGAAATCTTGAAACTAGGTGGGGCAATGCCTGCGTTGTTACTTCGAAACATAAGAAAAGAAAAGAATGAAGTTCAAATTATTTCTTAGTTTTAATAAAGTGACTTGAATTAAGTATTGAAAGAAGCAGTAGAAATTGCTTACACGAGGAGATTCAGAGGAAGGCCTGAAGCAATGTAATCGGATGCAAATTTTCTGACTGATGCCAATGAGCTAAGATCTAAGAACATGACATCAATTTTGACACCTGGGATTTGCTTTAGTATTTTTTCTTTCACGTTATGACCAGCCTCGATATTCCTCACAGCCATAACTACATGTGCACCACGCAAAGCAAGAACACGAGCCGTCACCAAGCCTATTCCATTTGTAGTTCCTGAAATAAGGAATTTTTAGTACGGACAACCTGTGAGACATATTTCAAGACTGAAATCTTCCGTTTGATAATGTTGCTCAATTTGTGATTCTGAACTTGACCAAAGGAAGTAATGACCATTTAGTTGTTTTATAATATTAAAAATAATAAATGGAAAAAGTGTAGTTGTAAATTTGTCACAATTTACATTCAGCATTTAAAAAGTATATGAATAATTATTCGACTCAACAAAATCAATTAACTATAAATTAAGTGAATTGAATAATTTTGTCAGTACAAATCTAATTGACATTTTTATTTCTAGTTTTTATTGATTTCAATATTTTTGGGTTTTTTTAGATAGATTGTAGAAACCATAATTTTAATTAGTTTAAAGAAACAATAAACTATGGAAGCTTATTGACTTATAAACCTATAACTTAGAGCTGATTAGATATCATGAGTTGTAAACACTTTCAGGACATACAAAACATGGCGATACTTTAATCAAGGAGCTGAGAAGCAAATGGAATGCAAGATGTTCAACTCGATCGCCATAACTTTTGGTCTCAAATTTCAGTGTGAACGTCTATCTATTTTGTTATTTATGTATTTATAACTTTCCATTTCACTATTTACATGAAGTAACGTACATGTTCATAATTTTACTAACATTAATTGGTTAGATGAATTAAGGATTTCTTCATTTGACTATGCATGAATTTCTTAATTCATAACTGATTTCTTTAGTAACTAATGCATTCAATACATTTCAGATAATAAACGCATGATACTAGTATTCCAATTCAACTGAAGCTTTTACGATTTTGGATAGTATTAACATCTAATCATCTATAGATATATTCCTTCAAGTATTTGAAGAAAATGTTATGATTTTCAGTCTTTAGTAGTGAAACTATATTTTGCTTACTTCTTACCTCCCATTGAAGAAAAGTCAAACTGTGAACTTCCATATGAACCAAGATTGCTAAGATAAAAATAAATTTCATCACTAGGTAAAGAAATCCGATAAATATAAGGCCAGCATATATTCCATCTCCAATTAATAACACATATACCTACTAATCAGCTTCATCATCAACTTCATTCACTTTCCATTAGCATCCATATAATTATACCATTAGTATAGTAATAATTTTTACAAGCTTATGATTACTATCAGTGAATGTTTTGTAATCTCTTTCACTCGGAACTCTCAACTACTAGTTGGTTTGGTTGATTTTGCGCAAAAGAAGTAACAATTACTATGGTGAGATCCCTCTATGTTTTTTTATTCTACTAATAAGGAAAACATCTAACCAGACGAAATAGTACTGGAGAAATGGAAGGAGCATAGCAAATAAAAGCAGACCTGTGACTATGGCAGTGAGGCCAGTAGCATCAATTCCATGTGTAACCTCCTCAGCAGTGGAAGAACCCGAGAATCCAGATGACCCTTTAGACCCAAAAATCCACATCTTGGCTCGATGCAAACTTATAATTCCTTTGTTAGTTCTTCAAGGACGGAACAGGCAATATGTAAAATTGAAAGTCAGCCAAAGTGATAGCTTGTGCCTAGGACAGATGCAGATCAAAATTAGCTTTTTTCCCATCTGTTGTCCTAGGACAGATGATAACTAGAATAATGTACATCTTTTTTGAACATTTTCTCCTTAGAATTGATTGAGGACGGCATAAGCAATGTATAACTTCAAGGACCGAAAGGCAACAAATACTTCCAAACCCAGAATCTCTTATGAGGCGCAAGCCAACAAATTTCTGTTCCTCCAAGATACCAAGTGCCAGCTTTGAACGTCTCTATATATCATTTTCAATTTCTATTACGTGTCATGCACAACACAGTAAAGCAGTTGGCCAACCCTCTAAATGATGTTTTGTTAGTATTTTTAAACGCCAAAAATTTTAATTAGTAGGCATAAAACTTTCGATTTATAAATCCTTGGAGTTGCTCCTTTATCATAAGTTCAAATCATAGAAATAACCTCTTTGTAAAAATTATATATAAAAAAAAGATTATGTACATTGATAACTCTCTCCTGACTTCCGCAAAATAGGGAGCTTTATGCAAAGAATTTGTTGATTTTATTTTGTACTTTTTAATGCATTAATAATGAAACATTGAAATAGTTAATAAATAAAGTATTGAATTATGTCATTGAAAATTAACATTAATATTATATTATTATAGTTAAAATGATTCAATTTTTGAGTTTCATTTAATTTTTATTTAAAATATGTTTATAAAATTATTTATTGTATTGTGATTCTAAAATATATTAAAAATAACGGCAAGTTTATTGGTATAAATTTGACAAATCTCTTACTTTGGCTAATTTTCACAGTACAATACAATACAATATATATATATATATATATAAAAAAACAAATATGAAATTCCCCTTATTTGATAAGAAATAATAAAAAGGTATGTTTGCTTAAAATAATCAAAATATTATTTTATAGATAATAATGTGATATTTGAATGGAACATATTAAAATAAATAATAACAAAAAACTTAAAAGTAGCTCCTTCATTTATTGGAGATTTTCATATATTTCTTAAATAATCGGTTTTTTTTTCTGTTGCTCTTTGTCAAGTTCTATAATTATTTAGTTATGAGCAAATTATCAATCAAGAGATACTAAGGCTTTTTAATACCACTTATGTGAAGGAAACATTGCTTGATCTCAAACATAACAAAGTCCTTAGTCTTGATATATTAAATACCATTTTCTTTTGAAAAACTTGGACTCATATTAAGCTCATGGTTACTGAAGTAATTCTGAAGATTTTCAATCATGACAAGATGTTGAGAGAAGTTAACAAGAACTTTATTGTTGTCATCCCCAAAGCTCTCACTCCAAATTCTGTAAAAGAGTTCACATCAATTTATTATTTCCATATAATATATAAGTTCGTTTTCAAACTTCTTTGAGATGACACTAGCTTATCACATCAATCCTTCGCAAGGTGCTTTCATAAAAGGGGAGACAAATTAGAGAGTACATATTACTAGCTCAATAGTTACTCAAAAATTATAACATGTGACACTCTAATAAGAATTACACAATTAAGATTGAATTTTGTAATACTTTATACTCTATTGATTGATACTTTATTTTGGACGTGTTAGAAATTTTGGGTTTCCCAGCGAAGCTCATAGGATAGGTTGAGCAATGTATTCCAGTTGTCTCTTTTAGTATCCATATAAATAGTGAGCTGATTAAGCTTATTAAAGAAGCAAGAAGATTAAGACAAGGTGCCTATTAAGCTTATTAAAGGTGCAAGATGATTAAGACAAGGTCATCACGTGTCCCCAAACCTCTTCACTTTAAGCATAGATGTTCTAACTAGACTTGCTGCCCAATTTATTAATAAGGAAATAGGATTGAAGCTTTATACTAATGAAAACAACTAAGAATCTATAGTGTATCATTTGGTAGCCTAATCTTTTTCTTATAAGCTAATTCTAGCTTAACCAGAGCTCTAATATATGCTATTCACACCTTTAAAAGAGCTTCTAGATTTTGCAATGAACAAATACAAGCACTAATTGTCTATTTTTATAATAGGTGCTTCACATCTTTTCGAGTAGCTCTCTAGTTTGGAAAGTCTCAAGACTATGAAGCCAAAATTTACATATCTAGACATTTATATATCCCACAAAGGACCATCTCATAATGAGTTTGATCTTCTGATTGAAAGAATAAAGAGAAAATTTAGTAATTAGTGCAACAAAGCCTATTTTTAGTTGGAAGAATACAACTTATCAACTTAGTTCTTAATAGCATCCATGTGTGTTGGTCCTATCCCTTTATGTTTCCCATAAGTATAGATAAGGCATTAAAGTAGAAGAGAGCAGTTTCTTATGATTTGGAGACAACTATAAAAAATCAGTACCTAAAGTTAAATAATGTGATGTGTGCTTTTAAACACATGAAAGGGATTTTGGATATAACTCCTATAAAAATAGCCAGCAAAGTCTTAATGGTCAAAAGAATATGGAGGATTCTCAATGACAAGTAGGTGTTTTGGATGAGATAAATCCATACTCACTACTTGAGGAGATAAAAATCTAGAATATTAACATAAATCTAGTTCCTCTTGGACAATCTTCTAAAGTGGAAAGTTAAGTTAGAATTTAGGTATAAGCTTGGTAATGGTGAATCTATATGTCTTTGTCACCATAATTGGACCAATAGGGGATCTTTAAGTAGGATTTCTAAGCTTACATTTCTCAAGAACTCAATTATAGATGATGATTCAATAAAAGATGTCCTAAGTAACAACCAAAGTTTATGTGACCAGTTAAAGAGGAATGCATCTAGTATTCATTTCCTTACCTACTATTAATTCTAATAATTATTATTCAATTCAATCGAGCATTTATCCTTAAGGAATGTTCATAAATGGCTCATCTAAATTGTTGTTAATAATTCATACCCCATAGGTTGATCAATATAAGAATGTCTAATTTAAGCAAAAAAGTCCTTTAATTTCCTTCATTCTATGGTTTATTATAAGAGGGAGGCTAACCATAATAAATAGAGTCAGGGGCATATAAAATTTTCTAGATCATTGTATTTTGCATAATTAAGGGCCTGAATTCATTGAGCATTTTTTTCCTTTAATGTAGATTCTCCTTATATGTTTGGAAAAATAATAAAAATTATGCAACTTAACCTCTTCTCCGATAAGGAGGACTCTAAGCTAGTGAAGAGAATTCCTTATACAAAATTTCCTTTAGTATTGTGGTATATGCTATATAGAGGGAAATGGACCAAAGGATATTTCTCAACAAGGCAATTCAAAAGCAAATTAAGACTATTACAGGAGCTAAAAGGCAAGATCAAAGATTAGTTAGTGGCTCGCTAATTCATCTTTAAAACAATGGAAAAGTGGTTGCTAACTAGGAATTATCTAGAATTGATTAACATGAGATAATGAGGAAATGCCTTAAACTCTATATTCTCTTATTTTATTAGTTTTCCCATAAAACTAGTCAATAACCTTATGGAAGATGGAGAATATCCAAAAGTTGAACAAAGCTTTTGGGATCTAATTCTAAAAGGAGTATACATCACTGATGGCTCGAGTTATTAGCTTATAAGCCTTTGGGAGATCATTTTATACTTTGGTTGTTGGGCCCTGAAATTTTTTTTTCTTTTATTTGCTTTATTTTTATTTATTTATTTATTATTATTCTTGATTTATTAATTCCTTTAATTGTCTACTTAAATTATTTTTATGTTGCCATAATTGTTTTAATTATGCGTATATAAATATGTATATTTTTG
>JANZLC010000201.1:26950034-26964867 GCA_026413385.1 Erythroxylum gracilipes
TTCAAAGTCATCAAAACCAATAAATTCTTTTTCTCATCAATTTCCTCAAGGCATAAAAACTTCTATAACACAATTCACATACAAAAACACTCATTGAATTCATTTTAATATTTCTAATTTTTACCGAAAGTTCAGGGTCCAACACAAAAAGTGAGTGACAAATGGACCAACATAATGGTGACATTTTGCAGCTCATATATAGGACAAATGAAGAACATGCATAGTGACATATATTGTTATAATTTGGTGACACCTAACATTGGATGAGTCAAGTTTCTGCTGGAGTAATTTTTGTTTTGGCTCATTCTTCACCAATTTCATCTCTCACCACCAAAACTCTCACTCTCTCATAAATCCTGGGATTTTTGCTTCAATTTGCATCATCATCACTTAGAATCTTTGCAAGATGTTGCATCAAGGAAACTAGATCTTGTTATCTTCTATGTTGTTTTCTTGGTGCTAAGATTTGCATCTTGATCTTGAATGTGTGCTGGTTGCTTGGAAGGGTTAGATTACCTTGTTATATGGAGTTGGAATTTGAAGTTAATAGGTAAGGAAGTTCTAAACTTGATAGCATGTATTAATACAAGTTCTATGATGATTAAATTGGCATAAAAGATATGTTATGATGATGATAATTAAGTGTGGAAAAATGATCCTTGTATGGCACATTATGTTTTGGTTTTGATGTATCTAAGATAATGATTTATGAGTTGCCTAATGAATGATTTTTGAATTGGGTTTGGACATGAATTTGATAAGGGACTGAAACATGAATAAGGTATAATTGAATTGAAATTCATAGATTTGGTGAAGGTATGTTGGATGGATTATGAAGGAGTTAAATTTGGAAATAAAATGAAGGTCATGGGTGAGTGAACCGAAACAAAATGAAGGTTATGGGTGAGTGAACCTTCGGTTCACTCATCCCATGATCGTGGGATTTATATGGCACCTTCCTATGGTTGTGGGAAATGCCTTGGAAGGGAAAAAGGTTGGTTTTGTACATTTGTTGGACTATATAAGGTTAAGGCCCTTTATAATGGATTAATTGGACTTGATTAAGGTGTAAAATGAACCTATTTTGGTATGGAATTAATTGATTAAAGGTTGAATAAGGTTTGGATTATTAATTGAGCTAATAACTTATGGAAGGTGTTATTTGGTAACAAAGTATCTAATTTTGAAAGTTTTGAGTTGTTAAAGGAATGATGTATACTTATGAATGCAAATGTGGTTCAAAGAACATGAGTAATGTGAATTAGATGTGATTGTTTGTGAATTGGGAATTTGTGTGGACATATGTATAATGTGTAATCACTTAAGGCTATCATTGATGCATTGTTACAAATGTTTACATTCATAGGACTTATTGAATTTGTTCTGGCATGAATGAATACATTCAAATTGAGCATAAAGAAGTAAATTCATACTCATGCGTTATTTCACTGTCATGTGATTCTAAGATGTAAAATATTTATGTTTATAAGGCTTATTAAATTTGATCAAATATGAATGAATATGTTAAATTTGAGCAAAATGGAATAAAGTCATATGTTATGCACTACATCACTTACATGTGATTATGAAATCCTAAATGTTTTGTTTTTAAAACTACCAAGTCCTAGTCGTAGGTAAATAGGCATGCCTAAAAGGCTCTATAAATGCTTCTGTAACAAGACACTAAGGTGTCTTCTATATCTAGACACTTCGGTGTCTTTTGTACTTGCACTCCAGTGTCTTCTAATCTCAAACACTTCTGTGTCTTTTGTTTTAGAGACTTAAGTCTCTTTTGTTTATGAGATACCAATCATAGGTATCTTCTGTTTTGGTCCTGTTACCCACTTATGTAGAAAGGACTAGCAGGTTAATCCGTTTTGTGTTTTGATAAGTTTTGATTTGATACAAGATAAGTTCTGATCTGATAAAAGATAAGTTCTAATTTGATACAAAATATATTATGATTTGATACAAGTTCTATTCTGTTATGACACAAATATATCATGTTCTGAGACTTTTACAATCTATTTTGAAGTAAAGATGTTATGTTTCTGATACTTATATGATTTGTTCTAATATTGTATTTTGTTCTTATGTTTTTAATGGTTTGTTTACTCTTTACGTGGATCAACTAAAGATTGTTTCTGATATGATTTGATTCAGTGCATGTGAATATTAGATAACTGTTAGAAACAGTCACCATTATATATCTTATTTAGTTATTCCTCACTAAGCTATGTGCTTAGCAAGGTGGTTTTGCCTCCGTGTTGGTTTTGATAAGAAGATTTGAGACTAGGACAAAGATAACTGTAGTGGCCAAGAAGGATGTGTTTTATTTCGAAAAATTTCCATTTTGTTTTTGAATTGTACTTAATATGATAACACATTTTGTATTTTGTGTATATGGTTTGTAATAACCTTATTACAGGATGAATTTAAAATTTATGGCATGTATTTTTATAAGTACAAGATGTATGATATGTTCTGTTTTTAACTCAACAAATTATGAATGTGAATTATGTTGCTTTATTTTCAAGGAACTTCTGGAGTATCTTGGTTTGTGTGAGGTATGTTATGTGATAGGTATGTTTTGTGTGGCATTTGTATATCCTCTCAGGGGGTATGTGGGTGTTACACTATCGTGACATTGCCACCGCCTCCACTTCCATCTATTTTCTTTTAAAGATTCAAGGAAGCTTTACATAATATATAGCATATAAAATCAAATGTTTATATATATAATAGCTTCATAACAAGAAATGAGATCCAGATAATAAAGAAAGTGAGGTAGTTCAGATGATAGTAAAGATCTTGAAGAATGAGATCGTCCATGGAAGGCAAGGGGATATTAATGTAGGAAGAGGGTATTTATTCTACATTTATTTTTCTTCATTAGAGACAATTTTGCCACATACCTTCTAGCGGAATTCATTTCCACCATTGGAAACTAGTCGCCACGTCGACATTTCTCGATGAAATAATGTTAAGAGCTATATTCTGAAAAGTCAATTTAGCATAAAATTTATTATGTTGAATTAAATTCTCAATGATAAATCAAAGTACTACAGTTTAGTAGTTATGCGTCTTCAATCTACCTATATATTGTGATGAAAGTTACCCTTATTGAAATGAAAGTTATCCATTTACCATTCATATTATATCTAAATTTTAGAGTTTAAAGTAGAGTACGCATGACCATGTTCTTTATGTATAAAAATAAAATATTTTCTACATAAGGTTATATTACTATTATAACAAAATTGTGAAATTTTCAATATGAACAAGTGGTTTATACTGAAAAAGACTATTTTTTCCCTAATAAAAAAAAGTTAAATACTCTCACAGACATTTCTTCAAATAGTTAGCAGGCTTTCCTCTAAGAAGCATTGAAGGTGGTAAAAAAATCATAACATATACAACCAAGAAAGGAAGCAAATAAATCATCTTCCAAACATAAACACAAATAAAACCCATACATCAATTGCAAAACAAAAAAACTCACAATAAGCACCTAAACGTATTAGTAAAATAGAGCACAAAAAGGGGGGTTTGAAAATAGAAAAGAAGAACAATACCAACACAGGTACGGATGTATGACCATAACACACGACTAGCATAAGATAGCGGGCGATGGTAATTGGACCGTGAATGAAGAGAAATGTTGACGACTAACACGAAAACTAAGAGAGTTTTTTCATCTTAATAACCTAGTAGAAAATGACGTCGTTTGTTGTTAAGGTAAACGACGTCATTTTCAATTAATTCGGAAGAAATATAGTACCATTTTATGAGGATTTAAAAGCCCGTTGCCAAATAGTTTTTCATTAAGTTAATTTTGATTCACCTTTCCCTAACATAATTATATATATAATATATAAATTATGTGTTACATTACAAAATTTTTATATAATAATTAGATAATTATTATTAAATAGAGTAATATATATATATATATATTACATAAGTAAGACGTGAGAAAATTTATATATAATGTAATATTTCATAAATCATTATACTAGTTACAATTATTATGTATACATTAATAACACATTAAGTTAATCACCATATATGATAATAATAATAATAATAATAATAATAATAATAATAATAATAATAATAATAATAATAATAATAATAGCAATTTAATGAAAAATGAATTTCAATATAGTACAAAATGGTAATCAATATTAAATATTAATATAATATTATTAAAAATGACTTTAACAATAATTTCATTTCAAAGATTACTACATGATGTTAATGTGTATTATAGCATCTGAAAAATTAAACAAATCCGAAGCCCTCCTCCTGAGTTCTTTCGGCCTCCTCTCTCTTGTGCAATTCTTTGCCCCTTTGTCCATTCTTCTTACAAGTTTCTCTTGTTTCTTGGTGATATCCTCCATCGTCTTCTCGTAGTTGTACTCAACCTGGTAAGTAGTTCTTGGATTTGTTATAGTTTTTTTTCTTTTTCCATTGTGTCTGTTAAATGCTATGTTGATCATCGGACTTAAGGATAGTTGTTGAGTTGTGTTGTGTGGACTGAGACTGTTAATTGTGTAATTTGATATTTGAATATATTAATGTCGGTGAAGAAAGGGAAAAGACATAATGAATTCTTGAAGTTTCAGTTAAGTTATATTATGTTTATAAGGTGTTTGATGAAAGTCCTCTGGGTTTGAATTGTTTTGTTTTGATAAGGAATGAATTACCTATATCCATGCATGCTTTGAACACAACTAAGTCCCCAATTTATTACAAAAACTCCTCTAAAAATTAGTCACAAACCTAGAATCTCTTTCTAATTTGTTATAAACATAAACTCTGCAAAGTTTTAATATCTTATGTAAGGATAATTTCATCAACCTATCTAATGAGTAACCCATCTTAACCGATCAAAACGAATTAACTTAGTCAATCTATTTACAATCACCAAACAAATCCATGAACTTTTATTATCCTTGAAAATCCTGAAGAAAAATCCATAGTAATATGCTTCACTTCCTCGCAAGAATGGGTAAAGTCTATAACTTCCTTGCTAAACTTTGATGCTCTACTTTGAACAACTTCTAAGTTATACATTATACGACTAATCCTGCTATCTCCCTATTTTTATTATTCCATCAAAATTTTCTTTTGAGGTCCTTATACATTATGGTCTAACCTAAGCACATAAAATACCCAAAAGAGTGCACCTTTTATAATCTCTCTCATAAATTATAGATCTTTTAAAACATACAAATGATCCTAAACCTCATTGTTTCACCATTGTTGATATGAGAATATGAGATTGTCCCAAGTTATAATCTCCTAAATCATTTTCATTTGTTTATCGCTCTGTTGATTCTCCATGATCCTAGTTATTAAACTCATATCTAATCCTAAACTATTCACTTTTGCTCGTATTCACCACCTATGTGAATAAACTATAATACATTTATGAACACTACTATAAGAAAGGGTTTGAACACTCAATTCTTTAACTTTATAAAAATGGTAGGATCATTAGTTAACTCGAATGGCATTACCAAAAAACTCATGATGGCTACACCAAGTTTTAAAGGCTATCTTTAATAAATCATTTTTCATGATATTCATTTGATTATAGCATAGTCCCTTACAATTAGTTATATAAATCATTTATTATAGGAAAAGGACAATAATTTTTCACTATCACTCTATTCAAATAACTAGAGTTAATATACATTCTCATGAAGCCATAATTCTTCTCCGTGAAAACTACTCATGCACTTAGGAGGATATACTCACTCTAAAGTACCCATTATCTAATAATTCTTGAAGTTGCTCCATCAAATACTTATACTTCATATGATAAGAAGCATTACAAATCAAACCAATACCTGAAGCAATCTCAATCCCGAAGGTTAACTCTCTTTTAGGTAGTAATTTAAGAAATTCGTAGGGAACACATCGGAAAATTCCTTTACTACCAGAATGTTAACTAACTCCACTCTTTTTCATTCACTCAAATTAACTATGGACACAAAAAATTTTGTACTCTTATGTTGTATTCCTTAATCATCTTATCTAGCCTCTTTAATAAAACCTATCCTCTCAATTCCTAGGATGTTGAAGCCTACTTATATACAATGATAGTCTAAGGAAGCAAAGTGTCCCACTAACAAATTCAATCCAGAAATGAAACCAAATTCCCATATCTCCATAATAATAAGGTTAACCGGTAACTTTACTTACTCAATATTCACAATAACACCTCTAAATATGTTTTTCATTACCATAGTTCATCTAGTTGGAGTATTCATATATAAATCAACATGAACATCATATATAGACTTATCTAGCCTTTGTACAAACACACATGATAAATGAATGTGATGCTTTATTATAAAAGCCAATAAATAGACATTAAATAAGTTAACATAATATTTAAGACCATTATATCAAAAGTCTTTTCCTCCTTCATATTAAGAGCAAAAACTCTATATGGCAGAAATAATAACGGGTGTAGAAATAGTAATGATTATTTCGATATGTGTTATAAGTGTTGAATTGGTTGATTAAATGTTAATATATGTTAGGAACTTTGTTTTACTACTGCCTATAAGATGTTTGACTGAAGTTCACTTTCAATCTCTAATGTCACTCTCAGATTTGGGTCCTCTAATTTCTCACTCTCGGTTGAAGTATTCCTCACTCACAAACTATGGTGAGCCCATCACTGCCACAAAGTCGTTAAAACTTTATTAACGGTAAGCTACTGGTCATATGTTTTAAAAATTGTAGTTTTTGAACAAATTTATTATATTAAAAAAGAAATTGTCTTTTTTGTAGGTTGTCATTTATGTTTTAGAGTATCGATAATCAACCAACCTCGTCCTTCTTCTTTGCAGTATGTGGTTTTCCATTCATCCAGATAAATCGTTCAACTCGTGTCTACCATGTGTTTTGCTTTAATAGTACGTGAGTTTGTGTTTGTGTTTTGTGTGAATGCAAAGGACGTATTGGTTTTGTGTTATGGTTTGCAATATTATTAGAAACATATAGTGGTATATAGGCCAAAAACCCATAATGAAGCTCCAATGAGGATTATCGGTGAAATATTCCACGAGCCTAGGAGTCACAACTAGAAGTCCTTTTTTTGATTCACAGGTGTAAATAACTCCACATACCTTAGTTTTTCTTTGTATTTAAACTTTACGTATGAACTTGAATAAGAAAATTGAATAATTAGTAACTTGTATTGTCATGTAAAATTCAAAATGAATTTAAGGCATAACAAACTCGTACAATGGTATATAGGTTAGAAACCTAAGATGCAGCTCTAATTAGGCTTATCGGTGAAATATTCCATAAGCCTAAGAGTCAAAATGAGAAGTCCCTTTCTCAATTCACAAGTATAAACAATGCCACATACCTTAGTGTTTCTTTGTATTTGAACTTTGTGTACGAACTTGAAATTTATTTTTGAAGAAGTAGTAACTTGTATTGTCACATAAAATTTAAAATGAATTGCTTTTAATAACATATTTATTAACTTTTAATTGCATAACTAGAAGGATAAAAGTTTGATGTCATCGTAAATGGTCCACTGAATACATAGAAGGAGTTAAGAGTTTCATGCAATTTGTACAAGATCAAATGAGTGATGAATGTCATATTCGTTATCCATGCATCGGTTGCTTAAATGTTGACTTTCAAAGTCAAGATGTGGTATATAATCACTTGCTAATTTAAGATATAGATAAATTCTATACTCCATAGCTTTATCATGGCCAACGTAAGGAAGCAAGTTGTATTAGAAGTGTTGGTTCAAGTTATGATGATAGTAATAATAATGATGTAGAAGATTGTGATGTTAATGATGATGGGATTAGCGAGATGTTAGATGATTATAGGAACTATATGGAGACTATAAATGAAACAAGTATGTCTAACATAATTGGTAGTATTACGGAAGATAATTTTGGGAAGTTATTGAAAGTTGCTCAAGAAGAATGATATCCAGGGTGCTCAAATTTCTCACAACTATCTTTTGTTATGAATTTGTTACATTTGAAGGTGTATAATAAAAGGAATAAGAATTCTTTTGACATGTTAATTGACTTGCTCAATGATGCATTACCTATTAGACACAAATTGCCCCAATCTTACTATGATGCAAAGAACTTGTAAAGGAAGCTTGGATTAATATATATATCAATACATGCTTATAAGTATGATTGTGCTCTATTTTGAAAGGACAATAAAGATCTTAAGGAGTGTCCCATTTGTGGTACATCAAGGTGGAAAGTGGATGATGGGAGAGGGAAAAAGGTACCAAATAAAATCTTAAGATGCTTTCCTATTAAACCACGACTACAAAGGCTTTTCATAACAACAAAAACAACCATAGATATGAGGTGGCATAAAGAGAAACGCATTGATGATAACATTATATGTCATCAATGACATGGAAAGACTTTCATAGGAAGTTACCACGGTTTGCATAGGATTGTTGTAATGTTAGACTTGGATTAGCCTTAGATGGATTTAATCCTTTCGATAATATGAGCACTTCTTACAACATGTGGCTAATAATTCTAGTGCCATACAATTTATCTCCATGGAATTGTATGAAGGAGCCTTTTATGTTATTGTCTTTCCCTATTCTAGGACCTATTGCTTTTGGTAAGGATATCAATGTATACATGTAACCATTAATTAATGACTTAAATGATCTATGGAAGGTTGGATTACAAACTTTTGATGTTGTTCAAGGTGAAACATTTATAATGTATGTCATTATTTTGTAGATTATAAATGATTTTCCAGCTTATGGTTGTCTAGGTGGAGCACTAAAGGGTATATGGCTTGTCCTGTGTGTAACTATCAAACTTATTCAATGAAGCTACGCAATAAAATATGTTACACGAGACATCATCATTACTTGGAACATAGGAATAGATGACGAAGAAGAAAATTGTTTAATGGCAAAGTAGAATTGGGTGAAACTCCTTTGCAGCTGTCTACTGATGATGTTGTTTACCAGCTATTACATTTTTGTGACATTACACCTAAAAAACACCCCAAGTAACAGAAAACGAAAGAGAAATGATGTTAAGCTTAATTGGAATTTTAAAAAAACATATTTTCCAATTTGCCATATTGGAAGGAATTACTATTGAGGCATAATCTTGATGTGATGCATATTGAGAAAAATATTTATGAGAATATTTTAGGAACTGTGATAAAAATTGATGGGAAGTCGAAAAGACCCAGTTAAGGCTAAACTTGATTTGGAAGACATGAATATAAGAAAAAAATTGCATTTGAAAAGAAGAGATGATGGGTCATACATTATTCCCCCTACTTGTTACAACATGTCAAAAAGGGAGAAGCATTCTTTTTGTCAATTTCTTAAATCAGTCATGTTTCCTTAAGGGTATGCATCAAATATAAGTCAATATGTGAATGTTAAAGAGGGAAAATATCAGGGTTAAAAAGCCACGATTGTTATGTGAGTGTTTGCTAAAGGATGCGTCCATAACTTTATGTTAATTGGGTGAGTTTTTTAAGCAATTATGTTGTAAGACATTTAAAGTTAAAAAGTTTGACAAATTGGAAAAATACATAACTTTGATTCTATGTAAGTGTGAACTAGTATCCCCCAATCATTTTTTAATGTTATGGTTCATTTGACAATTCACTTACCATACGAAGCAAAACTTTGTGGATCGGTTCAATTTTGATGGATGTTCCCGATTGAAAGGTAATTTATATTAACTTTTTTAAAGTTATTTTTAATAACAATTGCTAATATTTTATATTTTGTTAAGGTTTTTATGCTCTCTTAAGCATTATATATGTAACAGAGCTCAACCATAAAGGTCTATTGCATAGGCTTATATAGCGAATGAATGTTTGATGTTTTGTCCGATATACTTAAATGACGTTGAAACAAGATTTAATAGACCAAAACGTAACTTTAATTTTGATCAAGATGGTGGCTTATCAATTTTCTCCAAAAAATTAAGGCCACTTGATGTCAGAAAATATGTGGAGTTAACTAAAGACAAATTTGAAATTGTCCATTAGTATATTTTGAACAATTACGAGGAAGTCGATATATATATATATATAGAGTATGTATATTACTTTTGATTCATGTTTTCATATTAGAATTTTGTGATTGAATCTCATTTCTTAATCTCTATTTACTTTTTTAAATAGAGAACACAAATAGTCGATTTGAAACAAAAGGATTGTTAATGTTGAAGAAAGACATAAGCTTAAGTTCCTATCATGTTTATGGAATCGAGTAAGTTATATATTGATGGAATATTATGAACTTATGACAAGTTGTACATCAGTTTAACTTCTAATTTAATTTTCTTCATACAGATGATATGGTTATATAACTGTAACATGCAAGAGGCCAAAACAACATTATATTCTATGACATGAGGGCCTCATATGTGAGGGAAAAAATATTCAGGTTGCATTGTTAATGGGTTTAGATTTCACGTACAAGATCTAGACAGTCGACATAGAAGACAAAATTGTGGGGTTGATGTTGAAGGATGTCGTGACGATGATTTTATTGACTTCTACAGTATCATCTTTGAAATAATAGAGTTTCACTACATCAAGGATAAGAAGGTTTTTCTATTTAAGTGTAAATGGTTTAATCTTACTAACATGAAAGTAAACGGGAATATTACTACCATCAATGTCAGTAAAACATGGTATGATAATGACCATTTTGTCCTTACAAGTTAAGTGAAGCAAGTTTTCTACCTTAACGATACTGTATTGGGTAACAATTGGAAGGTTGTTCAAAAGTTTCAACACTGAATTTCTCCCCTTTTTGTGAAAGGGATAATGGCCAAACGAGTGAGGATGGAGCTAAAGTATATTAATAGATTGAATCAAAGCTAAATAATGAAATTGTTTAAATAGAAGATGCAGATATATCATCATTCCATAGGAGAGATGTTGATCCCAATATAATACAAGTGGATGAAATGCAAGCCAATCTTATCATAGAAAGAGATGAAGACTATACTCAGGATGAATTAAATGACATCGATGATACTTTGGTTGAATATATTAGTGATGAAGAGTCTAGTGAAAATGTAACTAATGATGATTTTTAAAATCTTGATCATGGTAATTTAAGGTAAATAAATTATTTGTATTTTTTCAAATGTTATGTTGATGTTTAAGTTATGTTAATCCGTATTACTGATATTTCACCTATGTAAGTGCATATTCTTGACGTTTTACTTATGTTTATGTGGAATGTTGGTGTGTGTTCAAGTTATGTTATGCGGAATGTTGGTGTTTGAGTTATGTTTATGCGATATTTTGGTGTCTGAGTTATGTTATGCGGTTGTGTTTGAGTTATGTTATTCTTAATGTTGGTGTTTGAGTTAAGTTTATGCGGAATGTTGGCTTTTAAGTTATGTTATGCAGAACGTTGGTGTGAGTTTGAGTTATGCTAAGTGAAATGTTAGTGTTTGAGTTATGTTTATATGGAATGATGGTATTTGAGTTATGTTATGCGGAATGTTAGTGTGTGTTTGAGTTATGATATGTAGAATGTTGGTGTTTGAGTTATATTTATGCGGCATGTTGGTGGTTGAGTTATGTTATGTGGAATGTCAGTGTGTGTTTGAGTTATCTTTATGCGAAATGTTCATGTTTGACTTATTTTTATGTGTAATGTTGATATTTCAGTTATAGATATTCAATATAATGGCATCTGGTAGAAATAAGGAAAAGAAGGTGGCAAATACCAAAATTAATCTGACCCCACAACAACTACATCAATCTGACCTATCGAACAACAACCACTGAGTTCATCCACCAATGAAGCCAGTCAGTAACAACCCCAATCTACCTCAATTAGTGTTGAGGGATCTTCAAGTCTGTTTATCTTTACTACCTATAATTAGACTTATGCTTCAATATATATTTACATGTTTATTGTTTTTTTTCTTATCATTATTTTTTTGTTTTCAAGTTCCAATTCCAGCATAAGAAAAAGAGATATAGGTATCGCTAAAGCTTCTGAGTTGCAACGTATGAATGTTGCAATGAACAACAAGTTTTTTGTGCATATTGACCCTAGTCAACATTGTCCTGTTGATAAGATCCAATCAACAAAATTGTCTAATGAGATAGGGGTCGTTCTTAGGAATGAATTGCCTTGCCTTCAATATGCCAAGCATTTGGAGAAAGACAACTTGCTACATAATGCTTTGGGCAACGTTTCGTTAATTTTCAATTTATTTAATTATATGCAGTTCTTTTTACTTATTTAAAGATTAATTTAACTTTTACATGTTGTTCACAGGTGAAGCTTATTATCATCGATATCGAGAACCTTTAAGTTTCAAGTTGTGTGAGTTCACTGTTTAAACAAAGGACAAAAGATCATCATTATCGACTCCATAAATACTACAAGTCCTTTCCTTCGAATGAGGAGGCAAGGAGACATGTTCTCGAATGGGTGACTCCAAAAAATTGGAGTGAAATGTGTGATGAATGGGCCTCTACTAAGGTTAAGGTTTGTCTTCTTTCTCTTTACATTTGTTTCCATTAATTTTGTTACATAATTTAATGACTCTTTCTTTTCTTTATTTAGGAAAAGTGTGAGAAAGTCAAGGTTAATAGAGGAAAAATGAAAATTGCTTACAACCCTTGAGAAGAGTTAGAAAACTCCCCACAACTCCTCACAACAGAGTCTGAATCAACTACATGGGCAAGAGTGTGATAGGATCACACTCTATAAATTGACACAATATAAGGAAGGTGAAGGGTGGACGTCTTAAGAAGCACAGAATAATTATGCAAGTATAAAAATTTTAATTTTTAAGTTTATTTATTTAAATAGTACTAACTAATAATATTTGAATTAAATCTTGATTTTGTATTTTAAATTTTAGGATAAAAATGTAGGAGTTGTTACAAAGATCATTGTTTGACAGAAATGAGCCAAACGTAGCTGACATTTGCAACAACATGGTATAAGATACATCAAATATCTTAGGTATGGCCCTAAGTCAATTGGCTTATCATCGTCACAATCAGCATATGTAACAACGCTTCAAGAGGAGAACCGGTCGCTTAAGGTTTAGTTACAATATAATTAAGAAAAATAAGATTGTACAAAAGAAAAGTTAAAGTGTACTAAAGAAAAATTAGAACATAATGAACAAAATTTAGACCATACTAAAATAGAGTTGACCAAACTTAAAAAGATGATCAAAGTATATAAGTAGCAGTGGTCAAAGTATGTAAGTAGTAGTGACGATGATGAGGAGTCTTAGTTTGTATATAAATTTTTTTGTTAACTTTGGTAATTAACATTTTATTTTTATATAAAATGCATCTAATTTTAATTATTTATATTTATATTTTCATTTAATTAATTATAATTCAAACAATGTTACAAACAATAATTTAAAAATGTTAAAAAAGTTAAGATGGATTTAAAATGTTATCAATAATTATAATTAAATAATAAATTGTTAATCAGAAAGTGTAGTAAAAAAATAAAAATTCGTCACCAAAACTTTTTAGCTACAATTACAAAATATTCACCAAAAATTTTTATCTATGTTATACAAAATGTCGCCAAAAATCTTTAGCTACGTTCTGGAAAATATAGCCAAATATATTTTGCTACCAAAAATAAATCATCGCCAAAAATTATTATTTACGCCTGTGTTAATGAAGATAATTACATTTTCTCCTCGCCTATCCCTTTTTTAGGCGAATCCATGATCGAAGCAAAATATATTAAGCGACGATTTTGCGAAAACGTCGCAAATAATTATTTGCTACTGAGATTTGGCGACCATTTGTGCAACAATTTTTTACCATTGCTAGAAAAATTTTGCAACTAATTATTGTCTTTCAGTGACGAAAGTTTTCGTCATCAAAAACATGTTCTGTTATAGTGTTAACGTAAGATTGATAACTTATTTTTAGATGTTCAAGGTAAATTTGGTTTTTAGTAATGGCTAAGAAATGATGAATCTCTGTAGCCTTAGATTTAGATGTGCTTGTAATATATGGCTAAGAAATGATGAATCTCTGTAGCCTTAGATTTAGATGTGCTTGTAATATATTGTCATAAGAAAATATGTTCTTTAGATTTCATTATTATTTGTTTATAGGATGATTTGTTTATAGTATGTAATTATTTTGTGTATTAAAATTAATATTCAGAAAATGAGGTTAACAAAAATTATAGTGTCTTCAGTATACCCCTGGGTTGCATCACTTGCTTTGAGGATTTCAAGTTGCTATTCCTCAATCAATTTGCTACCAGCAAGCGGCCACAGAAGACTCCTTTGGAGGTGATGCAGTTGACCCAAGGAAGGAATGAGAGCTTGCGGGCCGCTTTAATAACGAAGCTGTTGAGGTCCCTGACCTTACTTGCTCGTCCATGTTGGCGGCCCTAATGAATAATACGAGGGATGAAGAGTTAAAAAAGTCATTAGCCCTCGATCAGCCAACGACTTTACAAGAGATAAGAAGTCGAGCGGACAGGTATATCCAGCTGGACGAAGTGTTGAAAAACACAAAACGACGAGCAGATGACTGCGGGCCGACCGATAGGTCAGACGAGTCACAAAAGCGACAGAAGGATCAGTCTACCTAGAGAAGGCCGACCGATTGACAGGACCAAAAATGAGAATCCTTCACTCCACTCAACAAGCGATATCCGGAAGTGCTAGCAGCCATGAGAGTGGATGGGGAGCCCTTCCGAGCACCTGATAAGTTGAGGACTCCCTCCCACAAGTTGAATCCTGATCTGTATTGTCGTTTCCATAAAGACATCGGCCATGACACGGAGGATTGC
>JANZLC010000201.1:26964967-26991661 GCA_026413385.1 Erythroxylum gracilipes
CTTATAATGTTGTATAAGTGAATAATGTTATGATGCCATGTGAAGTGAATGTAGTGTTAGAACGTAGCGTGCCTTTACCCTAAAGTATATGCCGGAATTACGTCTGGGCGCCCCGATGCGTATCCCTAGATAAGGGGGCGCTACAGTGGCGATGGGACTGGCGAGATGTTAGACAATTATGAGAATTAGATGGAGACTATGAATGAAACAGGTATGCTTAACATAATTGGTAGTATTATAGAAGACAATTTTGGGAATTTATTGAAATTTGTTCAAGAAGAATTATATCCAAGGTGCTCAAATTTCTTACAGCTATCTTTTGTTATGAAATTGTTGCATTTGAAGGTGTATAATAAATGGAGTAACAAGTCTTTTGACATGTTAATTGACTTGCTGCTGGACACAAATTGCCCAAATCTTACTATGATGCAAAGAAATTATTAAGGGGGCTTAGAATAAGATATATATCAATACATGCTTATAAGTATGCTCTATTTTGGAACGACAATAAAGATCCTGAGGAGTGTCCCATTTATGGTACATTAATATAGAAAGTGGATGATAGGAGAGAGAAAAAGATAGCAAATAAAATCTTTAGATACTTTCTTATTAAACCACGACTACAAAGGCATTTTATGTTAACAAAAGCAACCATAGATATGAGGTTGAATAAAGAGAAATGCCTTAATGATAACATTATGCATCATCCAACAAACTCAATGGCATGGAAAGACTTTGATAGGAAGTTTCCATGGTTTGCACAGGATTGTCATAATGCTCGACTTGGATTAGCCTCAGATGAATTTAATCCTTTCAGTAATATGAGAACTTCTTATAGCATATGGCCGATAATTCTAGTGTCATACAATTTACCTTCATGGAAGTGTATGAAGGAGCCTTTTATGTTATCAATGTATATATGAAACCATTAATTGAAGACTTAAATGGTCTATAAGAGGTTGGATTACAAACTTTTCATATTGTTCAAGGTAAAACATTTATAATGCATGCGACTATTTTTTGGACTATAAATGATTTCCCAACTTATGAGAATTTGTCTAGGTAGAGCACTAAAGGGCATATGGCTTGTCATGTGTGTAACCATCAAATTTATTCAATGAGGCTACAAAGTAAATATGTTATACAGGACATCATCTTTTCTTCGAACATTGCCATAAATGGCAAAGAAACAAATTGTTTAATGGAAAAGTACAATTGGGTGAAGCTCCTCGGTAGTTGTTTGGTGATGATGTTGTTTACCATCTATCACATTTGGTGACATTACACCTAGTAAACACCTAAGTCATAGAAAGCAAAAGAGAAATTCTATTGAGCTCAATTGGAATATGAAAAAAGCATATTTTTCAATTTGCCATACTCGAAGGAATTGATATTGAGGCATAATCTTAATGTGATGCATATTGAGAAAAATATTTGTGAGAATATTTTAGGAACTGTGATGGGAATTAATGGGAAATCGAAAGATACAATTAAGGCTAGGCTTGACTTGGAAGACATGAATATAAGAAAATATTTGCATTTGAAAAGAAGAGATGATAGGTCATACATTATTCCCCTGGCTTGTTACAACATGTCAAAAAGGGAGAAACAATCTTTTTGTCAATTTCTTAAGTCAGTCAAGTTTCTTGATGGGTATGCATCAAATATAAGCCGTTGTGTGAATGTTAAAAAGGGAAAAGTGTCGGGGTTAAAAAGCCATGATTGTCATGTACTTTTCCAACGATTACTCCTTTATGGAATGCGTAGATGTTTTTCGAATGATGTGTCCATAACTTTGGGTCAATTGGGTGAGTTTTTTAAGCAATTATGTTACAAGACACTTAAAGTTGAAGAGCTTGACAAAATGGAAAAAGACATAACATTGATTATATGTAAGCCCCCATTGTTTTTTGATGTTATGATTCATTTGGCAATTCACTAACCATATGAAGCCAAAACTGATTCACTTTCGATGGATGTTCCCGATTGAAAGGTAATTTATATTAACTTTTAATTTTTAAAAAGTTATTTGTTAATAACAATTGCTAATATTTTATATTTTGTTAAGGCTTTTATGTTCTTTAAAGCGTTATGTATATAACAGAGCTCGACCTGAAAGGTCTATTGTATAGGCTTATAGAGCGAATGAATGCTTGACTTTTTGTTCAATGTACTTAAATGATGTAGAGACAAGATTTAAGAGACCATAACGTAACTTTGATTTTGATCAAGATGGTGGCTTGTAAATTTTCTCCCAAAATGTAAGGCCACTTGGTGTTGAAAAATATATGAAGTTAACTAAAGACGAAATTGAAATCGTCCATTGGTATATTGTGAACAATTATGAGGATATTGATATATATATGGAGTATGTAAATATGTTTTGGTTCATGTTCTCATATTAGATATTTGTGATTGAATTTCATTTATTAATGTCTATTTACTTTTTTAAATAAAGACCACAAAGAGTCGATTTAAAGCAAAGGGATTGTTAATGTTGAAGAAAGACATAAGCTTAAGTTCCTATCATGGTTTAGGAATGGAGTAAGTTATATATTGATGGAATATTATGAACTTATGACAATTTGCATAGTAGATTAACTTTTAATTTTATTTTTTCATACAGATGATAAGGTTACATAACCATAACATGCAAGAGGCATCAACAACATTATATTGTTTGGCATGTGGGCCTCACATGTGGGAAAAATATATAGGTGGCATTATTAATAGGGTTAGATTTCACATACAAGATCGAGGCAATCGACTTAGAAGCCAAAATTATGGGATTGTTGTTGAAGGTTGTTATTGGTGTGTCTTTGAGTTATGTTATGCAGGGTGTTGGTGTTTGAGTTATGTTTATGCGGAATGTTAGTGTTTGAGTTATGTTATACAGAATGTTAGTGTTTGAGTCATGTTTATATGGAATGTTGGTGCTTGAGTTATGTTATATGGAATGTTGGTGTGTACTTGAGTTATGTTATGCGGAATGTTGGTGTTTGAGTTATGTTATGTAGAATGTTGGTGTTTGTTTGAGTTATGTTATCTAGAATGTTGGTGTTTAGGTTATGCTTATGGGGAATGTTGATGTTTGAGTTATGTTTATGTAGAATGTTGGTGTTTGAGTTATGTTATGCAAAATCTTAGTGTGTGTTTGAGTTATGTTATGCGGAATGTTGGTGCTTAAGTCATGTTTTTGCAGAATGTTGGGGTTTAAGTGTGTGTGTTTGAGTTATGTTTATGCGGAGTGTTCATGTTTGACTTATGTTTTTGGCATAATGTTGATGTTTGAATTATGTTTATGCGGAATGTTCACATTTGACTTATGTTTTTTGTGGAATGTTGATGTTTGGCTTATATTTATGCATAATGTTGATATTTCAATTATAGATATTCAATATAATGACACCTGGTAGCAATAAGGGAAAGAAGGTGGAAACTATCGAAATTGATCCGACCCCATAAAAACTACATCAATTAGACCCTATCGAGCAATAAACATCGAGGTCATCCACCAATGAAGCCAATCAGTGACAACCTCAATCTACCTAATAAGTGATGAGGGATCTTCAGGTATATTTATCTTTACCACCTATAATTAGAATTATGCTCAAATATATATTTACATGTTTATTTTTTTCTTATCATTATTCTTTTGTTTTTGGTTCCAATACTAGTAAAAGAAAAGGAGGTAGAGGTATCACTAAAGGTTCTTAATTGCAATGCATGAATGTTGCAATGAATAACAAGTTGTCTATGCATATTGAACCCAGGCAATGTCATCCTATCGACAAGATCCAATCAGCAAAATTTTCCAGTGAATTAGGGGTTATTGTCAGGAATGAATTGTCTTGCCTTCAGCATGCCAGGCAGTTAAAGGAAGATAACTTGCTACAGATTGTTTAGACAAAGTTTCGATAATTTTTTTCAATTTATTTAATTATATGCAAATTTTTTACTTATTTTAAGATTAATTTAACTTTTACGTGTTGTTCACAAATGAAGCTCAATATCGTCGATATCAAGAACCTTAAAGTTTCAAGTTGTGTGAGTTCATTGTTGAAACAAAGGGCGAAGGATCATTGTTATCAACTTCATAAACAGTACAAGTCTTTTCCTTCCAACTAGGAGGCAAGGAGGCATGTTTCCGAACTAGTGACTATAGAAAATTAGAGCAAAATTTGTGACCTCTACCGAGGTTAAGGTTTGCCTTCTTCTCTGTACATTAGCTTCTATTAATTTTGTTACACAATTTAATGGCTATTTCTTTTCTTTATTTAGGAAAAATGTAAGAAAACCAAGTTTAACAAAGGAAAATGAAAACTTCTCACAGCATGGCTCCAAATCATTTATTGTCGTATGAAAAGATTTTGTAAGTTCTTTGTTTATAAGTTATTATTATATCAATAAATACAATACTATCGATTGTGTTTCATTTTTTTTCATAAAACAAAGTCAGAATCAACTACATGGAAAAGAGTGTGATGAGATCATATTCTAAAAACTGACACATTATAAGGAAGGTGAAGGTTGGATGTTTGAAGAAGCACATAATAATTATGTAAGTATTAAAATTTTAATTTTTGAGTTTAATTATTTATGTAGTAGTAACTAATAATATTTCAATTAAATCTTGATTTTGTGTTTTAAATTTTACAATAAGATGCAGGAGTTGTTGCAAAGATCATTGTCTAATGGAAATGAGCCAAACGTAGATGACATTTGCAACAACGTACTTAGTACAAGATCAAGGTACATCAAAGGTTCTTGGGTATGACCCTAAGTCAATTGGTTCATCTTCGTCACAACTAACATAAGTAACGACACTTCAAGAGGAGAACCGGTCGCTTAAGATTCAGTTACAATGTAATGGAGAAAAGTGAGATCGTACAAAATAAAAGTTAGAGCATACTGAAGAGAAATTACAATGTAATGAAAAAAATTAGACTGTACTGAAAGAGAGTTGACCAAGCTTAAAATGATGGTCAAACAAATACTTGGGTCAAAGTAGGTAAGTAGTAGTGACGATGATGAGGACTCCTAATTTGTAAATAAATTTTTTTGTTAAATTTTCTAATTAACATTTTATTACATTTTATTTTTTATATATAATGGCATCTAATTTTTAATTATTTATATTTATATTTTCGTTTACTTAATTATAATTCAAACAATGTTACCAACAATAATTTAAACATTGTTACTTAATTATAATTCAAACAATGTTAAAAATTTTAAAATGTTATCAATAATTATAATTAAATAATAAATTGTTAATAAGAAAGAGTAGTTAAAAATACAAATTCGTCACAAAAACTTTTTAGCTACAATTACAAAATCGTCACTAAAACTTTTTAGCTACGTTCCACAAAACGTCGCCAATAATCTTTAGCCACGTTCTGAAAACCGTATATATATATTTTTTGCTATCGAGATTAAATCGTCGCTAAATATTATTACCTACGCCTATGTTAATCAAGCTAATTATGTTTAGTGACGAAAAAACACATCGCAATAAGTCATTTGCGACAATTTGCTTTCTCCTTGCCTATCCCTTTTTGCTATAGATATATGATCAAAGAAAAATATAACCGAAATTTGGAGATTATTTGTCAGACGATTTTTTATTGTTGCTAAAAAGCTTTTGCAACTAATTATTGTCTTTCAAGACGAAAATTTTCGATGCCAAAAATATGTTATATTGACTTACAAATTTTCTAGTAAAACTAAAATTATTGTTTTTATTTTTTGAGCTCACCTCGAGTCTATAAAAAATAAAAAAAATGACATGCACTTTTCAAAATAAAGGATCGATAGTGATATTAATTTAAAATTTAAATTGAACATTTGTGAAATATGAAGTTTTTTAACATGTTAAAATGTTTAAAACTTAAACTGAATTTTAGTAAAAATATTAGAGTCTAATTTATCCTATTTACTAAAAAATAACTTCAGAAATGCTTTCTTTTAATGTTAGAAGATCATGTTGAAATTTCTTGTGGTTCAAACTGAGGTGGTTATACAAACTTCATCACATGGGTGACATTCAATGGAATCATATTTTATGTTAAAATAATTAGACATATACTTAATAGAAAATATTTTTAAAATTTTAAATATGATAAATATTTTTAAAAGAAATTAAAATGATAAATATATTAATAATAGGTGAAACTAGATGAAAAGTTCGCTTATTTTACCTTATATTAATTAACAAGGCTTAGCATAGAGATAAAGAGATAAGGAAATAGTATTAATTATAAAAAGGGACCCATATAAAGAAAAGACCTCTGCGAGGTGGTGAGGCCATTAGCATCAATTCCATTCGCAATCTGCAGATTGCTCTTTATAGCTGAAACCCCACAAATCTTCCTGATTCTAAATCAGACAAACTTTTAAGATTAGTCTGATGTTGTAAAGACGTCATTGGCTACATTGAATATCACCGCAAATCCCCTGTCCAAGTTGCCCTGTCCAAGCCACCTCCCATTGAATATAGGATGTATAAATGGAAGCTGACACTGGCCATGACGTAAAACAATTTAACGTGCTATTTGAGTATTATCATATATATTAACCTAGACAGAACATTTACCCTTAATTTTTCCTAATTTCAGTGTTGTAAAAGTTCCAAAGATGCTCGAATGTAATATTTCAGAGGCAACAATTGTTCTTCACTGCTCGTTCAAGCATTCTACCTCTAGATTGGCTTGAGCACGACAACCAAGTGTTTACATAATAGGTATAACAAACAATTACTGACTTTTACAAAAAGAGAAAAAAATAAATATTAGGGCTTAGTCATCATCAATACCCCAAAAATCAGCTATTCCTAGTCATGGAGGAAAATTCTCATATATTTCAAAGAAGCACAACAAAATTTAAAAAAAAAACGAACTTCTTGAGCAAACATCAAAGATTTCGCATATGAAACTGGTTTCTAAAGCACAATAGTAAACTAGTTCCTGCGAGCACTCTTGTGTTCATGTTTTATAGTATCCTCAACGCAACTTCTTCCAATACATGCCAAAAACATCTAACATCAAGCACAAGTACTGAACAACTCTTGCCAATGCATATTAGGATCACTGAGAATTGATCAAGCTCAAGCTGAAATCCCAAAGCCTTTTGCCATAGCAGCAATTGGTTTAACTATGTTACTGTTCTTGAAATACTTGCCACTAGGTCCCTTAACTTGTGGATTCAATGTCATATAGCACGTTGTTGCCTTCCCCGCAAACATATAGGAAAAAACAAATAGAACGTAATAAAGGAGCAGCAAGATAACTGGGCAGTGAAGCTTAAGTTGTTAGCTCAAGGTTTATTATTAATGATTTTGATTATGACCTTATAATATTTCAAAATTCAAATTGGACTTATTTCCTTATATTGATAACGATGTATTTTTCAAAAGGAAATAAAATCATATGATAAGTGCTTTTTTTATTGAAGAAACCTTCCTTATGAATTTACCTGATTTATTAGAAATGATTCCACAATATCTGGACGGATCTTACGAATCACAATCAACTCCATGATATGATCATTTGTCTTAACATCTGGATACTGAAAGATTTTATCAAATATGGTATTGACGATTCAAAGTCAATTCAAGATATAAGAGCAACGACTAGTTAAAGAAGATGGATATTTAAGGAAGAGCCATTGCATTTGCAAATAGGGGACGTACACCAGACCTTTGAAATACATCAATAGCATCAATACTTTTGAAAGTCATATTGTTATCAAATCTCTTGTGCTTTAGAAAGTGAAAATTCTTCTTGAAAGAAATCATTGAAGCTCATATTGAGCAAATCACTTTTTCATATAGAGGCTACCTAAATATTACTAATTTGGAAGGTTAGAGAACCTTGAAAAATATGTACTCGTGAGCTTGAAGAGGCTCGTCAATTATTACTTGGGATTTTAGTGAAACACTCAAGTTGGATACTTAGGGGCTAGATGTAGGCTTGGATTTAAGTCAAACTAGTATAAATTGACTACTTCATTCCTCTCTCTATATTGCGTGTGTGCATTCATTTTGGCAGGAGGCTCCCTCACTTTTATAATAGGCTCCTTCTATTTTCAACTTGCAATAGGTTCCTTTCAGTTTTAATAGGTTCCTTCTGTTTTAAATTATTTTGACAGGATTTATCATTTAGCAGGCTCCTATTGTCTAACAAGATCACGTCGTTTAACCGGCTTTTATTATCTGACAGCCTCTTATTATTTTTATACTTTAACAACCCCCTGTCTTCTATCTCTTGCGTGTGTTTGCTTTATCATAATAACAGGTAATTAAATTAAAATTTATCCCTATTTGCTAAAGCCACTACTTATTTTGTGTAATAGTAGAATTTACTTGCTAAACATTTTTTAGGAAGAGTGCACTAAACTTTTTATTCAAATAGGTATTTGTTGGATATTTTTGACATTTCTCATAAAGTTGGACAACATTTAATTACATTTTTCTGTTTTTAAATAACTTATCAGTTAAGTTACATAATTTGATCTAGATAAAGATAATAAGATGGACCAATAAATGATCAAAGTCATTGGGCTAAAGTCCAGGAGAAACATGGATCTTGATTAGTATGGATTTGACTCATATTGGGCTTGTGATGAGGAAGCTGATATAGATGTTATATAAAGAGGTTAAGGTCTCCTACAGTTGCTCATGTCATTCATAAGCATCAGGATTCTCTGACCTGTTAAGAGAGCTTACGTTTTGATAAAACTGTAGAAAGGCTTTATCGCGTCTCAATGAGCAGATCTCGTGAAGGCAACAGTAGATTCACACTCGTTTTACATATGAGAAGCTTATTTAAAGTTATGGAACCAAAATTAAGTATTTCTCACATTTTGTCGTTTGTTTCCCTTTCACGTTGGATCTAGGATACGTAACTGAGGTCTCATTACGTATTACATGTGGTATTAGAGCGGTAACATAAACGGGTGGTTAAAAAGAAGATTTTTTGTTTTTCTCCATAAAGTTTTCAGATATTAAAGTTCGAGGTTTTAAGCTTTTTCTTACTTATTGATGCATGAAAGTAGTATACGTGTTTATCCTTGAAAAATGGGTTAAAAACGAGCCCAAAAGAGCAAAAAATCGGTCAAAACTCGATAGAAATAGGCCCGAATATCAGTGGCTGATAGAGACCAACGATTGCATAGTGCATGCAAATGGTTGAATCTGCTAGCGAGTGCACTGCGCACACCAAGTCGATGGGCGACGCGTGTGGCGCGTGCGATGCATGTGCCACACATGCACAGTAATTTCCAAGGGGCAGCTGGCGCGTGCCAATGAGCAATCGACACATGCCAGATGATAAGGGCGCATGGGTATGCATCTTGCATGTGCGGCAGGTTGGGGATGTGTCGTTTCACACGCGCCACATATACACCATTTTAGAATACAATGTCTATGATAGTGGTGGGCTATCCCACCCTTCAGATGATAGCAGGACGAATTCTACAGTTGTTTAGTATCCACCACTCATACAGTTAAATCCAGTGGATCTAGGTGTTAGTACCGTGCCTGTATAGGATAAGAACCTATACCTGTGCACACAGAGGTTCTTAGAGTACAATAAGCCATGTAGTTGCAAAGATCCACTGGAGTGAGATGATCTATTATCCCAGCTTACTACATAGTTTATTTGGTGAATATGACTGTGATATTAGACATGTTATGGATCTAGTTACTTTTACATAAGCTATTTCTAGACCCAATGTTGATTTGTGTTGGGATGTAATGGCTAATGAGATGCAAGCCATGAAGCATAGTAAGGTTTGAGAGCTGATTGATTTGTCATAGAATTGCAAACTCATCAATTGTAAATGAATAAAGTTAGGCAGTTTAAAGCTAGCTTAGTTACCAGAGGGTTCACCCAGGGAAAGAGGTTTGAATTTATGTTAGTTCCTCTCTCATATCCTTAAAGGATACATTTTGAGTGATTAATACAATGGTAGCTCATAATGACATAAAGTTACATCAAATAGCTATCAAAACCGCTTTCTTGAATAAAGACCTTTATGAAGAGGTCTATATGATATAAATTAAAGGATTTTAGTGATCCAGATAGAACTAACATGATTTGCTCATTAAGCAAATCAATATATGGTTTAAAACAAACCTCTCGAAAGTGATACCTTAAGATTAATAAGGTTTGTCCTCTTTCAGCTTTATGGAAAATAGAGTTAAAAGATGCTTGTATCATAAGATCAGGGGGAGCAAGGACATCTTCCTATTATTAAATGTGGATGATATATTGCTCATTTTCAAAGACTTGACCATGTTGCATAAGTTTAAGTGACTTCTGGCTAAGCATTTTGACATGAAGAACCTTGGTGAAACATTTTTTGTCCTAGGTATGCAAATTTATTGGGATAGATATCGATACTCATTAGGCCTCTCATAGGGTGCATACATTAAGTGAGTGCTACAAAGGTTTGATGTGGAAAATTATAAACTTGTCGTAGCACCTCTCTCTCTTGGATGAGAGATTATCTTTCGCAAAATGTACAAAGAATAAAGTAAAGAGAAAGGTTATGAGGAATGTTCCATATTCGAGAACGATTAATAGCCTGATGTATACCCAGGTGTGCACTAGATCGGACATTGCATTTGCAATTGGACTGTTGAGTCAACACCTGGCTAACCCAGACATAGACTATTGGAATGGAGTCAAGCGAGTGTTGACACATTTAAAGGGAACCAAGATTATATGTTGACATACAGAAGGGTCAACAAGCTAAACCTTGTAAGGTATATAGATTTCAATTTTGCTATGTATCCAGATATTGATAGTCCACTTTAGGTAACATTTTTATGTTTGCAGATGGTACAATGTTGTGGAAAAGTGTCAAGTAGATACAAGTAACTTTTTCAATTATGCATGCAGTGTGCATGCTATAAGGCTACTTCACAGACGATGCATTTAAGGACGGAAGAAATGTTTGCTGATCTTTTAATTAAAGGACTTCGCCCACTTGTGTTTGAAAGACAAGTATACAATATTGGTGTATTGAAGTCCTTAAACACTATTAGTTAGGGATCATTATATTTTCTCTTTAAAAGTTTATACATTTTGATGTATTATGACAGTATGGAGATTTATCAATAAAGCTGATCATCATTTATCCTCAGTAATACTTGTTATTGGACATTATCGTAATACATATGAAAGTCTTAAGATCTGTGTTAATCTTATGCCTTTTAAAGGTCATTAGGCATATATACAAATTGACCTTAAGTCTATGTCATTAGAACATATAAAGTTCAAATGGATATCCATAAACTTCTAAACATGACATGGGAGATATAAGTATTTAATCCCATAAAGGTTCTCTTATATAGTTTAGCATTCAGTTAGAGAACATAAAGGTTTTCTCTAGTGTTGTTTAGCATTCGGTTAGAGAAAACAAGTTTTCTTTAATGCAGCTTTGCATTCGGCGAGAGAAAACAAAATTTCTCTATTGATTTAGCTTATGCAGTTTAGCATAAAGTTTGGAGAAATTTATACCTATAAATGAAGATGATACAGTTTAGATCATACAGGTATTCTCTTAGTTTGCGACACTCTATTTTTCCATTCATGTTAGTAAGGTATTAGATATGCGTGATTGTATTTGATATGAGTCACACATGACATATGCATTTGATACTTTTTTGATATCGAAAGCCTTGCGAGATGGAATGATATACTTTCATTATCTTTGGATCAAATGTTTTGTTTTAAACCTAGTCGACTAATACAGTAGCATAGCTTAAATGAGTTTTTAAATTATTTTAAACTTGAGTCAACACTGCAATTAAGTATTGTCCAAGGAGGAGGATGTTGGATATTTTTTACATTTCCTATAAAGTTGGACAATATTTAATTGTATTTTTCAGTTTTTCAATAACTTATAGGTTAAGTTATGTAATTTGATCCGAATAAAAATAATAAAGTGGTACAATAAATAATCTAAGTCACTGAGCTGAAGTCCAAGAGGAAAATGAATCTCAATCAGTATGGACCGAACCTATATCATGCCTGTGATGGAGAAGCTCTATATGGATGTTATATAAAGAGGTTAAGGTCTCTTGCAGTTACTCATGTCACTCATAAACATCAGGATTCTTTGACCTGTTGAGCGAGCTTACATTTTGAGAAAATTATAGAAAGGCTTTACCGCATCCCGATGAGCAGATTTCATGAAGGTGGTAGTGAATTCACGCTTGTTTCGGCTTTGGAAAACTCGTTTAAAGTTATAGAACCGAAATCAGATATTTTATTTATTTCTTCTTTTTATTTTCCTTTCACGTTCTAAGGTCCCGTTACGTATTACAGTGTTCTTCATTGAAAGGTGTATCATTATATCAAAGCCAATATATGGTTACAATTATGACATGATTATCTAATTTTGTTTGACTCTTAATAAATTCAAACATAATTGATTGATTTTGAACTTGTAGGCGTGAGAACATTTATTTTGATATATATAACAAATAAATCAATCGATTGATTGATTAATTCATTAATATTTTGTTCCTAAATTTTATTCTTGCTTCCTTTTTGCTGTGTTGTATGGATAGATTGTTTTCCCGATAAGCTCATGGACGTTTTAATTATCTTTAGTCTTATCTGACGTTAGCTTTGTCTGTGGAAAAAAGATTAAAACAAAGCTAAAGGAATCAATTGACCTTCTGTATAAAGTTACATGACCAGCCTAATGTACATTTCTTATGTATGAGATCTCTAAGTTTTCAGGTGGAACAAAGAGGAATCTATGTTCCATCTTCAAAGGGGTTATTTAACTTTCATCGGAGGCTTTGGTAAAAGAGTACATCACCACACTGAATTTATTCAATCTTAATATCATCGATATTCATAACTAACAAACCATATATGTTCATAAATACAACAAACTCTAGTGGAAGACTACATTGTCTTATATCGCTCTAAGTGCAGATAGTACATAACTCAAGGATTGGTCAAGCTCAAGGTGAAATCCCATACTGTTTTAGCCAATTCTGCATCCTTAGCCAGAGGGCTTGGTTCAGCCATATTGCAGTCCTTAAAATATTCTCCACTGACCCCCTTAAGTTGTGGGTGCAATGCAACATAGCAAGTTGTTGCTGCTCCCTAAAGGTCAACCCCATGAAAAAGAATTATAGTCAGTGTTTAGAAATAGAAGCTATAGATAGTCGGAACTTTGCATTTTTGTCGTATCAATTATTAGAAGTGCAGATATTCTTGAAAATAAGCAACATTTACCTGCCCAAGATTCTTGTAAAAAGGTTTAAGCATCATAGCAATTAGAACTGCATCAAACCAAATGAATTCAGAAAGAGAATATATCTTAGACAATGAATTAAAAGAATTATATTATCTGAGGATTCTACATCTAATGCCACCCTCACTGCGTATTGCATTTGTGTTCACTCCTCCGGGATGAATTGCATTAGCAGTTATGTTCACCCCTTCTTCCTGTATCACGAATAATTAGAAAAGAGAATAGCTACTTCGCATATAAAGACTCCTGGATGCAATATGTACAAACTCTGGTGAGGTTTCCTAATTTATTCCACATAATTAACTAGAGCACTTTCATATGGAGGTGCCAGAAAATTAAGTTGCATGTTACTTACGTATATATATATATATATGTTTAAAATCAAGATATTACCTTTAAATATTTCATAAAATATATGTTGTTAAATATTTATAGTTTGAAAGAGTATTCTAAATCAAAATGAACTCATTATGAGGAGAACCATCTCCGATATCATTTTCAGAATTTGAACTCTAATAATCCACTAATAAACTTAAATAATAACTTGAATACCTTAAAAAGCCTTGTAAGTTCTTTAGCATGCAAAATGTTGCCAAGCTTGGCGTGTCCATAAGCACGAAAAGGATTGTACCTGCCTCAGTGAACACATATAATACGGCTTTACAAGATTGAAATCCTTTTTTGAGTCCTATTTAATTAAAATAAATCTCCAAAACTGAGAGTGATTTTGAAGGTTACCCTGATTTTTCATTGATTTTTTCTAGTGTAAATCCTTCACGAGTTGCGTAAGAGTGACCCATTGAGGATACGTTAACAATCCTCCCTTCTCGTTTGCTTTCATGTGCAGTCTTTTTCATTGTATCCAACAACAAGTAGGTGAGAAGGAAAGGACCTGCATGTCCAAAAAATTTAGAAATCATTTCCTTAATTAGGAATTTTAAGGCAAACCTTCCATGTTCTTAACCAATTGTTAATCACATTTCATTATCTTATAATTTTTTATTTGTTTGAATCTTCTTACATAAGATATAGCATTTTAATCTAATTTTTCTAACACAAACATAAGATATAAAATTCATACTCCATAATCAATTTGTTTAAACTGTATGTACAAAAGATAGAGGTCAATCATTATATAAGTATTGGTAAGTTTACCTTCAACATTTACAAAGAACAATATGGATTCCAATTATTTCTTCTGAAATAGTTAATTTCATTACACATATATTGATTACAGTCCTTTTTATTTCAAATGGCAATCATGTTCTTTTTTCAAAACAACCTCAAATGAGTTACTTATAAGGTTTACATTAAAAAAATAAAGTAAGCAAATGTAAACAGTAAACATTAAAATAAAAAATAGGATCAAGGTGGAATATAAAAAAAAAAATTTTCCCTAACTTGCATTTTATTTTTATTGTGGTTTCCTTCAATTTGATTCTAGGAGAAATTGTTAGCTTAAACGATGAATATTCTATTTCTCAACGTACCGACATAATTGGTTGCAAAATCCAGTTCTATGTTGTCTTCGGAAAGTGAGAAACTACTTGGGAAAATGCCTGCATTGTTACTTCGGGAGGAACAATAAAGAAAACGTAAGCAAATAATGAAATTTAAAATATTAACTATTGCTAATGAATATAATTAAACATTGCAAAGATAGGAGCAATTGCAAATTTTCAACAATGAAATGCTAAGTAGTTCAGCTAATGACTTAAACGAGAACTTGCTTGAAGTTAGTTTCTTACATGAGAAGATTGAGGGGACGGCCAGAAGCAATATACTCTGATGCGAATTTTCTGATTGATGCAAAGGAACTAAGATCTAAGTGCATGACATCAATCCTAGCACTTGGGTTTAGATTTAGTATTTCTTCCTTCACTTTATTGCCAGCATTAACATTCCTCACTGCCATAACTACATGTGCACCTCGCAGAGCAAGAACACGCGCCGTTTCCAAACCAATCCCATTCGTTGTTCCTGAAATCATGAAATGTAATAAACTATTATTCCCGCAGGGTTCCCCTTGGGTAATTGTAGCTGATTTAATTATTCTGACACTCCACCAAAATACTATATATGAAATCAGCAGTGGAGTTGTTGGATTACTTGAAAATGCTTCACGCCATCCAACCTATTCATTAGAAACAAACATACATCTGTGATCTCACAACCAGACATGAGTGAGCAAATCTCAACCCAAAACCCCACCAAAAATTCCATTCATTAATCAACACTAATAAACAAGCGGGCAGCTATGAAAACATTACAAAACAAACTAATCGTTTTAACTTCCAGGGCTTTTGTGATCAAAGTTTAAACAACCCTGACTGTGGCTTTCAAACTCTTTTTAAGTACTTGTAAAAACTCATTGTCGTTTACAGAATTCACTGTAGACACCGACCCTAATGAAATGAAGTCACATAAGAGAGTAATAACAAATAAGATATAACAATTTCATTAAATAAACTTAAGATAATAAAACCTTCATACTAGTAGGTGAAGTTAAGTGAAGCCTTTGCGCTTCTTGTAGTGACAATTAGGGTTAACAATTAATCCAGTGTAAATTTTAGGTAAAGTCCAGTTAGAATTATATATATTAAAAAACTTATTGAACTAAATTAATTAATAAAATATAATTTTATTATAAGAAGATTGTGATTTCACCATAAAAAAATAAATAGGGACAACAAATTTTCATATATTTTAAATAACTAAAATTTTAATTGTTGATATAAAAATTCTTGAAATATAAATTAACATTTCAAATAATACCAAAGAGTAATTCTTGTATTATTAAATTATTAGCTTATAGACATGCTTTAGCTCATGTGTGAGCCTTTATTTGTAAAGTATTTCGTGTGATTTCTTATTCCCTTCAATTCTATTTATCATTTTTTAAAAAAATTATAGACCTAATTAGTTATGCTTGTGTGTATGAAATAACTAACATATAAAGGTTTTAAATTTGGATAGTTATAATGATAAAGTTTCCTCCTTTTTCACTTTCTTTCTACAATTACGTGTTTACTTTGTAACAAAATTGATTCCCTCCTTTTTATGTGCGATGTCTAACTTATCAAATTAATTTTAATCTTAAACTTTTAGTGTCTCCTTTTTCTTATTATCTTCTTTATTAACATATTTTCACTTATATTTCTCTCTTTTTAATGAATGTGTTTTTTTATTCACTAGCTCTATAAATACTCATGTAATATTTCATTTTAAGCAAGAGGAAAGAATAACCTTTATATTGTAATAGTACTTTTTTTCATTGTTTGTACAAGCATCTAAGTGTTAGTGAGCTTATTATTTTTCTAATAAAGTAGTATTAGATCCAACTAGGAAATCAAAAGGAATCTTAATGTCTTTCTAATATACATAACTCATCAAACTCAACTATAATAGTATTTTCATGTTGTAATAATATTTTTATCCATAGTTCATTCTTAGTTTATAAGAAGTATGAGATGTAATTAACAAAGGTTGCACAAAGTAATATTTTAAAGATGGACTAGAAATTAAACTAACAAGATAAAAAGTTTAAAGATTCAACTAATATTAGATTGTCACAAAATCGGTATATAATAACAAAATTGAAATTTTTTTAAAAGGATTTAAGAAGGAGACTATCTTTGTTTATTAAAGAGTTTGTAGTTTAATTGTAGAAGGAGATTATCAAATAAAAACTAACTAGTTTATTATTGTTTATAAAAACTAATTAGTTTACGAATTAGACGATTAATTAATAAATCGCTCTATTTTTAGTAACAAGAGTTATTAAGGTAAATCAAGCTAGTAAGTTGAACAGTTCTTAAGATTTTTATGATTGAGCCAACCGAATTGGTTCAATTTCTAAATCATTGGCCCAAAGCCTTAAGATGGGGCAAACTTGACTCAAACTGCAAAGGAAGCCTTGGAGAAGGAAAGGGAAAAAAAAAATTAAAGTGCACTTACCCTCATCCATGAAAGGTTGGATAAAGAAATATTTGAGAAAATAATTAACAAAACCATATTAAATAAGACATAGGAAACAATTTATAATTAAGTACAAGAATTGATGAGGTAAAGAAGGAGAGACTTTCAAACTCTAAAAGTTGAGTTTGAGACATTCTTAATGCTAAATGAAAAGTCTATTTTAGATTACTTCCCAAGATTTTTTTTGGAGTGGTGAATCAAATGAAAAGGTTTGGTGAAACTATCTAAGAGTTTCAAGTTATAGAGAAGATCCTACAATCTCTCAACTTGAAATTCAATTATGAATAATATGTTAATATGCTAAATGGATCTTTACTAGTTCATGAAGAAATGATGAATCTCAACAAGAAATAATGTCGTAGAATAATGCTTACTAAGTCTAAAAATTATTACATAACTAAGTGAAAATGATAATTCATACATAGAATTGGACAAGGTCATGAACACATCCAGATCTAGGTGAAAGGAAGAGGTGAACGACACTCTTCTAGTCAAGTTAACCCCAAGATCCTCAACATGGTCAATGAAGGAAAAGAGGAAAAGGAAGAGACAAATTTGGCATAAATAATAAAAGGGGAAATGAAAAAACCGAACTTAAATGTTACTTGTGTGACAAGCATGAACATTATTCTAAATTCTTTCCAAGGATTAAAAGAAAGTAAAATTAGTATAAGCTAAAAGAAAATCAATTGAGGAAACTATACCACTTATATTAAAGAAATAGCTAAAAGGTGAAAAGAGCATAGGCTACCTTAAGGTTATGTTTGATTGCGTGGTTATTAATAGAATAAAATGGAATGTCATATTATTCCATCAGTTCTGAGAACGGTTTATAATGGAATGGAATGGAATGGAATAGAATAGGATGGAAGAAGAGAGCTTCATATTACATCTCATTTAATCCTAAATAGTAAAAATAAGTTACCTCTAATTTTGGAGGTTTATGATGAAATATAAAATGATAAATAATATTTCACTATATTACATTATACTTCTTCCAAACAACATTTCACTATATTACATTATGAACTCTTCTATCTCTTCCAAACAACAATTTTCTAATATTATATTCATTTATATTTCATTCCATTATAAAGCATTTTATTCCATTTCATTAAAGACCTTACATCCAACCTAACATAGCCTAATAATCCAACTTGCAATCACACGATATGTGATAAAAGAAAATTTATGAAATTAGATACCAAATTGATAGGTTCATACTTTTTGGTGATACTATAAAGGTGAAGATCAAAGGTAAAGGTGTGATTTTGCTTAAAAAAATAGATGGTCATATCTTATTTTAGAACTAAAAGCTATATTTTAAGTATTGACCAAATTTAGAAGAATGGTTGTGAAATTCATATGAACTTTATATTCTTTGATCAAAGTCATAACGTTAATCTTATTCTCATGATGATTGTGACTAGCACATGATGTTTTTATTAAACTTATATGCTATGATGGCTTATGTTTAAATATTGGTGTTAATAATTCTTCATACATATGACATATGAGATCCAACTGAATATTAAAGGACACAAAACTTGAGAGAGGAAGATGGTGAGATACATTTCAAAAGTATAGATCATCCTAAAAAACATGAGGCATATTTGCTTGATAACAATTCATTGAAAGCTTTCCACAATAATCACTTTCAAGATCTACTATGTTCCTCTAGCTTATTCATAGATGCTTTCAGTACTATCAACGCTCTATCATTTTATAAAAATTCTTACTTTATTCCCTTGTTGATGATTATAATAGAAAAACATAGGTGAAATTTAGTAAGTTCAATTCTAAAGCTTTTGATATTTTTAAAAATTTTAAAAGTCTAGTTAAAAAGAAAGTGATTTTGATATTAAAATTTTAAGCACTTGTAGATGTGGAGAATTTATGTCTATTGAATTTATAAGATGCATTATGTTCTTTCGTCCTTTTATAGTGATATCTTAATAAAATAGAGTAATGAAGACAGAAATAAACAATCATGTATATAGAGATAACTATAATAGAGTTATCTATTGAAGTAATTACATGAGTGTTTTATCTTTTAAATCATATTATAATAAATAACTTAAAAGAAGTCACTCCAAATGAAGTATAGAATGAAGTTAAGACATCTATATCACAATTAGGAGTGTTTTTCTCTATTACATATGTGCATATTTAAGAATGATAAAAGATCCATTTGATGATCAAAGTAAAAAAAAAAATTTATAGATATGATAAAAGTTTGAAAGGCTATAAGTTGTTGAATCCAAGCAATGGAAAGATTATTAGTAGTAAAGATGATGAATTTAATAAGAAAACAACATGGGATTGGAGCTCTCAAATAGAGGGATATTATGCTTCATATTTTAAAGATGAAATAGAAAAGAAGTTTGTTCAACAAGTTAGAAGTGATTTCTTCTCCACTAACCTCACCAACTCTCTCATCTCAAGCATCATCATCCACACTCAAGTATCATCATCCATATCTTCACTAATAATCTTCAGGCCTCAATGATATCAAAGACTTGAAAAAGTTTGTAAAAATCCTATCTTGCTTTATGTACTTGCATATATTATGCCTTTAAATTCTAAAGATGTTAGTAAGAACAAGAAGTGGATTCATATAATGAATGAAGAAATTCAAGTCATCAATTCAACTTTATTCAAAAGTCTTTTGGGAAGTTTAAGGTAATTGACTTGCATAAGACCAGATATAATGTTTATTGGTGGAATTTTTAATTTTTTAATGGATATTTCTTCTATAGTTTACTTAAGGATAGCCAAGAGAATTTTTCAATATCTCAAAATTATAATTGACAATAACATATTTTACTCATCGGTTAAGGAATTTAATTGTTGGGTTTTATGATTATGATTATAACATAAATTTTGATGATAGGAAACGTACTATTAACGTTTTTGGAAAATAATACAATTGCTTGTATTAAAAAAAATGACTCATAGTAACACTATATTTATTAATCGAAGCATTTTGTAGTTTCTTCTTATACTTATCATGATATGTGGTTGAGAAAATTGTTAAATGAACTACATATAAAGTAAATTGAAGCAACAAAGTTAATACTTGACTATATGTTCGCTTAAGCTTTAGCAAAGAATATGATGTTTTATGATAGGAATAACTATATTAGTAAAGTTTTTATTTTATTCTAGAATGCATTAATAGAAGGAAATTAACTTGGAGATTATGAAGTCTTGATCAAATTGCTTATACTTTCACTAAACCCCTGATGATGTTTTCCAAAAACTACAGATAATGCTTAAAGTTGTACAAAAATTAAGTTTATAAAAAAGGTGTATAAAAATAACTTACTTTTAAAAGTATGTAGCAACTTTAAAAAAGTAATTGAATAAACCCACTTGATCAATTCAGAAGATTTGAGAGATTATTTAAATTTATATGTGCCTATGCTCAAACAAATCTAGCTTTGTTCATTTGAAGTTACTTAAAGAGGGTTACGATGAAATAAAAGATAAATAAATTAGCTTTTTCTATTATATAAATCTTATTGTCATTAAAAATAATTTTTGTTTGTATTTTAGTATTAAATGACTTTAAGTCAGTACTCTAAAATCAATCATTAACTCTATAAATAATTATGTAATATTTTATTTTAGGTAAGAGATAAAAATAAATGTTCTACTTTTTTTATAGTACTCTTATTTCATTGTTTCAGAAATAATCTTTGGAGTAACACTCTCAGATCCTGCATTCAACAGGATTTTTAGTGAGTTGGTGAAATCTTGCTTCTGTGTGTAGGAGTGTATAAATGTTTGTGAGTCAAATCATTTTTCCAAGGGAAGATTAGCCATGAAGTTGCTTGCTTCTAACTTCATTTAATCACCATTTCCGGATTATGGCTTCTTTGCATTTTGCTTCCTCGTTGCTAGCAACCCGATGGTCAGGTTTTGGTTGGAAAATTGGAGGAAACCTCAAAGCTTTTGTCAGGAGAGAAAACAAGTTGTTCGACGCTTCTGGGTCTTCTTGGTTGCTTGTGATTCTGTATTTTTCGACCACGGTTGACAGACAGCGCGCGGGCTTGATTACCGAAAGGAAGAGAAGTAGGATTATTGGACGCAGGCGTATGTTGGTTGGTATATGAGTTTAAAGCGGTGAACTCTGGGTTTCTTATGCAGGACTTTGAAGAGTTACACAAAGTAAAATTCTTTTCGGCTTTTGGTTTTACAGGGATTTGTTTTATGGGGTTTTGGTTAGATCTGGTATGTTCCAACGTGGGATCTTTTAGGCTATGTTCTTGAGAAACACATAGCCACCCAATAAGATTCTTGCCAACTACTCCTCGTATTCCGACTAGTAACATGTTCTACTAACCAGCTTCATCATAAACTCATAACAACTACTACTTGTATTAGTCGAAAGAGTGACAACAATTTTAGTGAGACATTAGAGGAGTCAGTATATCAGTGTATATAGTTGCTTTCATTTCACCAATATAAAACAGGTAACCAGAGAAAAATAAAAGCGGACCTGTGACGACGGCAGTGAGGCCAGTAGCATCAACTCCTTGTGTAACCTCCTCAGCCGTGGAACGTCCTGAGAACCCAGATGCTCCTTTCGACCCAAAATTCCCCATCTTCGTCTATCCTGATCGATTCTCTCTCACTGATACAAACTTATAGTATATATTATTGCATGATCATCAAGGGACGACTGAGGTAATATATAACAAGTAAAGCAAACCTTATCTGCTGTCTTAGGGCAGATGGTAATTACAATTATCCAAAATTTAACCATTCCTTCTTATCATGTTCTCATATAAAATGTCTCGATTCACAATTGATGTGAACTTTTCAATAAAGAAAAATATGTTGATGTAACTTTTAGTGCATGAGTTGCGTGTGATCATATATATAATAGGTTAGGTAAGTCTGACTATCATAGGTGTGAATGCTTTTTAAAATATTATTCCGTAAAATGGATATAATATACAACGTAGATATTATAAATTATTAAGATAGTTTCAATTAGTTAATAACACTTCATTAATTTAACAAAAATCTTGCTCAATTTAACAAAAATCATGCTCATGTTCCAACTTATACGGAAATCGCAATTTTCTCAAATGTTCTTTTTCTACGTACGTTGAAGAGCTGAGTATTAGCCGTCACCAAAAAGAGCAGTTTCTTCTAGATCCCAATTGAGAATAAGTCAAACAAATTAAGCCGAGTCGCTGCATGTAAAATGTAATTTTAGTATTTGAGAATATTTTGGCAAAGATGTAAATAGAAATGTCGTGTAAAAAAAATATTTTAATAAAAGTATCTTAGTTGAAAGTAATTAATTATCTACTAATCTGCTAAAAATAAGGTAACCATCGGTGGCACATAAAAGGAGAAAACTATTTGTTTTTGTTATAAAAAATAGAAATAATATGGTGTGCCACTTAATTGTTAGTGCACCACTTAATAGTTAGTGTGCCACTTTTATTATCATGATAGTATTTTATTAGAAATTTTGTACTATAAATAGAAGGGTGAACTTGATGTAAATGATACCAAATTATAAGAAGAATTCTCCTCTCCCAAATATTCTTAAGTTTTAGTTTCGGTTTTATAACAAGCACAAATATATAACACAAATTAATGATTATACAATTACAGACCCAAATAGAGGAGGGAAGAAAGAGAGTCACATACCAATAGTTTCTGCACTTGATTTCTCGTAAAAGCAGTTAGATGATTCCTCAACAGTGCATTTGCAACCACCTAGCATTCATCTTCGTCCCATTTTAAGCAATTCCATAGAAGGAATCTTCCCCTGCACTTGTGAGCCAAGGGGTAGTTGTTCAATGTTCCAAATTTGTTCTGCAATCAATGGCGAAGTCTCCTCTGTTCCAGTAACAACAGCACAATGAAATTACAAACTGAAGTTGAAGCAGTGACCTCTTCATTTCATTCAACTTCTTCAGTCTTCAACGTAGACACTGGAGAAGGAAAGTCGAATGTTTGACAGAATTTATCCTGATCTTCTTGGGCGTACAGTCGAATAACCCCGCACTTTTTGAACTTAAAAAAGACTACATCCTCTTCAAAATCACTACAATTACATGTCCAATTACAAAACTTTTTACTAATGAAGACTAACATATGCTCTTTATCTGCTTCATCAAGTTCAAATGGTCTACGATACATTGCATCAAAGGAGGAGAAATGGTACCTATCTCCAAAATAGCAATCATATCTAAGATCGCTAATCTCTCCAACAGAATCAAAGCATACATAGAAAGCAAATCCCAAAAAGGGATGATTAAACCAATGAGAAGGAAGGGGGATTTGAATGGAATCACCCATGCTTTGATACTTGACCCACTTTGGCATTCTACTTACTGGATAGATCATTTCAAAACGTGCCTGAACAACACAAATTAATGATCATACAGACACAAATAAAGAAAGAGAGAAATAGTCACATACCAATGGTTTCTGCATTTGCTTTCTAGAAAAAGCAGTAAGATGATTCCTTAACAGTGCATTAGCGACTACCTGGCATTCATCTTCATCCAACTTTAAGCAATTCCATAAACTGAATTCTTGTCCATCGTGCTCTTGTGAGTCAAGGACTAGATGTTTAAGGGTCCATACTTGTTCTAGTGATCTACAATAATCAGCATATAATGCGGAGACACTTGACGGAAGTTCTGGCAAAGATTGAAGCCTTTAACAGTACCATATATCAAGATATTTCAACCGTGAAAGTTGATTGATGGTTGCAAGGATTCTCTCAAAATCATTTCGACTCAAATCTAGTATTTCTACAGAACACAAAAAGCTCAAATTCTCAGGCAATTCTCTCAAATTACAGTTGAAAAGGGTTAAGTACTGTAAAGAAGAGGTGTCATCCAATGACAAGGCCAATACATGGTGATCTTTTATAGAACAATTTCCAAAACATAAATGCTTGAGCCCTCTGAGATTGCCAATAGATGACGGCAACTTCTCTATGGTTGTGTTACTTAACTCAAGACGCACCAAAGTTGCCTTTTATTTTTTTGACATTACCAAAGTTGCTTTTTTAATAAGAGATGTTATTACTTTTTTATTATTACTTTTGTTAATAAGAGATGTTAACTTATTAAAAAAGTTGCTTGCAAGGCTTTCAAGCCCTCTAAAACATCTCATCCATAATGTCTTCAATTTGCCAAGGAGTTTAACTGATGATGAAGGTACCTGTTTTTATAGCAGTCCCATCTAAGTATAGCTTCTTTATATTACTTGAAATTTCTGGGAATCTATCCAAATTTGAACATCCCCTTAGATCAAGAACTTCAAGACCTTCTAGAAGTCCACTTCCACTACTTGGAAGATGAGTTACGTTTTTGTTGTTCACAAAACTTAGGGACGTTAACTTGCTCAATTGACTTCCATAACAGTAGGAGGCAACTTTAAGTAAACTGCAAAAACTATTAACAATCGAACCCAACATTCCATACATTCCATAGGTCTGTTGAGATGCAACTGCATATCCCTGTGATTAAAACAAATAACAAAAGGATTAATTTGTTACTTTCAACTTTTATTACAAGAAACAACAATAAATTAAAGTGTTAAGTAGTATATAATTTAAGTACCTTGGTTCCTTTCCATAATTGCTTTATGTTGCTGTTGGGTAATCTAAGCAACCACAAGATTCTCTGATTGGAAGCTAGGTGGAAAAGGCTGCAATGGAAACCCATTCCACTGAAAATACCTTATCTTATTGGAAAAATAATCAAGACCTCGAGAAAGATATAAATTACCTTTTTCCTTAGGGGTTCCATAAAAATTGAGAACTTAAGATTAGGATCTTTATAAACACTTTCGAATTTAAATCTATCTCCTTTATTTTAGTCACATCAAGAATTATGTTCTCCGTTGTTTCAGCTTCCTAACAAACAACCAAATACCTACGTAAGTTAATATGGAAAAAGTAACTTATTTCAATAAATCAAAAAATATAAGAGACTATTAAAAATAGAGGGCAATGTTTTAAATATTTAAAGATTTTACCTTATTCTCCGCATCTCATAATCTGCTACGTTGATTCGGATACTTAGCTTCTTGACGAACGATTTCCTTTTCCATTTCTTGTAACAAGTCATGCATTTCCAACATGTTTTTTGAAGACAAGGCAATTGTCTACAAGAACACTTAATATATTATCTATATTGAACCGACTGCTTTTGTATATTTGCCTCAAAATATCTTTGTTCCTGAACCAAACCAACATGGATCTCTAATTAAAGACTCTAATTGTAGTGGAACATTCAAATCATCAAGAACAATTAATATCTTCTTGCGACCAAGTCTTTTTATAAGAAATGGTCCAGGACAAGCACTAAATGTATATTTTACTAAATCTTTTTCACCTAATGCTTTTGAACTGAGTTCTTCCGGTAACTTCTTGATGCCACCAGCTTCTGCATGTTGTCTCACGTTATGTACAAAGCAACAACCCTGGAATTGATAGGACATATTATGATATACGACTTCAGCTGTAATTCCTAAAAAACGAATCTCCAATGGGTCAATAGTAAATACCTTTTTTATGTCCTCAATGCGTGAGTCCATTCCAACCAAGTGCTCAAAACCATTACATGTCATTGATTGGTTCAGCTTTTCCAAAATTTCTTCAATGATTATGTTAATAAGCATATGACCATTCCTGCCAATTATGAAACACAATACAAATGAATGAAAAGCAAAAGAACCATTCACTTGAATTGACAATACAAACTAAAACATACCTGAATTCATTAGAATCCCACATAGATTGGCAGATGTGGTCAAGGCATCCCTCCACCTGGGATCTTGTTTGCATTATTGGGATTTTGCTCATGTTTTACAAAAGCTGCTGCAACATCATGGGACTGTTTCCTAATATGGGATGGATCTACCTGGTAAAAGACAGGTATGACAAGTTGTCCATGGGTTCGATGACATTCAATGATCTCTGCAAGCTCATCAAGACACCAAGTGCAATATGCATAGTCTTTTGAGAAAACAAGGGCAGCAACAGCCGAATCTTGGATTGCCTTGGGAAGGGACTGAGCAATTGCTTCTCCTCTTCTGAGTTCCTCGTCATCAAAGAAGGTTAGGAGATCCTTTTGGCACAAAGCGGCATAGAGATGGCTGGTGAAATTGGGACGAGTGTCTTCACCCCTGAAGCTCAAGAAGACGTCGTTCTTCAATGGGTGAGATTCCACAGAAGAAGAAGAAGCCATTATTGTTGGACCAAGAGGGTGTAGGCCATTCAATAACACTAAACAACCATAGCAAAACTTCTATGCATCGTTTAACACAAAAATCCATTGACTTGGAAGTGGTCGTGTGCATAAAGCTTTTTGATATTTTCTTGTTGACTTTGAAGCTTCCATAAGCTTTCCCCGAGACCTACATACCGACTTTAGCTTATATCTATCC
>JANZLC010000201.1:27008418-27022548 GCA_026413385.1 Erythroxylum gracilipes
ATTATTAAATCAAATATAAATTAAAGTTTATATATTTTGAAGAACTCATTGTAACTGAATTCAATTCTAATATTACTGGATTTGTTCCAAACAGTGTAATTGAATTCAATTCTAATATTACTAGATTTGTTCCAAACAGTGTAAATTCAATTCAATTCTAATTTTATTAATGTAATTCAATTCAATTCATACATAAATTCAATTCACTGTGTTCCAAACAGCCTGATAGTGTTGCATGATAAAATCATCAAAGATATTAAAAGAATCCTTAGAAACTTTCTTGGGGTTGGATCGGGCTCTAAAAGGTGTCCCTAAAGTCAAATGGAAGGAGATTAGCTTCCCTAAATTTCAAGGGGGACTTGCAATAAAATGTATTCAAGCTATAGAAAAAAACTCTTATGGCTATGAGAATCTAACATTTATTTAATGATAAAGAAATATTGTGGGTTAAGTGAATGCATGATGAATATTTAACAGGCATTAGCTTCTAGTACACAAAGCACAATACTAATACTTCTTCATCTATTAAATTTCTTTTGAAGCTTAAGAAGTTTATGGCTAAGGAATGAAGCATGTGTCAGGAAATAGGGAGTAAACCATTAGTTTGGTAATTGGTCAAAGTTTGTCCCTTGTCACCTTCATCCTAGTTTTTCCTTCCATACAATTTATTCTCCCAATCAATGCTAGTGTCAATGCCTTAATAGAAAATAAAGGAATTTCACTAATTCTTTGTATGCCTCTCTTCACTTCGTCTAAGCTAGTTTGGTTTAAGGTTAATGTCCCTAAAATTCTCCTTTATCCTATGGATGGCTATTAGAAACATTTTCATGATTGGATAAAATGAATTGGGTCCCTACTTTATTGTACTTGTCCATACTCTTATCTTATTTGGAATTGTATATTAAAATGGTGTTGCCTTCATCATCTTCTATGTCAATGGAATGAGGTTCTTTATTGGGCCCTGGGAATTAGGTACAACAATACTACTTATCTTAAGATTTTCAAGTTGTGCTTCAATTATGTGGTGTGAGCTTTAGAGAGAAAGAAACCATAGAATATTTTTGAATTTTAGGCACCTTAAGCATTAACTAGACTAATGCAAGCTAAACTAAGAGAATTAATTGTTGCTAAGAATCTTCAAATTAATTACAACAATGTGTATGGTGAAAGATGGCATCTTCTATAACATTATAGGGTAAAATATTACAAGTTATTTTCCTCGATGCTATAGTCTATTTCTTCTTAACTCCAAGGGAAAATAAAGACTCAATTCCTTCTTCCTCCTAATCATCTGTATGTCAATTTGTTCTAAATTTGGTTGTTAATTATTTTATAATTATTAGTGCTCTTCTTGTATAATTCAACTCTCATTCCTCTAATATAATTTCTTTATTTTCTAAAAATAACTACTATAGGATATAACTTAGAGTTTTAAGTAATAAAATGCAGAAACTAATGGAAGCATTCAACTTCGACATCCCTTAAAACAAATATGAGCTTCACCTTGAAAAAGTTCAAAAGAATACCACTGCTACAGTTTCTACATATTGATAAGTTTAGGACTTAAAGATCTTTTTAAATCTCTTGTAATTACAACTACTTTAATTTAGTCTTCATATGGTGGTTACAACACTAGTTTCTCTGCTGCAAAAGATATGTTGATCCCTTTTAATTAATATGTAATAAACTGGTGCTCCAAATGCTAGCCTAAACAAACTTTGATCCCTTTTAGCTTAGAATTGAGTTTTGGTAGCTTAGCAGAAGATATTAGACTAAATGAACTAATTGGAGTTGAATAAAGAGCTTAATAATGTGTTTCCATATAATGGAGGATAAGTTATCATTGAAAAGTAAGTGATCCAGATCTTCGTTTCTAGCCTAATAAAGTGCATATTTTGTATCCATTATAAGAAACTTTAGAGCATTCTTAATGCCCAATTTTATTTTGACAACAAGCCACAATATAAAGGAAGCAAAGGGGATTAAGCTAGAGTCCCATACTAACTTAAACTAGCCGGTCCTAGTTTGATGCCCTAAAAAAAGTCATTACATGAAGAATTTGTGAATTTCAAAGATTTGTCAGGCAACCATTAGATTGAGTCCTATCTAGAGGAGTTAAGGGAATGTGTGGGGATCTTCTCCATGATTTCTTTAAATTGCCTAGCAAAGTGGGCATACTATAGCTCCACTTGTTGTTACTTATAAATGCTTCGACCTTCGTGTTAACAAAAATTTTAAGGGCTTAGAAATCATGTGATTTGTGTAAAAGTACCAATTCATACCAACTATCAAACTAGAAGAAGGTATCCCTACCATTCCCACTTTTATGTTTCAAAGCTAGATTAATTAATCCATTTCCTCAAGCATTTGTCCTTAAGTCCAAGATGTGTTAGAATTTGTCCATACTGACAAAATGTTTTTCCCTTTTAATATATATAAGTGAATCAGTTCACTTATAGATCTTCTTTATTAAAATATAGCTTCAAAATTTTCTTAATAAGCATAAATTTTCTCATGAATCTAATTTGTTCCATTCTTAAACATCTATTCTCCTTTGGCAAGCCTATATTTGAGCAAACCTTGGGTACCTTTTTCTTATTCTCTAATCCAATTCAAAGGAAGTTTCTAAGAATCTTATCAATGGTCTTCAAAATTTATGGTAAAAGAGATAAGTTAGAGCATTAGTCCATATGGAGATTTCTTAAGACAGAGATTATACATTAAAGCCTTCCTCCATATGAAAGCATTTATTACACCAGCTATTTGATCTTCTATGAATATAATCTATAAGTCGAGAGTTATGTATTTAGGTGAGTTTCTTTTTGATTATAGGAACACCTAGATAATTGAATAGGATTTTTTGATGTTTGAATCCTTTATATATTGCTATAGAATCTACATTTTCAATAGATATAGTAGATATATAGAAGGAATTCTTACTTAGGTTAAAGCTAAAGCTTGATAAGGACTTAAAATGCTTTAGGGAGTTGATCAACAACTTAATTGTTATTGATGTAGACTTATAAAGTAGTAATAGATCATCTGTAAAGGACATATTGAAGATGCCAAGTCTATTGGACTTGTATTGAAATTTGGACTTGAGTTCTTTATAGATTTTTAACCTTGTTAATCTAGTGAACATTTCTATACTAAGAGCAAATAAGTAAGGTGAAAAAGGGTCTGCCTACTTTAGTCCTCTAATTGCTTTAAAAACATTTTTAGGTTCTCTATTTACCAAAATTGAGAATGTAACACAAGAGATAAACTTCCTTAATCAATTAGAAAATCTCTAAGAAAATAAAAAGGATTTATTGACTTAAATAAAAAATTTTAGTTTAAAGGGTCAATGACTTATTGAAAACAATCTTTAAGGCATAACTTTTGATTTCTTTCTTCTTATGGTAGCTTTTAAACAGTTCTTGGTCAATTAATATGTTATCCCTAATGCTTCTTCCTTAAATGTAAATTTCTTGGCAAAGGTTTGTGATATATGTTAGCATTTTCTTGAGTTTTTTTGCAAAGATTTTTAAACCTTATAGATAATATTACAGTATCCAATAGGTCCATAATCATGCAAAGTGAAAGGATCAACAACTTTAAGAATAAAGGAAATATAAATTTTGTTCAATTTAGTGAACAAATTTCCACTACTGAAAAATTCCATCACTATATTGATAACTAGGTCATTTATTAGTTCTCATATTCTTTAAAAGAACCTGACATTGAATCCATCTAGACCAAAGGCTTTGTCAAGATGTAAGCTAAACATTATTTTCTTAATTTCCTCTATAGTAACATCCTTGGTAAGATTGTGTCCAAATGATAAGGAAAATTATTAACTAAGCAGTTTTTAAAATCATTAGGTACAAGATTTACAAACATTTATATCCTCGTCAACTTCTTGAAGTGCTTATACACCACTTCCTTGAATCCCTTATGATCATTGTAAATAGGCCTTTAGAATTTTATGGGGACATAATGTTATTCATCTTCTTTCTAGTGTGAATAACATTATAATAAAATTTTATTTTCTAATCTTCATCTTTTAACAAAAAAATCTTAATTTCTATTTTAATTAAGAATCATAGCTTTATAGAATAGCCATTTAGTGCCTTAGAGTAGTAGTCTTAAGATATTTAAGCGTTAGATCATTAGAGTTTTTTTCCTAAATAATCCTTGCTCTTGTTGAGAACATCTAAAATCGTATTTTTTTCTCTTATAAAAAGGGACTAGATCTCTTCATATGAAGTTGGATGAGTTTTACTTTAATAACATTTAGATTTTTCACACAAGAGTAAGCTTGAGATATAACAACTTTAACACTCAGACCTTTAAGAATTGCTTCTCTGAATCCACGATGTCCTAATAAAGCATTGATGAGTCTAAAAGGGCTTTCATCTTATTATATGCAACCTTAAATTGGATTACAATGAGAGTATGATCAGAAGTGAGATAGTTGAAAAAAATAGTGGAGATTAACGGAAAAGAAGTCATTCAAGGTGAGTTAACTGAGCATCTATCTAGTTTCTTTTGTAAGAACCAGGTCCCACTTTGTTTATTATTCTAAGTGAAGAAGTTACATATATATCTCAAGTCATTTATTTTTAGATCTTTAATAAGGTTGGAGAAGTCTTCATCTTTATCTTGAGACCATCCATCTCCTAAGAGGAGAGAGTGAAATTAAAATCACCTACTGCGAGCTAGCAAGTAATGGAACTCACCCTTAATGAAGCTAGATCAGACCATAATTGTCTTCTCTAGAACTCCAGGTTAGCAACATAGGCAATAGTGGTGCTTATTAGTAATGGGTATTTAGTTAGAAGAACAATATGGTTAATAAATTAGTACAAAGAGCTCCAATATTATAGTTGAAATACTTGATAATCAAAGGATATTACAATTTACCTATTGTATTGAGCCTCATGATCACTGAGGGTGGTCTAGTCTCTATTCAAACACCAAAGTCCCTTACGAAATCAGCAAACTTTATTTTAGTTTCAAGAAAACCAATAAAATGAGACATCTTAAAGGCCAAGAAAGCCCTAAGAGCCTACTGTTTATTGGGGTTATCTAAGCCTTTAACATTTTATGTAACTATATTCATCAAGCAAAATAAGTAATGCCTCTTCTTCCTAGTTTTTCTCTTAGGTTTGCTTTTACCAGTGTTTGGTTCTTCATCTATGTTTACTGTGATGATACTTAAAGCTTTATTACCATCTTTCACATGTAGCTCATCCAATGGGATAAATTATTCCAAATTAGCATTTACTCTATTTACATTATTTGAAATCAAATTATTGTAGAATAATTTTAGTTTAGGGTTTCCTTCCTCAATTCTATCTTTAGATCCCATATCATTCAATTTGGTCTTATTCTTAAAGGATGGGCAAAAGCCTTCTACCTTTTGGTTGATTCCTTTTATTAAAGTATCCTTCTAAGATATATTAGGTCTAGCTTTCTCCACATTTGGGATTATATTTAGCGTGTTCTCCAAATTATATTACAGGTGTATCTTTAGATCTAACGTTAGTAGTACACAACAAGTTGGGATAGTGTCAACCTAATTGTCCTGCTCTAAAGCCTCTGTTGGTGTTGAGTTGACATCTTCCAGGTCTAGCTTTCTCCACATTTAGGATTATATTTAGTGTGTTTCCCAAATCGTATTACAAGTGTGTCTTTAGATCTAACTTTAGTTGTACACGACAGGTTGGGATAGTGCCAACCTAATTGTCCTGCTCCAAAGCTTCTGTTAGTGTTAAATTGACATCTTCCAAGTCTAGCTTTCTCCACAATTAGGATTATATTTAGTGTGTTTCCCAAATCATATTACAATTTTGTCTTTAGATCTAAAGTTAGTTGTACACAATAGGTTGGGATAGTGTTAACCTAATTGTCCTTCTCTAAAGCTTTTGTTGTGTTGAGTTGACATCTTCCACGGATTCTTTTACCCTTTTCCTTTAGGTTTCCATATATTCTCATATTCCTTCTTCATTAACCTCTACTAATAGCTTATGAAAATCAAATCTTTTATCATGTTGTCTTCCGCATCAGGCTTCTTGATTTTAACTAAATTAGGAAACTCTTTGTCCAAGGTCCACATCTATGCATAAAAAAGAAAGTAAATCGAGTGGATAAGATATAGGTTTATGGGTCAAAGGTCCTAAGCAAAGAGGTTAAAAGAGATGTTACAACCTCTCACTAACTTTTTTTTTCCAAAAATCTCACTAACTTGCTTTCTTAGTATTAGTATTGATTAATTTTAAATTATTTTAGTCCGTTATACTCTTTGCAACTACTACATAAATTTTTTCTCATCATTCGATTGGATTTAAAGTTAGTGGTGAATAATTATTACTATTAATTAGTTAATTGTATATTTATATTTTTACAAATATAAAAATAAATAAATTATTTACAAAAATGAATGTAAATAGAGTATTTATAAGTAAAATATAATTATTGTTAGTATTATTTTAGTTAACTAATTAATATATTATTAATTATGTATAAAATATGATAAATTATATACTATTAATTATTCATAAAATAAAATGATATTACATATTAAATAATTTTTATATACTTTTTATTATAAATATTAATATGATAAATTGACAAACTGTTTTAGTTAAATACTAATAGTAAAAATTAGTCAAATTAATTATTTATAAAAAAAATATATAAAATAAAATAGATCATCATATTTATTATTGTATAATAAATAATAATTTCAATAAAAATATTACTTTACAATTATATTAAAGTTTTGATAGACTTACTAATTTATAGTCACTTTTTTGTGATCATGATTGTTCACGTAAAGAAAGTGTGTTCTATGAGTATTCTTAATAAAAGATAAGAAAAAAGTTTGAGAGAGTTTTGGAAAAAAGAAAGGGCTTTTTTACAAAAATTTTGATATTTTAATTGGAGTTAATAATTTATGTGAAAAGTTGGTGTATTTTATCTAACAGAACATGGAAAAAGAAGTTTCTAGAAGAAAGGAAAAAAGAAACAATTCAACAAAGGGTGTCTTTTAAAATTTTCCTTAGTACTGGCAATGACGATCGTCACATTTGAATACTGGTCACCAAATTTCTTTTTTAATGACTAAATGGGAGCTGAATAGTTTGAGTCTTGCCTTTTGGATTAAGTCCTTTGCTCCAATTATGGGAATAGGACCTACGCACATGGTTGTGTTTTGATTAGCATTGTTATTTCAGGTTTCTTTATGTTTCTATACATTGGAATTTGGTTGTGTTTTGATTTGCATTGTTATTTCAGGTTTCTTTACGTTTCTATACATTGGAATTTGGTTGTGTTTTGATTTGCATTGTTGGTCAAATAATGGGAGCTGCACCTACGGTGTAGCCATGTAGGTAAATGCAAATAAGATTATTATTTCACGAATCTATATACTTGAATTGATGAACCATCACTGTATATACAGCCGCGGGCATGAATTCAGGGAAATCATCCATCCCTGAAACTACAATGCTTCTGAAATAATTAAATAACTAATAATTAAACAGAAGGGGTTCATCAATAATTGTAACTCAAGTGGGACGGATTCTCACAATGATAATGATATATGTATCCTTTGATAATGATATATGTATCCGTTCTCTTTTCCAGAAATATTATCTTTTTATGGGTGGAAAGATAATCGTGTGAGTGATCCAAATAGGCAAAATCCAATTAGATTCCTTTCTTTAAACTCGGAAGACAACTCAATGACTCATTAAGGGGGTGAATTATTGTACTTATACCTCAAGCACTTGTGATCTCTCTTCCCGATCAAAAACATGTCTAGTAAATATGTTTGTACGAATATGAAGCTAGAAAGAACAATCATCCTTATCTATTCTAAAGAAGTCGCGCATAAGTGCAAATATTTATATTGGAAACAATTATTCTTCCAAGCTTTTCTACTCTAGCCTGGATTCAACCCGAGGAGCCAACGTTTAGAAGTACTTAGGTAACATTTTATGTATCTCTCTGGTTTGTACAGCAAGCACAATGGTGTAAACTAGTTCCAGCATGTGTCCATGTTTTTACACTGTCAGAAACATCCGACATCAAACACAGTGGGTACAGAACCATTCTTGCTAACGATGGGATCACTGAGAATTGGTCAAGTTCAAGCTGAAATCCCACAGCTTTTTGGCCAATTCTTCATCTTTGGCCAGGGCACTTGGTTTAGCTATGTTACTGTCCTTGAAATACTCTCCAGTAACCCCCTTGACTTGTGGATTCAATGCCACATAGCATGTTGTTGCTGCTCCCTGTAAATATAGCAAAAACAAGCACCAACTTGTAATAAAGGATCAAGAAAACTTGGCACTGAAATTTATGCCAATTTGGTTATATTCTGTGTAACAGGAGAAATTACCTGCTCAACATTTTTTAGGAAGAGTGCACTGAACATATTCATCATTCCTGCAGAGGCAAAACATATCAACTTTAGTAAATGAACCTTTGATCCTGAGGCCTATCCGTATTTTCTTTTCCACCAATCTCAAGACACAGTTCCCAAACTTTTTATTGCATTAGAATGTAACACATTAATGTAGAAGCTCAAAAGATTGCCAATGAGCATTTAGCTCAAATGACATTCCTCTCTTCCCTTTACGTTGACAAGAATCGGTTCAAGTCCCTAAACAATTAACAAAAACTAAGAAGACTAAAGCACCTATTCTGCAACATGAATAATAAAATTTGCTAATCAGTGTGTTATTGCTAAAATATTGAGCAATTTTATGTTACTTTTTATACTAGCAGGGAATAACACTTCAAAGCATTTAGTAAATGATTCAGCATATGTACACAAGAAAAGACTGTTGATTACCACTCAAAACACGATGATGCCGAAGAAGATTTGTCGCTATAACTCCAGGATGAACAGAATTGGCTGTAATATTGACCCCTTGTTCCTGTATTAATAAATAGTAGAGGAAAGAAACTGCAAAATGAGAGACGTGGCAGGATAAAATGTAACTAAAATGGAGTATTAGCAATAAGGAAGTAAAACTATTTTTTCTACACAAATGTGAAAAATGAGTTCCTTCTAATACCTACATACAATCTCCAATTAAGATCCAGTTTCAACTGCAAATAGGCAAGCTATCATTCATGGCTAACATCCCAAATGATTTGTCCGTTGGTTCTCCATGGTTTTTAGTTTTCTCTTTTTATTTTTCTTTGATGAATGGAAGCATTCAATCTAAATGTTGGCCTACTGATAAGATGGACAACAAAGATTAGTTTTCCAGCTGTAAATCGTTTCAAGTATGATCAAAAAACTTCATTGGACACTAAAATTGCGACAAAGAAGTTGAAAATTTGTTTTTCCTAACGTTGTGAACTTTTTAATCTTCTACAAGCTCATTCATCCAGCATGCTCTACCATTTCATTTCATTGCGACTACTTTTGACGTTCAAATCTGAATTCTCATTCAGATTTTTAGTATAGAAGGGAAGTAAGTTGGAAGATAGCATCTGAAATCCCAACACTAAAGCTCATTTTTCTAAAGTGTAATCATCCTGATGTTTTCAAATTGCAGGGTCATGCCATAAACTGGAAAACGGAGAGCACCTTGAAGCGCCTTCCGAGCTCATTAGCATGCAATATGTTGGCAAGCTTTGATTGTCCATAAGCACCCCACTCCTTGTACCTGAAGAACTAGTAAGTCAATCAGAGAAAAAACCAAGTAGAAATAAATAAATAGTTTTCGACCATGACAAGATTAATTCTTAATCTGTCTACCACTGCCTGGTGCCACAAGCTACAGCCTATAATTAGTAGCAGACTTGCAGGGTAGTTATTCCAATCATACCCTGATTTTTCATTGATTTTATCGAAGCGAATTCCTTCGCGGTATGTCATAATGTGACCCTCTGAAGACAGGTTAACGATCCTCCCCTCCTTTTGGCTTTCACTTGCTGTGCGTTTCATGGTCTCCAACAACAGGTTTGTCAGAAGAAAATGCCCTGCCGATCGATTTCAAACAATCTCTTATGTGTTGCCTTGCATATTTTTTCAGTTCAAACTTTCACATAGTTGAACATTCTAGTAGAAAGAATTGAATTCAGAACAATTTCCACCAATAGTGAAGAAAATAATTATTTGTTTTTATCCAAAGCAAATGCTGCCGTGATCATCAATGATTACCAACAAAAATAACATGATTTTTCTTTATGTTAATATCAAGATACTAAGGCCACAGTAGCCTCATGTAAAATTCAAAGTAGTTAACGGGACAACACCAAATAACTCATTTTCCTTGTCAATCTCCTTTGAATTTTAGATGCTCATGTTTGAGTTTCTCGTAGAATATCCATCCTCAAGTAAAACCTAATTAAGAGTTACAAATATCGTTACTATGAAATATTTAACACAATGCCCCTCAATTTTCCTTCATTTACAAGCTGCAAAAATCAAGCACCTTCTGTGATTTTCCCATACTTTGATAACAACATATAGGACCAGAATGCAAGATTCAGCTGATTTTGCAGGCTTTGTGCATGTTACCTATGTGATTGGTGGCAAACTGCATTTCTATGTTGTCTGCGGATAGTGAGAATGGATTTGCCATAACACCTGCATTATTACTGCAGCAAAGGAAACGAGAGTTATTGGCCTTACTATTGACCTTCAACAGCATGCCTGAATTAACATCCTTCTCTTACATAAGGACATTGAGCAAACACACTAAAGAAAATAAAGATTACAGGAAAGAAAGATACACGTAGATGTGCATGTATGAACATTTTTGACGTGCATATGAGTGAGAGTTTTGTAGTCGACACAAATATAGTTGTTTATCAGACAGCAATGGCCTCATATCAATTTCTTACATGAGCAGATTAAGAGGACTGCGTAGGGAAGTATATTCATTGGCAAATTTCCTAACTGATGCCATTGAGCTGAGATCCAACTGCTTAACATCAACTTTAGCAGAAGGAACTTGCTTGACGATTTGTTCCTTGGCTTTCTTACCAGCGTCGACATTCCTCACTGCCATAACTACTTGGACTCCTCGCAAAGCAAGAACACGGGTTGTCTCCAACCCAATGCCACTTGCTGCTCCTGAAATTATGCAACTAAAAGACATAAATAAGATTAAACAAGCATTGACTAAAAGATTTGTGTAAGACTAAACTTCTTCACCCCTGATATCATTTCTGCCATGAACTAAAGCAAAGGAATGTGATTCTCCTTTAACAGCTACAATTGATAAAACAAGCTGAGTAATCAAATTTTCAGAAATACTACACCGTTATCATTTGTCTAAACAACAATATAGGCACATTGCTGACAACTCAGCCAAGCAAGAAAGAACTGATCAATATTTCTTTCCAAGATGAACAAGTTTTGAGCTTATTTCAAAGATTGTACGAGATTACGAGTAACATAACATATTCAAACCAAAAAACCTCTATAGTATTGGCATGACTTCTGAAAGGTACAACTCTTAAAAGGGTAAATGCAAAATCGACCAAATTGTTGAGATTCATAACGTGACACTAAAACTTACAGTGGTAAACAAAACCAGTTGGGCGGGAATTAAACCTTAACGACCAGTTGTACGGGAGATAAACAAGTTGAATGCAGTCTAATCACCAAATTAAACCACTTGTTTTCACTTGTATCTCTCATTTATCCAAAATTAATCACTTTCTCTTACGTTGGATTGGAAATTCCATCATCACTTAGGAATAGCAAATTTTAGAAGAAATTCCTGAGAGGCAGAAACTGGTAAGAATTCAGTGAATAGGGGATGGAAATCAATAGAATCATTTTCACTTAAAATGCCAAGTAAAAAGCAAATTAATATCTGAAAATTTTAAGTCACCATTCAGATATACTCACGTTCCAGCGTCGTCAACTCCAACCACCAATGACTATTTTTACAGTCAGCATTTACACTATTCAATTATCAGCCAGAGAAAAAAACATAACCTTTAATTTCAATTCTCACTTTGAACGAAATATAGTTGAGTTTAATCTGTCATGACAGTGAGGTTCAATTATAGCAAACTGAGATCTATGCTGGCTTTGGCAGTTGGACAAGATAGCAACAGCATAACAACAATAGCAGAACTAAATACTTCTGCATTAAGTAACTCAGACGAAACAGTAGTTGACTTTTCGTCTGGCAGGAAAAGACGAAGCAGAAAAGAACAAGCATTAAATGTTTGTAGTTCAAAGCAGACCTGTAATAATGGCAGTTAGGCCACTTCCATCAACTCCCTGAGTAACTTGCTCAGCTGTGGAAGAGGCAGAGAACCCAGATGGGCCTTTCCATCCCAAAAGCCACATTTTGAAGAATCTGAAAAACACACAGATCGTTATGATCTCGCAATTAAGGCTTTAGAGGGAACGTCGAAAACTTCAGTTACGTGGGGCCCCAGATGGCGATTGTTCCGACTTCTGAGTCCTTGCTGTCCCAACACAATAAATAAGCAAGTGACCTAGTTCATATCAAAGTGGAAATGTCGTTGCTCATATGTGTCACGTACCACTGAAAGTCAAATTGTGGCGGCTTATTTTGTTCTTATTTTCTTATGGTTAAGATTTTTCTTTTGAATATTGACAACAAAACATAAAAGCAACCTCGTACTTCTTTCAGAGTTAGGCCGCCAAATGAGTTAGGCCGCCAAGTTAGACAACTCAATTTGAGTCATCTATGGGTAAAACATATAGCTTTTTTTTTCAAATTTTTTTATTTTAAATTATTTGAAAAATATTTTATTTTTTAATTATTTTAATATAATTGTATGATTGACTATTAAGTCTAATTTTAGTAAATTTAGTCAAAAATAATTAAACAAAAATTTAATAAGAAGATAATTTTCATATAAAAATTTTAATAATTAAAATAATAACAATATTTTGTAAATGAATAAAAACATAGAGGATGTCCCTCTAATGTTACACGTGAATATATGTGACAAATCTAATTATGCTTGAAAAAACCCAAGTCCAGGTTCTGATTATGCAGTATTTGAAGTTAACGTTGAAGAATTGATACAAGGATACGTCATAGATGAAAACCTCTGGTGAATAATGTAGCCCTTAGTTGACTTTCTAACAGAGCCACAAATAGTTATTTAGATTTTCATCCCGGCGTTGTCTTATTTAATGCTGGCTGTTGCCTGAGAAGATGAGAGTTGTGTGTGTTGGTTTATGCCTTACAGCCAATTGTTTTGGTTGTAGTTTAGTGACAAATTATTTAAAAGTGTTCTTTATCTTGTGCATGTTTAGATGTATATGATAAAGTCCATGGAATAATTATACATTGCAAATGAAATTATAATGAGATTATAATTATGAAATTCATATTGCATTTATGTATTATTTCTAAATGTTCCTAGTCATTGTTATATTAATATTGGATATTAATAGGATATAAAAAGACTAGCACACGTTTTGTTTTTCCTTATGAAGAAAGTAGTTGATCTCATAGGCTAAAGTATACAGATACTTAAAGAAACGTGTGGGTGCTTGCTAGAGAACAAGTTCACTGAATAGACCCGATATGAGAAATCTATTTAGAACTTTACTTGTATGTCTATGGAATTTTCATTGTAATGATTGTATAAGTGATTCTTTAACTTGAGGTCATCAAAGTTATCTTGTATGAGGATTGCTATATTTTGATACTATTAATGATTTATTTATTCATAGGTCATTTAATCGGTAGTCATTGGATGTATCATGAACTATATGGAGATAGTTGAGTGATTAAGATAGGATTCATCATCCTAAAGTAATTAGGGAGAATGTTTCATTGTTCTCGATTAGTATTGATTCAAGAAATCCTTGGCCAAGGTGAAATGATGCATTGTAAATAGTTTACAAATATCATTAATTGAATCGATAGCTAATGGTAGAGAACTAATAGGATTAGACTCAAAATAGAGTAGACATTACTTCCATACTCTATGTCTAATTGAAACATTGTATGATGAAAGTATTGAATTATACAGAAAAATTATGCACATAAAGGTTAGTCAAAATCACTTTGACATTCTTAAATATTTAGGTGGTCAAGATGCGTTGCTAGACGTCAATCTTGATCTATGATTATAAATTGTTTAATTGGAGAATTAAAGATAAATTAAAAGGAG
>JANZLC010000201.1:27026214-27038145 GCA_026413385.1 Erythroxylum gracilipes
ACTCAAAAATAAATAACTGAATACATAAACTAATAAAAAACAATTGGATGAGTCAACTACACATGGCAGTTAATCTAAGAGTTCAATACGTGGCTGTTTGGTCTTGAGTCCATGTGTGTAACGTGAGTAGACTTGTAGAGGTTTGGTAACACAGACCTTACATTTTACTTGAGATTATAGTCAAAATCTTATAATAAATTGGAGTAAAAGAGAGGATTCAAACAGAGGCAGTTACAAGAATGCCTTCATGCAACCATTTTTCGTAACATTGTAAATTTTGTTCAATAGGAAGCATTCATTGAACAAAAAGGAACCATTGTATCCAGATGTACAATATCATTTCATTCACATCTATGAAAATAAATAAGGTTTTAGACAATCTGAATTTCCTTGATAACTTTCAAACATAACAGAAAAATAATGGAAGTGGAACAGCTAACTGAAGTATAAAGAATGGAAACTCTTCATCAAACAAAATGTCCATGCCTATATCCACAATTTTCTGGTAACTTTAAGTACCTTTAAGCTCTTTGCAAGCTCATTAGCATGCAATATGTTGGCAAGCTTTGATTGTCCATATGCAAATAGGCTGTTGTACCTATAATATAAGATGTGCAAGATATGCAGGCATTGTTAAACCATGAACAATTTCCAGACAAGTTATCTTTCATGTGTTACAACATGATTACCTTGACTCATCATTGATCATATCAAAGCAAATTCCTTCACGATATTCAAATCTATGACCCTCAGATGATACATTAACAATCCTTCCCTCTTTCTTGCTTTCACGAGCTGTGTTTTTCATGGTATCCAGCAAAAGGTTTGTTAGAAGAAAATGACCTGCAATTTAATTACAGAATCAAGTTTGCATCAGGCCATTTGCTCTTACATGAGTAAATTCTGGTTCATCTGAACAATGATGAATTTGCAGTCATATATTTATGAAGATTTTTCATACAGAGAAAAAGGAGAATGAAACTAAGCTATATGAGATTTATTTTTGGTTCCATAGATAAATCAATCTTTCTTCAGTCAAAGGTTTTTACAAGCAATGAAGATGGAAGAAAGATTGATCTCTCACCGCCTGTACAAATGAAAGATAAATCTTTTTGCATATGGTCATAATTATCATTCAGTAACAATGAACAATTTCCAACATATGTGATTAAACTCAGCTCTACAATAATCCTTTGATTGCAAGAAAATCCCATCTTTTGTTATCAAAGAAAATAACCTTAAAAATAAAACAAAATACAAGGACTGCCAGGAAAATGTAATGAATATAAGGCTGTGTTCATACCTACATGATTGGTTGCAAACTGCAATTCTATTTTGTCTTCGGAAAGCATGAAAGGAGTTGCCATAATGCCTGCATTGTTACTGCCAAAACAAATTCACAACATCAACTCTTACTACAGTATTATGCCAACGTAGACGTAAAAGGTTACAGTGGAATGAAGTTAATCAGGGTGGCTATAAAGCAAGTTCCATATCGCAGCACAATATATAAGGACAAACAATAAGCACAAGCATGATTATTTACACTGTTGTATACATACAAATAGAGAATGATATCAAATTGCTTACATGAGGAGATTCAGAGGAAGGCCCAAGGAAATATACTCAGATGCAAACTTCCTAACAGATTCGATTGAACTTAGATCTATGTGCATGACATCAAACTTAGCAGAGGGAATTTCCTTCATTATTGCTTCCTTAGCATTGCTACCAGCATCCATATTTCTCACTGCCATCACTACATGAACACCACGTAAAGCAAAAACACGCGATGTCTCCAGGCCAATACCACTTGATGCTCCTGAAATTAACAAAAGAAGAAATACATTTATTTACTCCTATAAGCATAATATGATGTGCCTGATGCTTGACAGTTTAGTGGATGGAGAAATAAAAGGAGAGTGCAACACAAAATCTGATGAAGACCTCAAAAATAGCAAATTCTAGGGAGATAACATAAACTGTTGAAATGAAACTCTCATTATGGTAAATTGTGTAAAACTGACAATAAGATTTCATATTCTTAATATAAATATTAAGAAAAATCAAGACGCATCAGAAATTACTGAAGTAAAGCTGGAATAAAATTCTGAGCAATAAATACAAGTTCATTAACCATTGGTCCTTGTGGTTCTACGGGAAAAAATGTTTAGAAGATATCCTCGTCCATAAAGTTGAAATTATGTAACTAAAATTTCTTCAGTTTATCTCTTAATATATTTATTACTCGACTTTGTCAAAAACAAGTCAACATGACTGAAAGAAATAATTCAGGCATCACTAGAAAAATACTGGGAAAAACCAATAGAAGACAACCTGCTTACTAATCGATCTTTAGATTGGAAATCAAAAAACCGTGACGAAACTGCAGAAGTAGAGTATATCGTGTTATAGTAAACAAACCGATGTAAAAACCTGTCATATTAAGAACACGAAAACAAAGCCTCAAGAACCAATCATAACACAGGAACAACCGTCGAGGTTATACGATCCAAGAGATACAAGATTCAGCAATCTTTTGTTTTCGCAGCATCCAAACAGCAGGAGAGAACCACAATAAATAAAGACAAAGAAGTGCAAGACATAATGATTCCGGATTTAAAGACAAAGAAAAACCTGTAACAATGGCAGTGAGGCCATTTCCATCAATTCCATGAGTAACTTGCTCAGCTGTGGAAGATGCAGAAAACCCAGAAGGGCCTTTCCACCCAAAAATCCACATCTTCTTCTTATTAGTTCCGAAAATAACAATTTGGCAGTCACTGGCTCACTTATGCTATGGTTAACCAAAGAACAGTAAGTTGTAGCAGTCTACGAGTTTGAGGGTGACCTTACACTCGCGTACAACCAAAAGGAAGCGTACTGGACGATCAAAATAAAATGGAATTCCGCAATGCAATCAAAATCTCCTTTGACGTCGTCGAACGTGACGTCCGTCCAAATCAAGACTCTCAATATGGTTTTTGTAAAAATTATAAAAGATTCTTCAAGTTGGAACTACTTTTGAAGCTACTCCTGTCCGGTAGGACTAGGTAATGGTAATGGGCTGGCGGAATGCATATTCATATAGCAGGATTAGGTAGTGGTAATGGGCTGGCGGACTGCAAAGGTGGGCGACATATTCATATATGAATACCAGCGGAGTAATTCTGCACAAATGTGCAGTAAAAATATCCTATGAATTTAATTGAAATTGAAATAGAAAATTAAAAATTTTTGAATTAAATTATAAGTAAATATTTAAATTGTATAATAAATACAGAAAATTTTAAATTAATAATTAAATAATAAATAATATAAATACGTAATAAAATTTACATTGCCTGTATTTATTGCTTCTGTAGTTCAGGTGAAATTAGTAAAAAAAATTTGACAAAAATGTAATAAGCAGAAAAGAAAGTAATGGGGAAAAGAATTGCTAAAAAAATTCAATAGTTGTGTAATAAAACAAGCATTAAATGAGGGGCAGTATTCGAAGTTAAAATAAGACGAAGGGCGGAGAGAAAAGTAAAACTATGTGCACAGACAAAAATAAAACAAAGCGGAGAAGCAAAAATAAGATGAAGCACGGAGACAAAAGTAAGACAAAGCGGAGAAGCCAAAATAAGACGAAGCGCAGAGACAAAAGTAAGTTGAAGTAGAGAAGCAAAAATAAGACGAAGCGCAGAGACAAAAATAAGACGAAGCGTGGAGACAAAAGTAAGATGAAGTGAAAACGAAGACAAAGTGGAAACTAAGACGACAATAATAATATTAGAAAGTGATGAACCATTTTAGTAAGGCTGAAGAAAACTAAGACGAAGCAGCGGAAGCCAAAATAAGACGAAGTAGTGAAAGCCAAAGTGAGACGGAAGCAGAAGTCAAACTAAGACGAAGTGGAAGTCAAAGTAAGATGAAGCGCGGAGACAAAAATAAGACGAAGCGTGAAGAAAAAAGTAAGACGAAGCGGAGAAGCAAAAATAAGACGAAGCGCAAAGAAAAAAGTAAGACGAAGTGTACAGACAAAAATAAGACGAAACGGAGAAGCAAAAATAAGAGGAAGGGCGGAGACAAAAGTAAGAGGCACTACCCATCAATGTAAGAAGTGGAAACTAAGACGAAGCGTCGCAACGACGCAAATGCACCGTAGCGACTTCTGATTGAAGGGAGAATGAATAGCAGAAATGACTATCGTGCAAATACACGGTAGCAATTTGGGGTATTAAACCATCGATATCGCTATCGTGCATTTGCACGAGAGCGACATCCATAGTAATAATAATAATAAGGATAATAATAAGGAATTTAATAATAAGGATAATAATAAATATAACAATAATACTAAAATTAATAATAGATATTATCATTATAAAAGATTTATAATTATAAGCGTCAAAACTAAAGTCGGGAAATAATAATCATAAAAAACATGAGAAGAATAATTAAATTAGTCAGAATAATGAAGATAATTAATCAATTCACTAATTACGTAATTTTCATTAATTGAAAATAATATGGAAAATAGAAAAAGTTGGAATTAAATTATAAGGATAATAATTATCGACAAAGAAATAAATACAACTAATAATAATAAGGAAATTATTCCTGATAAAGAAATAAATACAGTTAATAATAATAAGAAAATTAGCGAGACTATCGAATGTAAAAAATTCTAATTTTTTTCACCGTTCTATTATTATTAATAATTATCATGTTTTTTCATAATAATAGATGTAATAAAAAATTAATAAATTTAATAATAAAAGGAATAAAATTAATATTCACGAGGAATTTAATAATACTAATAATAACAATAATAATAATAATTTTTATGATAAGAATAATAATAATCATCAATACATAAATAAAAAATTATAACACATTAGAATAATTTTATATACCAATAATAAGTACATATAAATAATAAAATTAATAAGAATGGCAAATTAAACAAAAAAATTTCACAAAACTAATCATAATAATAATCACATTTTAAAATTTCAAAAGAAAAAGGGCAGGTGCGATCGCGAGACAGGTAAATTTTAAAAAACCTTTATTGAAATTGGGCAGTGTCACGGTCGCGAAGTCTCGCGATGGCAAAATTGTAAAAACTTTACTACTCTCGCAACCGCGAGCTCTCGCGATCGCGAGATGTACCAATTTCAAGAATCTTCCTTTTTCTCACCGTTATATTATTATTAATAATTATCATGTTTCTTTAACAATAATAAATGTAATTAATAAAATTAAGAGATTTAATAGTCAAAATAATAAAATTAGCACTAATGAGGAATTTAACAATACAAATAACAATAATAATAATGACGACAATAATAATAATAATCATCATCAATACATAAATTAAAAATTAAAAACATCATAATAATTTTATTTACCAATAATAAGTACATATACTCAAGTAGAAAATTAATAATACTAAAAATAAATCATAATAAAAATAATTAAATTAATAAGAATAGTAAATTAAATAATAATGAGAAGAGAGAAATATATTTACTAATAATAAGTACATATAGTAAAGCAGAAAATTGATAATATTCAAAATAAATCATAATAACAATAATTAAATTAGTAAGAATAATCCTTAATAATAATAATAATAATGATGATGATGATGATGACGACGACGACGACGACGACGATAATGATGATGATGATGATGACGATAAAAATAATAATCATGAATACATTAATTTAAAATTATAAAACATCAGAATAATTTTATATTAGAATAATAACTACATATATTCATGCAGAACATTAATAATACTAGAAATAAATCATAATAACAATAATTAAATTAATAAGGATAGTAAATTTCAAAAAATAAATTTAATATAATTAAATTAGTCAGAATAATAAAGATAATAATAAGAAGAAGAAAATTACTAACTATAATAAATTTGATAATAAATATGTAAATATAATAACATATAAATATTACTGATCTGTACTAATTAATGTTAAGTCAAAATGACTTTACGATTAATAATTTTGATGAAAATCAAATAATAATAATATTAGAAAGTGATGAACCATTTTGGTAAGGCTGAAGAAAACTAAGACGAAGCAGCGGAAGCCAAAATGAGACGAAACAGTAAAAGCCAAAGTGAGACGGATGCAAAAGTCAAACTAAGACGAAGCGGAAGTCAAACTAAGATGAAGCGCGCAGACAACAGTAAGACGAAGTGCAAAGACAAAAGTAAGACGAAGCGGAGAAGTAAAAATAAGATGAAGCACGGAGACAAAAGTAAGACGAAGTGCAAAGACAAAAATAAGACGAAGCGGTTACTAACTATAATAAATTTGATAACAAATATGTAAATATAATAACATATAAATATTACTTATCTGTACTAATTAATGTTAAGTCAAAATGACTTTTACGATTAATAATTTTGATGAAAATCAAATAATAATAATATTAGAGAGTGATGAACCATTTTGGTAAGGCTGAAGAAAACTAAGACGAAGCAGCGGAAGGCAAAATGAGACGAAACAGTAAAAGCCAAAGTGAGACGGATGCAAAAGTCAAACTAAGACGAAGCGGAGGTCAAACTAAGATGAAGCGCGCAGACAACAGTAAGACGAAGTGCAAAGACAAAAGTAGGACGAAGCGGAGAAGTAAAAATAAGACGAAGCATGGAGACAAAAGTAAGACGAAGTGCAAAGACAAAAATAAGACGAAGCGGAGAAGCAAAAATAAGACGAAGCACAGAGACAAAAGTAAGACGAAGCGGAGAAGCAAAAATAAGATGAAGCGCAGAGACAAAAGTAAGACGAAATGTAAAGACAAAAATAAGACGAAGCGCAGAGACAAAAGTAAGACGAAGCGGAGAAGCAAAAATAAGACGAAGCGCGGAGACAAAAATAAGACAAAGCACGGAGACAAAAGTAGGACTAAGTGGAAACTAAGACGAAGTGGAAACTAAGACGAAGCGAACATATAAATATTACTGATCTGTACTAATTAATGTTAAGTCAAAATGACTTAACGATTAATAATTTTGATGAAAATCAAATAATAATAATATTAGAAAGTGATGAACCATTTTGGTAAGGCTAAAAAAAATTAAGACGAAGCAGCAGAAGCCAAAACAAAGGCCAAATTCTTTCTAAGTTGTGCCTTAAGCAGAAGCGAGTACGATAAAGTTCACAGACGTGACATTACGAAGGAAACGTGGGATACTCTATCCATCGCACACGAAGGCACCAGTTAAGTAATGGAATCTAAGATAAGCATTCTTGTACACCAATATAAGCTGTTCAAGATGAAGGACGAAGAATCTATTAATTAGATGTTTGGACGATTTCAAACTATCGTCAAGATTCTTTTGCTACTATTGATAATGTGTTGCTAGTTGATGGTTTAAAACACAACTTGATTAGTGTCAGTCAATTATGTGATTCTGGTTTTGAAGTTTCATTCAATCAAAAATCTTGTGTAGTCAAAAACAAGGATGGTTCTATATTCTTTTCTGCCAAAAGACGAAACAATCTTTACAAAATCAATTTAGAAGATTTATAAAGTCAAAATATTTCTTGTTTTATATCAATTGATGAAGAAAAACTGATTTGGCATAAAAATTTAGGTCATGTTAGTTTTAAACATATTTCCAAGTAATCAAACATGATTTGGTAAGAGGATTACCAAAACTTAGTTTTAACAAGGATTTCTTTTGTGAAAGTTGTCATAAAGGAAAACAGGTTAAAACAACTTTTTCTTCTAAAAATATTGTAACTTCATCTAGCCCTCTAGAGTTGTTACATATGGATTTATTTGGTCCAACTAGGAAATTGAGCCTGATCGTGTCTCGTCTTTCAATCCTAAAATCGATCCTTGGAAACCGGTCAAAAATAATAATAAATGCCAAGGTTTGCAGTTTAGGCTGCAATCTCGGGTCGTCTCACTTAATCGGAACCGACGAAAAAGGTTTAAGTTAGCCTATAAGTCAAAAATGCAAACAAAGTTGATAAAAAGGTGGTTTTGGATCATTGATCAAAATTGAGGAAGTTAAACTAAATTAAAGAAAATTGTATTAAAGGTATAGTTTTTGGATTTTGGGAAAATGAAATTGAAAATTCAAACAATGTTCAAATGAGATAAAGTCCTCTTGAAAATGAGCTTAGGCTATCATGATTTAAAACAAATTTCCAGGGAGTGAAATTCACTTTAAGTCCAGGATCTTGATTAATGAACTTCATTTCTTAAGATCCCATTAAGTGCTCTTAAGCCATAGAACCTTAAAGGATTCTTTAAGTCCAAGGTTTTAATTAATGAACTCCATTACTTAAAACCTCGTTAAAGCATCTTAATGCTTGAAATGATCAAGTTAATGCAAGTGGTCAATCGGATCAAACATAATCATCTATATCAAACACAACTAGGTAGATAATGAGGATTAATGCAATCACCAAATGACATATATGAGACTTCATATATTAAGCATAAAGTTCTACATATAGCAAGATTCATATCACGAAACATTGTTCAACACATAGTTAAACTCTAACCATGCTAATCTAATTATACCACCGTAAACTCTAACTCAGAGTATTACAACAATATAACTAAATTTTAGACAATGTTTGTTACTCCCCTTTGAAGCCCATGAACTCAAGCCATTGCTACATCTTCAAGAGGATCGGAAGCCTTAGCTGTTCATAACCCCAGCGATATCCATCACTGCTGAAATCCTGACGTTAACCATGGCTCCAGAGATTGAAGATGGAAGTGACGATGAAGTGGCCGGTGATGGATTGTCGGTGATTGGATGTGGAAATAATGGATGAAGGTATCAGTGTGTCTAGTGGCTGTCGAATGTGTCTGTGTATGTAGTGTGTTTTGTTTTGTGTGTAGCCTCATGTGTGTAGCCCTTTGTGTGTAACCGTTCTCTTTGTATGACCTAATTCGGAAAATTTTATAGGTGATGGATACGGGCCGGGTCAATACAGTGAGGGAAATTTCCATTTAGAGACCGAGTTTTCGTCTGCACGTCGCGACGTGTGGCTCTTGCTTGCTCGTCGCGACATGTTGATTTGTTGACGTCGCGTCGTGCAGTTGTCTGTTGACACGCCGCGACTTAGAAATTGGCATACGTCGCGACGTGATGGAAGGCTCACGACCTGTTGACTTTCTGATGAATTGACTTCCTACAATAATTTTGCAGCATCAAATGTCTTTGGAAAAATTATATTGCAATTAATATCAATTTGGAACAATTTCACTAACAAATTGTGAATAGTGTGAGCTCATTATAAGGAACTAATTTAAGCACAAAAATCACCATTTTGGAGTCAAAAAGTACGTTAACAATTATGAAAGTGCAGCCAAGTTATAAGATAACTTGGGCTCAATCACATTGAGTCTTGGCGGAAAGAAGTATGGTCTCGTATTTGTTGATGATTTCAATAGATTTTGTTGGATATTATTTTTATCACATAAGGATGAGTCTTTTAAGTGTTTTAAAGTGCTTTCCAAAAAGTTACAGAATGAAAAAGGGATTTCAATTGCTAGTATTAGAAGTGATCATGGTGGTGAGTTTGAGAATGAGAAATTCAGAATATTTTGTGAGGAGAATGGAATTTTCCATAATTTCTCTGCTCCTAGAACTCCACAACAAAATGGAGTTGTAGAAAGGAAAAACATGACGATTCAGGAAATGGTAAGGACTATGCTATGTGAGATGAATCTTCCTAAGTATTTCTGGGCAGAAGCTGTGAATACAGCTTGTTATATTCAAAATAGAATATTAATGCGACCCTTGTTGAAGAAAACTCCATATGAGTTATGGAAAGGAAGGAAGCCTAACATATCCTAGTTCCATCCATTTGGTTGCAAGTGTTCTATATTGAATACAAAGGAAATTCTGGATAAATTTGATTCTATGACTTATTCAAGAAATTTTCTAGGTTATTCATTATCTTCGAAAGACTATAGGGTTTACAACCTTACTTCTAAGACTGTTGAGAAGACTATTCATGTCAAGTTTGATAATAGTTCTCAACTAAGTAAGAGAGATGATACTGATAATGAATCCCTATCAGTACCTTTGGTTGATAGTGAAGATGTGTCACCATCAGATACTCCTTCAGACAAAGTAGAGGATATTCTAGAAACACTTGATCTGAAAAAAGATTGGAGATATAAAAGTTCTCATCCAGAAGAATTGATTATAGGAGAGACCTCAGAAGGTGTGAGAACTAGGTACAAATTCAGAAGAGAAGCCAATGTTGCTTTTATCTATGAAATAGAGCCTAGGAAAATTGATGAAGCTCTTCAAGATGAAGCTTGGATTTTAGCTATGCAAGAGAAGCTGAACCAGTATACTAGGAACAAAGTTTGGTATTTAGTTCCCAAACCCTCTAAAAAGTCCATCATAGGAACTAGATGGGTTTTCAAGAACAAACTAGATGAATCAGGAAGAGTGATTCGTAACAAGGCAAGATTAGTAGCACAAGGCTATAATCAGCAGGAAGGAATAGACTATAATGAGACTTATGCTCCTGTAGCAAGATTAGAAGCTATTAGGATCTTGCTTGCATATGCTGTCTGTCATGATATAAAGCTCAAATGGATGTGAAGAGTGCATTTCTAAATGGTTTTATAGATGAAGAAGTTTATGTGAAGCAACCTCCTAGTTTCGAAGATGTTAAGAAACTAGACCATGTTTATAGACTTCATAAAGCCTTGTATGGATTGAAACAAGCTCCTCGAGCCTGGTATGATCGTCTGAGTTCTTTTTTAATTGAGAATGGTTTCAGTAGAGGTCATGTAGATAAGATGTTATTTAGAAAATGCATTAAGAATGATGTCATTATAGCTCAAATTTATGTTGATGATATTATCTTTGGTGCAACGTTTAAGAAATTATGTGCAAGCTTTGAGAATTTGATAAAGAATGAGTTTGAGATGAGCATGATGGGTGAATTGAAATTCTTTCTTAGGTTGCAAGTTAAACAAACCAAAATAAAGATTTTTATTCATCAACAGAAGTATATCAAGGAGCTGTTAACTAAAATGAGATGGAAAAAGTAAAACCAATGTCAACTCCGATGCATCCTTCAAATCTTTTGTCTAAGGATGAATTTGGCAAGAAGGTTGATCAAAACCTTTATAGAGGGATTATTGGTTCTTTGATTTACCTTACAGCAAGCAAACCTGATATTCTGTTTAGTGTTTGTTTTTGTGCAAGATTTCAGGCAGATCCTAGAGAGTCTTATTATATTGTTGTTAAGAGAATTTTAAGATATCTATCAGGTTCTACTGATCCTTGCTTAATGTATGAGAAAGGTAAAGATTTCAGGTTAATTGGATACTACGATGCTGATTATGCTGGAGATAGAATTGATAGAAAAAGTACGAGTGGAGGATGTCACTTCTTTGGCCACAACCTCGTTTCCTGGTCGAGTAAAAGGCAAAGCTCAATTGCTCTATCAACTACAGAAGCCGAGTATATGTCAGCCACAAGTTGCTGCTCACAGACGTTGTGGATCAAGTACCAGTTAGAAGATTACTTAATACAAGAAGAACAAATTGTTGGATCGCGTATGGTCCGTGTATTCCAATACGCTACGAAAAAGACCATACAAGAACATGACATATAATCGAAAACACAAAGGATTAATGAAATACCTTATTTGCGTGGGTAGGTTGCTTCTTTTCGGATTCCAAGACACTGCAAATTGTGAATGCCCTCTACCGGTATCCACATGAGTATGCACGATCCGGGCTGCGGCTGTGGTGTGCTAGCACGTCCCGAAATAATTTCTGAACACCGCACGATCTTTCTCTCGGATGGCGGCTAGGGTTTCGTGAATCAATTGTCACTTAACCTAATGAGACCTAAGCTTCTCTATTTATAGAGAAACCCTAATCCCATTAAAGGCCCAATAAGTTTCGGCCCATTA
>JANZLC010000201.1:27042422-27052654 GCA_026413385.1 Erythroxylum gracilipes
AATGAATTAATTGATATGATAATTAGCTTAATATAAGATAGGCTTTTCTAAATTCAAGCTCCCGTAAGGTTTGCAATCAATAATAATGATTTTAATAATAATAATAATAATAATAATTAGAAATTGATTTTGTTGTTGTACAATTGGCAAGTAATAATAATTTTGGAAAGTGATGAACCATTTTGGTAAGGCTGAAGAAAACTAAGAGAAAGCAGTGGAAGCCAAAATGAGACGGAAGCAGAAGTCAAACTAAGATGAAGCGGAAGTCATACTAAGACGAAGTATGGAGACAAAAGTAAGACAAAGCGCAAAGACAAAAGTAAGACGAAGCGGAGAAGCAAAAATAAGACAAAGCGCGGAGATAAAAGTAAGACAAAGTGCACAGACAAAAGTGGAAACTAAGACGAAGTGGAAACTAAGACGACTGAGTCATTGCCTCGCGATCGCGAGAATGTGCAATTTGAAAATTGTTTTTATTTTCACCGTCATATTATTAGTCAAAAATAAGATGAAGCGCGGAGACAAAAGTAAGACGAAGCGGAAACTAAGAAGACCAAGCCATTGCTTAGCTATCGTGCGTTTGCACGACAGCGATATTTGCTTTTAATTCAAAGTCGCCACAGTGAATTTAAGTCTGACAAATCTCAGCAAAAAAATTTCAAAGACTGAAAAGTGTGCATAGCCGAAAAGAAAAGTCGGCTAAATAAATGATTCGATTTTTAAGGCGAAGTGATTGAGACTGTGAGAAGAAATTTCGAGCAATTGAAAATCGCACCTCTCCACCCAATCTTTAAGTCTGACAATCCTTTACTCCAAGAAGGATTTCCCAATTCATAAATTAAATTTAATGCGACTTGTAAGTGACACCAAGGGGATGGCCGTTCGTTTCGGAGTCGTTTCCTCCGATAAGGATTAACTCCTTTAAATAAAAACAATAAAGGTATTAAATGCGAAATGTTAACTGCATCATATATTAAATCATTAAGATCTCATTTTTAAGGCTTCATGGATATCTAAATCGACGGTGCAATTTTAAATGATTGAGAGATGGCAAAGTTTGACAAAAGGGATGGTCCTTCGTTTACTCCATGAAGGATTACCCAATTCGTTTACTCCAACAAGGATTACCCAATTCATAAATTAAATTTAATGCAACTTGGAAGTGATACCAAGGGGATGGCCGTTGGTTTCCTCCAAGAAGGATTACTCAATTCATTTTAAAATCATGTTAACTCTTTTAAATAAGAAACAACAGAGGTATTAAATGCGAAATGTTATTAATATCTCATTTTTAAAGCTTCATGAATATCTAAATCGATGGCCCAATTTTTGGAAGACTATGTTTTGGTATGGGTAAAAAATATTGGGTCAATGAATGATGATATTATTAAGTATATAGAAACACAGGATTTGGATGTTTGACACATCAGGAGATAAAAATGCGTTAAACCAACTTTTCATTTATCTCGGCTGGAGTAAAAAAGAAAAAGAAGAACGATCCAAGCATACGCTTAACAGTGTTTCTGTCAATTAATAATAGTCGAAATAAATCATAATAATAATAATTAAAATAATAAGAATACTAAATTAAATAATAATCACGGGACACACACAGACTCTCCTTCTTTTCCCCCTCTCCTTTTATACTCAAGAAAATCATCACTAAAGCGCCTGAATCAAACAATCGGAAATTATTAGGAAAACAGATAAATATCAATCATTACTGTAGGAAAGAAGCAAAAAGGAAAACTTACCACAGCTGGAGAGAAACTCCAAATGTTGAATAAAAACGTAGGCTATCTGTACATACAATAAAACCTAGATGAAAGTCGAAGCAAAAAACACAAAGACAAAAAGCAAATATAAAACCATGACTGAAAGAGGAGGGCTAAAGAAAAAAAATGAAGCAAAAATGAAAAGTTACCAGAGTTGAAGAGAAACAAAAGCAAAAACGAAAACTTACCACATTTCTAGAGAAACAATAACAGTTGGTTGAATAAAACCGTGGCCCATCTGTACATACAATAAAACCAAGGCAAAGACAAAAAAAAAGAAAATATAAAACTATGACTGAAATAAAACCACTGACGAAGAAAAACTGAAAGAGAAGCAGAGGAGGTCGAGGGCGGAGAGCTAAAGAAAGAGAGAGAAAGCCTTACCACAGTTCCATAGAAACAATTACAGTTGGTTGAATAAAACCATGCCCCATCTGTACATACAATAAAACCAACGCATAGACAAAAAACAAAAAGGAAATATAAAACCATGACCGAAATAAAACCACCGACGAAGAAAAAACTGAAGGAGAAGCAAAGCAGGTCGAGGGTTGGAGAGCTAAAGATAGAGAGAGAAAGCTTTGCAGAACTTTGAGTAAATGAGGGAACGAATGGAAGAGGGAGAGTAATAATAAAGACAAAACATTCAATGAACAGATATAAGCCGTCTGATTAAATGGACGAAGGGGATGGATTATGTGGTCATCCACCCTAACTCGTCCTTAGTATATATACTTAATGATATATCTTAGAAATAATTGGACTAATATAATCGTAACATTAATGTTATATGCATGATTATTAATCAAATTACCTAATGTATGTTTAATAACTATAATGAGATGGTTAATAATTTATTAATTATATTTGAGGCATATAATAGTAGCCCAATAATTAAATGTTGGCTATTAAATTATAGTTCATAACACCCTTGAAATGACACAATTATCCTTGTTCTACCCGTTAGGGTGGAATATGTTATAAGATATAACATATGGATGAGATTGTGTGCATATAGTGTGTAGGTGTGAAAATAGAATATTGGGTCTTTTACCATTAGCTTCCTCTCTTGCACAAGGTGTTACTAATTTTGATAGGTTGTGGTGCTCAAGATGGAAAGAATGCATTATGACTCAATGCTAAGCATTGGAGGTATTTTAATCTTACTGTGTTGTTAATACTCTAAATAGAATGTAGATTTTGGTTTTGTGATTGTTGATGAATGCATCTCTAAATAACAATTGGTATCAGAGCTCTATGGTCATTTGATTTTATGGCTCATTTTCGGTACAAAACTGTTATTTTTTTCAAATCATTTTTTGGCATAAATAACTTTGAAATGATGAATTGAGGTGCAGAAAATGTTGTTGGTTGTTGTTGGTTGCCCTTTTACCTTTGTTTCGGACAAATGAATCATAGTTTTTGGGGTTGAAATTTTGAAAAGTTTCATGTTTCTATCAATAGTCAAAATTGGTTTGATATTTTTAGATTTTGGAGCACTTTTGGCTTAAGTGGATATAGGAAATCCATAGAGCATGAAAAATGGAAGAAAATGCCTCTAAAATTGTCGGAAACAGAAGCCTGGAGAGGAAGTTAGGTCGACCCGCTGACCTGGTTGAAGGTTAGGGACGACGCATATATTAATAACATATATATATATATATATATAATTTAAAAAATTCAAACAAATTTTAGCACAATGAGTGTGCAAGGTCATTTTTGGACCATTTTTTTTCATTTTTGCTCCATTTTTAATTTTATTTTTCCACATGTTTATGTACAAGATTAATTAGTAATTTTTTATTTGATAATTTTAATTGTTTTAATCTTATTGTGGCATAAACATGAATATGTATTGACAATTTGAATGATTATTTTTACCTATCGTAGAATTGAGCATGTGAAACAATTTATGATGATCAATTTTTTAAATATTAATGTATGTTTAAATTTTTGTTTTTCTTATAAAATAACGTTGAGATTCATACTGGTAATTAATTATCTTGTCAATAATTACTACTTAGTAGGATGCTTAATATGGCGAAGAAATTTTATTGAACTATTATAAATCACATAATTTTTCTATCCTTTTGATAGTATATTGATGATTTGGTTGTAATATTTAATAAAATGTTCTTACCTGTGAATGAGTTCTATATTTGATTATGGAACTCTAGCATGAATGATATAATTAATTTTAAGAAAAAAGCACGAATTGCATGATTTTGTTTTAACATGCATATCATGGTTATTGCTCTTGGTTCTCATTCAGCTTTAAGCAATCCGAGAGTTTCTGCTATCTAGACACTGAATGGAACAAACCACAAGTAGTGGGTTGAATCTCTCATGATGAATTTGACTATCATGCGAATGGACTTGGCCTTGAGAATTGATCCACCACCTAAGCCTGCTGATGATGCTTACTGAGAAGGAAATGAAATCTTATGAGGAGTGGGATTACTCTAACCGATGTTGTTTGATGATTGCGAGGTATCATATGGATGAGTCCATTCGTGATAGTGTTCTCAAGGTTGATAATGCAAAGGATTTTCTTGCTGCCATTAAGAAGAAGTACATGAAGTTCTCAAAGAATAAGAAGAATGAGTACTTAAGTATGCTTCATCGTGCCAATTATGATGGTGTAAGTGACATTAAGGCACACATCAACAAGCTCATGGGTTGTTACCATAGCACCCCACTCTCACAAGACATGTACCCGACATCTATGGTGATATCCGAATACGTACCCCATAAGGGTAGCATGCTAGAACAATGTTTCAGTTAAAATTCATTACCAAACTTTTGTTTCTTTAAATAATGTACACGTATGCGGAAATCATTAATCAAATCGGGCCCACTTTATTTAAAAACATTTCATTCACAAGTTACAATTATTATGAACATTAGTATTCAATAGCCACATGAGCCTATTTTAGATATAAAACACTTGCAATCATAATGTCATTTCGTTACCAAATCAATCACATACACTTTGTACAATTCTTGCGGAACATAAAATCACTAAAGACATATAGAGGTGTAAACTGATCCAGATCCCTAACTCATGCTCATTAGCAGTGGCTGAACTCTAATTGGACTAATTGGATAACTCCTCGGAACTTAAAAAGCCACGTTTAAATTTTTTATGAGTTTTGCGAACTCAATGAGTGAACCATCATTGATGATTTCACCCAGGTCAAATACATGAAATAACTTATTTATTACGAATCATAACAGATATATAGAAATACAGATGAATATGAGACTCCAGATTCGTTATTATTGTTGTGACCGAGTGCCTATCATATACGTATACATATACTGGCCCATTGAGCTCAGTCAGAACAGAATAACAGAGCATAGCTTCACGTGCAGAATCAGAAATCATAGAGCATAGTTTTACGTGCGGAAATAGAAATCACAGAGCAAAGCTCTACGTGCAAGCACTTTCATACTGGCTACTATGGCCACAACACCTTTATCTGAGCATGCATTTTATGAAATGCAACAAATACAAAATATGTCATGTCTAACAGTCACATATGATGCACAGTCAGAAATCTCATAGTCATCGGACTTAAATCCAGCATTCAACTTTCGTTGAGAATTCACATAGCAAGATACACAATCAGAATCTTATATTCTTCGAACCTAAGTCTGGTATTTAACTTTCGTTGAGAATTCACATAGCATTCAGAATTTCAAAGCAATCAGAGGACTTCCAATACATTCCCAAATATTAACTACTCAGACTTTAAGTCCGAAATTCATAAACAAATTACCAAATATAATTATCATTCATAATTTCACAACAATCAGAACACTTCCAATACATACCCAAATATTAAACTCCTAGGACTTTAAGTCCGTAATTCATAACAAAACACAAACAGTTCATAATTGGAAGTCAAACAAATCAAATAAATCCTAGAAAAATCATCTAGGTTGACTCACAGTACGCTCCAATATGCTATTGCCTGGATGGCCCGGCAATGTCTGACTGGCGTCCAATGTGCTCCTCTATATCATACAAAACACATTTTTATATATCACACTTTAGCACAAATGTATAAGTATTCCTTTATGCACATCTATGTATACAAATTATGCACAATGCATATTCAATGACAATCCTGGGTATCTTATTGTGATCCTAATCATCAAATCATTTAGATATCAAAACCCTCATTAATATCATCTGTACTTATAATTTGGACCATAATAAAACAATGTGAAATCAATTTCAAAACCTAATTGACCACTTTAGATTTTTCTAACATATTTATGGATAAACTTTGCATAATTAATCTGATAAGGTAAATAACAAAATTAGGTAATTCCATCTAGAAAGTTGTTCTCACATGTCTTAAGTTTCTAATAACACTAAGATCATACCATTTGATTCAGTATTCCAAAAGTTATACTTAATTTACTTTGCACTGTTCTATGAACTATAACTGTACTCTGTATTAAATTTCAACTCAGATTCTGTAATTCTTAGAGATAGAATTAAAATTTTATCTCTTTAGAAAATTTGTAGCCATATGTCTCTAGTTTAATTTAAATCAAGAATCATTCCATTTGGAAACCTACTGATCAAAATATACTCAAAATATCAAAGTATGTTCAGTGAAATCATCTCAATCATCACATTCCAGTACTCGTCAACATTTTCATCTTAAAAACAACAACCAATCCATTTCATATGGCTATAAATTTTGGTGGAGATATAGGTTAATGTCTTATGAATATATTGGTTTAAGAATCAAATCATTTGGATATCGGGTGAAGAAGTTATAACAAAAATACCAAAGGATGTTTAGAAACAAACAAAAGTTGAAAGTCGAGATCATGCGTCTGCACGACCGCGATTCTCCACCTGGACCTGAGAAGTCGCGATCGTGCAGATGCACAATCACAATTCACAACCCTTAGCAACAAAGTCACGATCGTGCTTCCTCCTCTTCTTCACCGATTAAATCTCTTCTTCTTCCCCTTCTATTTTTCTTCATTTCCAGATTTACACACTTCTAAATCATCTATACTACATTTCTAACTCCAATACAAAATCTAGACAAGTTACATTCAAATTTACACTTCAAAAATAAAAAATCTGAAACTTCATATATACTTCCTCTCTCTCCTATATTTGTTTTTTTCAGATTTTTCATTCTTACTTCAGTCTCCTTCAATTAACACAAATGACACTCAAACCAATTCTTCTAACTTCATTTTAGCTTAATAACACAAAACAAATAAAAAATCCAAGGTTTTCAGTTAAACATCAAAAATCCGATTCTCATGCATGCAAATTCCATTTTCTGCATTTTATTTCTCTTTCTACTTTCATCTGATGCATTTTCCCATTTCTCTACACTTTCATTTCATCAAAAACTTATCATTTGATTAACTCTATACCATGACCTCACCAACATCTTCATTTAAATTCATTAAACTCATTTAAATCCATCATTATAATACTCCATAAATTCACGCATGTCAACAATGAATCCAACATATAAGTATTTCTCTAAAACAAAACAGAGTATCCATATTTATCCATTCTCATAAATTTCTGCATCATTTTCATTTTACTCCAATTATCACAAGTATTTCAGTCTAATTCATGCATTAGCAAAAATACCATTAAAACTTCATCAAAATCACTTACTTAATTCAACTCAAATTCCAGCAACGAAGTTTTCGGTGGATGAAGAAAACCAAGGATAAATAGAATAAACACTCTCTAAGAAAAGAAATTCTTACTTTGATGTAAGATTCAAATGCCAATTTCTCAACAGATACAATTTGGTGTTTTCGGTGTTCGACAAAACCGAAAGAAGAACAACACAAGCTGCAGAAATGGTTTTGCTTAACCCACGTGGCTATTTTGCATGTCTTACACTTTTCACTATTTAACACTGCCACATGTCACTCAAACAAGTCTGTCACTTATCATAATTTAATCAGTCCACGTGTCACACTAGGATTGGTCCAAATATCAATATTTTTCCTAAAATTCACGAAAAATTTTGAAATACCATAAATAGACCAAAATTGTCAAATCACATTTTAATTACATTACTAACTCAATTATACCCAAAAATGTCATGAATGCATGTACAATCATATTAATGTGCAAATATCAATAGTATCATGTATGTATATGCCATATTTTGCATAAGCATGAATTGTACTTTCTAATTTCTCAATAAGTTCTCATATTCACTATTCAAGTCTTATCATGGGTAACAAGATGTTACAATTCTCCCCTCCTTAAAGAAATTTCATCCTCGAAATTCTTATCTGATTGATCAGAAAGGCAGGGGTATTATTTCCTCATATTTTCTCCCATTTTCCATTTAACTTCATCATTCGAAAAACTTCTTCCACTTGACTATAGTCAATAGAATCAATCAATTTTCCAGTTACTTATTCATATATCACACAATCTTGTCTGTTTCCTCAATATATTTCAAATAACTCAAAATTTTCACTTTTTATGCCGACATTACATCTGGGTCAGATCATATCACTATTTCTTATCACACTCATATATTACACCTTATGTATGTAAGACATCTTTGTTGGTGTTACAAACTCATATGTTAATGGTCCTTTTCTTACAAAACTTTCATATGGACAATTTTATGTCGGGCTTAGCTCTCTTTTTGCCTAACCTTAGCCTACCTTGGCAACGTGATACTCTCAGAAACAATTCATCATTTGCTTGATAATTCACATCTCTTTAGTGTTAATACACTTAACTCATGTGTCTATCTCACTTTATTCCAAATCTTCGGTGTTGCTCTTCCTAATTCATTCTTCTTTCTTGCGTCACTTAATTTCTAATACACATCAATTTTATTTATTATCAATATCTCCATTCACTTCTGGCCTTAAACTATTTTTAGGCCTTATTCACCCAAATATAAAGGCGGTCGACTCTTTTTGTCATATAACACCTCATATGATATTCTAATGATATCACTATTGTTGGACACCCTGCCCTAGTGAGTAACGAACCCGACGACCTAAGTGACATCTGAACACGTATCCCACAAGGGTGGCGTGCCCCCACCAGGACAAACACCAAAAAAAACTCACTTATCTTATTTCCGAACAGATTTAAGGAATCCCCAACTGGGATTTCTAATCGACTTGAACTGAACATTTGTGTCTCTATATCTCTAGTTTACTTAGAGACAAGAATCGTCACATTTGGAGGTCCCATAACAAAGTTATGGCTGAAAGACTCGAACAGGTCCTTGACCTCAATCGTATTGCACCTGTCTTGGGGCAATTAGTATAACCGTCAATATGGATATCAATTTAAGATCATATTAGCATGTTTTGATAGAAGACTTCAAGATCTACAACTTTTATGAAAACCTCAAAGACAGATTTTATCATCTGAAAGGTCAAAAATTTGACCAAACGACTCAAGATGAATAGTGTACAGAAGAAGCGGAGGGTCAACTATTGAGGAAATAGAAAGCAGACGAATGCGAAAACCACACGAATGCGGAAGGCACACGAATGCAGAAGGCAGACGAATGCAGAAAGCAAATGAATGGGAAAGTAGATGAATGCAAAAAGCAGATGATTGCGGAAGGCAGACGAATGTGGAGTCAACTTAAGCCGAAGCAAGGTCAACTTAAGACGATGCAACTCTTAAGACGGAAGGAGTCAACTTAAGACAAAGCAAAGTCAATTTAAGATGATGCAACCCTTAAGATGGAACGTTCCTACACATGATACATTCCTACAGACAATATGATGTCATCACAGACGAAGTGACGTCATTACAGATGATATGACCTTACAGACGATCTGTCCTTATAGACGATACGTTCCAACAGACGATATGGCATCATCACAAATGAAGTGACATCATCACAGACTGTTGGACCCCATTTTCGGAGCCCAACATCGAACATGGAAGTATGAAACTTGAACGTGGAGAAAAGACTTGGAAGTTGAAAATTTAGAAAAAAGAAAAGTCCTTGGAAGCAAAAGGGGTTACGTGGCGAGGATTTATCATTCGTCGCGACGAGCTTGCGAGCATTACATCGCAACGAACGATTTAACTTTCGTCGGGACATACCTGCGATCAAATTGTGGTTGCGATGACCAAATGGGTCTCTCGCGACGTACAAAGCTGACCTTAAAAAATGCAAACTTAACTCTTTCAACTACTCAACCCCAACCTTAACTATTCTAAATGCAACCATCATCAATTCAAACCCAAAACAAAATGAACTTATACAAAAACCCATCTTCCAAAATCCAAATGCAAATTTCATTAATAACAAAAGTAAGAGTTTTACAAAGCTTGAAGCTAAAACATTATCAACCATATCTCATTGATAACGAAAAGAAGAGTTTTACAAAGCTTTAATGGCATTTCAAGTCATAATACATCATTTGAGTTTAAGAACCAAAAATACAAAATAC
>JANZLC010000201.1:27052754-27071765 GCA_026413385.1 Erythroxylum gracilipes
AAAGGATTCTAATTTATGGAGTTTAGAAAAATGCTTGGGTTTGACTATTTTAGAATCAATTTTTGAGATTTTGCATTTTGGGATTTTCAATTGAATTCCTATTGGATGAGAATTTGGAGATTATGAGATCATATAAGGTTAGAAAAGAGTTAACAAGAAATTAAGTTAGAATATATAGTAACCAAGTGTTCTTGAGATGTGAGCTTATGAAAAGGGTAAAGATTGAAAGGAGAATTTTGAACAATCATGTACAAATGAAGTGTAAATCTAAGTTCAATTAGACACATATGAATTTTGAAATGGTAATGAGCATAAAATGTGTTCTAGAACATATACCTGGGATTGTAATTGAGCATGCCTTGAACATAGTTTATTTATACAAATTCTGTATAAATACATGGTTATACGTGTGTAATTATTGATGAGTGTGAAATGTGTCTTGCATAAATGGGTTGTGCAGGTCATGTTTCTGCATTCAGGCGTTCCAAAATTTGGAAGCAAATGCTATTTTGGAGCGTACTGTGAGTAAACCGAGATGGTCTCACTTCATTGTTTGCTTTATTTAAATTTTGTATACATTTATCTCTGCATGATGAATGTATATATGAATGTGATTGTTTGTGTTTGGATTCCGGATAGAAGGTTCGATGATTGTGATGATTGACCTAAATTCTTGAAGTGCTAATTATATGTGAATAAGATGAATTAAGTGTTTTCAGAGTGTGCATTGCATGCAAGATGATAAGTGATTGCTCAACTATATGTTGAATGTCGGACTATGGTCCGATGATAAGTGAATATGATTGAACAAGTTCATGCAATGTAAATGATGCATTCCATCTCATGAATGCATAAAATATAAAGGAGTTGTGACTTGAGTTGCCTAATTGAAGCGCTTCCACGTAGGGCTTTGCTCTGTGAACTCTGATTCTGCACGTAGAGCTATGCTCTGTGAACTCTATTTTGACTGAGCCCTACGGGCTAGTATTCTGTTCTGACTGAGCCTACGGGCCAGTACTCTGTATATGTGAAAGGAACTCAGTCACAACAATAAAAACGAATGTGAGTCCCATCTAAGTGGCCTATGCATAATATAAATGTTTAAGTGCACTAAATGTGAAATTTGAAATTCTGTTTCATGTGTGATATATGTGTTATGTGACTGGGTGAGCCATCGATGATGGTCACTCATTGAGTTCGCAAAACTCACCCAAAATTTGTAAATATTTTTCAGGATCAGAAGAATACCCCGTTAGGCCAACGGGAGTATACCTACAACTTTCAAGTGAAGGGTAGAGGTCGGGATCAATTCACATCTGCATTGCATTTCTTTATTTTGTATTGAATTGTTATTCCGCAACTTTTGTATAAAATTGTATTTGAAATGACTTAAGTGTTTTGAAATTGTGAAAGGGCCCGAATGGCTATTGAAAGTTGTGTTAAGTGAAAATGTTTATGAATGATTGAGGGCCCAAGTTAAGTATCGATTTCCGCATATATTGTGTTGTGATTTCAAAAAAAAAGTATATTGAGTGTTTAGCACGCCACCCTCGCGGGGTACGGACTCAGATATCACCATCGATGTCGGGTTCGGGTCATTGTGGGAGTGGGGTGCTACAGAATTATTTATGTGTAGGATAAGATTGAACTAAAAATTGGATTCTAAACTCATTCATCAATTTTATCAATCTTCAATTGTTTGATTTGATTTGTTTTTGTTAGTTTAATTTCAATTAATTTACTTAATTGCATCCAACCAAACCCCCCATATCCTAAACACTGATTCTTTTCAATACAAAAGCTACACAAACACTTTTTGTGGATATGATCCCTACTCACCATTACTATAAATTTAGTTCTACAAAGTTAGGTTTTATTTTTTGGCGCATTCAACACGTATCAATAATTTTTGTGTCGTTTCCAGGGAGTGTGGTGCTTTATCTTTTGTTTGTAATTTCTATTATTTTTTAATATATTTGTTTCTAACTACTTTTTTTACATTTATTTCTTGATCTTTCCATGTTTATTAGTGTTTGTGTATAGAAAGGACACTGTGAAGGGAGTATGTCACTACTGGAGTATGTTAATGCTATTGGTGGAAATTTTTCCCATAACCTATGTTCCCAATCCTATAACTTAGGTTAGAGAGATCACCTGAACCTTAGTTACGGAGGAGATTGCCATCAAAACTACTTCCTAGATAGGCTGCAAGGTGCACAACAATTCCTAAATAGACTAAAAGCCTCTTATTCCAACTCAGGTACATCTCTAGAAGACTTAGTTAAGTCTGTTGCTACTAATACTTAGAAATTTCATCAGGATGTGAAATAATTTTGGCAAGATGCAAGGTCTATATTCTCGAACTTGGTAATCCATATGGGGTAGATGGCAACAACTATCAACTATCTAAAATCAAAAAGCGAAGAGAAGCAACCATCTTAAACTAAGATGAATCCAAAGAACGTTAGCGTGATAACCTTAAGGAGTATAAAGGAGCTTAAGAATCTTGAGAGGACTAACCAAAGGATTGCTAGTGAAGAAGAAATTGAGAAGGAGATTGAAAGAGATAGGGATATATCATTTAGCTCAAAAAATGTGGAGAAGACTACTCAAGGATTACTTGTGACTAACCCTTCACCTCTTTCTAGCAGGTTGGAGAAATTGAGCAAGGAGAAAAAGGATGAAGAGATATTGGAGACTTTTCAAGAGTGCAGGGATTCAGTAGAGATTAAAAGTTTGAAGATAGCGAAGACATTGCATGTAAGTGGTCATCAACTCAGGCCCTATCCTGAAGAACCTCAAGTGGAAAATGTAAAAATGGAAACACCTGAGGACTATAATTTTGTTATAAGAGAAGGAAAGCATAGAGTCAGCCAGTGGCAATAACAAATGGCGCTGCTTAGGAGGCAACCCAAGGGAAGATTGTTTCTTTTCATTTACATTTTTTCATTTGTTGTTTTATTGAATGCACCATTTCTTACATTTAAGGTTACATTAGGGACAATGTAAGTTTTAAATGTGGAGTAGGGATTATCATGAGTGCTTTTAAGTTGTTTGTTTCTTATATAAATGTGAGTTTTTAAGTGTGTTTATTAAAAAGAGAGATAACTAAATCAAATCAACAAAATATTTTCTCTTTTTTTATTGATTCTAGGGCTATATAGTTATAATCAGAGAGTGAATTAACTAGAAAAATTCATGGCAACTTAAGTATGTACTTTTACTCTTGTGATTGGTCAATATACATTATCTTTTGAAGAGTAGTGACTTGTGGATAGACATAAGCCAATGAGATTTTGAGCCTTTATAGACTGACAAATCCATATTAGTACCATTGTCTTTTGTTTGTATGACCTTCATGACATGTACATCCTGACTTTGCTTTGATTTTCTATTTGAGACCACATTTTTATCACATGCGTTAACATAAAAATGATACAAACATTCTTTGTTTTATAAGCTACATTAGCCAAATATCCTACCTATCGATATGATTTTCCATTTTGATAAGCCCCCTTGAGCTTTATTTATCTTTTCTTTTTGTGCTAACCACATTATATGCTTTTAACCTAACCAAATGTCCTACCCAAGCCTTAAATCTAGTGGAGCTTCTGTGATTGTTGATGTTTGTAGATACACAAAAGTATAAGTGTGGGGGTGTGCACATGTGTAGGTTGATTATAATTGTTGGAATTTCATTTTATCTCTTATCAATGAATTCCAAATGTTAATGTAGATTCTTTCAATTTTTATACTAAAAAAAGAAAAGAAAAGAAAGAAAAATATATTTAAATAAAATTATCAAAGATGAAATGCATTTGTGTTTCAAAGTTATTCATGATTAGTCTTTCATCCTAAAGTTTTATGGAATGGGTGATTTGAGTATGATGCATATTTGGGAGATGTTATTTTGAAAGGGTCACTCCTTATAGTTACAATGTATAGTTTATCATCAATTTTTGTGGGTCATTATTCTAATTCCTTATGTTTCTTGTGGTTTGTGGTGTGAGAGCTTAAATCTAAGCTCTGGAATAGAGATTTTGCACTCATTATAGCTAATGGTACCTAGTTTTGAGTGAATGTTAGTTTTTACGCTTGATTTTACATTGAGTGTTTTTCTTGCTTCACTAGTTTTGATGGTTTTTATACTACACTATCCAAATACATCTCACCTTGACCTTTTCCCACATTGCAACCTTAAATATTCCTTTGATTCATGATTATACATGTGAATCCTAGTGATGTAGAAATGAAATGATATGTAAAATCGCAAAATTTCTTAATCATGAATGGTGTCTAAGTGTACCTATAGATCTATCTTATTCTTGGGAAATATGAAAAACGTGGAAGTGTTCTGGTTTATGACTTTGATTTTGTTGTTTTGCTTGAGGACAGTCAAAAGCTAAGTGTGGCAGAATTTGATGTATGCATGATTTTTTATATTTCATTCTTAATACTTTATGATTAATATTATGAAATGCTTAAGATACTCATTTTAGTTCACATTTGGTTTAGGTATAAGTTGGAAGAACAAGAGTTAAAATGAGTTAAAAGCACAATCTTTGAGCCATTCTCTTGATGTTCATACTCATTTGTCTATGTGGAATGCGAAGGAGATGGATTAAAGTGAAGATGGGGCAAGAAAATACAAAAAATGAAGAATTCACATAACTTACAAGATGCACAGTCGTGTATAATCTCAAAAATGGGGTATTTTGGTGATGCAATGCTTGGATGTAAGATCGTGCATCAAATCGTGCGTATTCACAAAAACTTAGTTTTTTATATAAATAGACATGTGAGCTGCCAAAGAAGGTGTAAATGGGTTTTAAAACACAAAGGGAGGCAGAACACATTCTTCTTTGAGATCTATGCAGGGCTAATCTTCCTTCTTTCGGTTCATAAGGGATATTGAAGCAAAAGAACACATTTAGGCATCAGTTTATTATGTATTATTGATTCTCTCTCTCTCTAAAGATTATTTATGTTATTCTTAGCTTAATGTTTTGGGTGTTCAAGTATGAATGATTTATATTCTCGTTCTCAATAGATTGTTTATGTATGAACCCATTTCCAGAATATTAAATACAATATGTAATAGTTGTATTTTCAATTCATTTGTAGTAAACTAATGATGATGAATCATTAAGGATAATGTGACATAGGTTAAATGGATCGAGCTTTTGCGGTTATTGCCTAGATTAATCTATTTTCCTAGTTTGTAATATGGTTGTCCTATTAAATCTGGAGAGTTTATTCCAAGTTTTTTGATAGCTAGGTTTGGAGAAAAACCTTATTTTGATTAAACACAACTAAAGGAAAATCAAGGCTAACAAAGCTTATTGTTAACCTACAAATAATAGTTCCAAAGAGAGTTGTGAAAAAAAACAAGATAATGAAGTTTGTGTATAGGCTGAGATTGAACCAAAAACTTGGGCCTAAACAAATTCATCAATTTTATCAATCTTCAGTTGTTTGATTTGATTTGCTTTTGTTAGTTCAATTTCACTTTTTCTTAGTTGCATCCAACCAAAAACCCCCCATATCCTAAACACTTATTCTTTTCATTATAAAAGCTACATGAACACTCTTTATGGATCTGATCCCTACTCACCACTACTATAAATTTAGTTGTGTAAAGTTAGGTTTTATTTTATAGTGCATTCGACATACATCAAGACTTCTTGATGTTACATTGGGGACAATGCAAGTTTTAAGTGTAGGGGAACTTGATGTGTGCTTAATTGTTTATATAGTCATTCCTTCATACTTAGCGATTAATATTATAAAATACTTAAGATACTCATTTTGGTTCACATTTGATTTTGGGTACAAGTTGGAAGCGCAAGAACTAAAATGAGTTAAAAGCACAATCCTTGATCCATCCTCTTGATGTTTAAACTCATTTGTCTTTATAGAACAAGAATGAGATCAATTAGAGTATAAATGGGACAAGAAAACACAAGAAGATGAAGAATTTGCATGACCTGAAAGAAACAAGTCATGCAAAATCTCAGAAGTGGCGTATTTTGGTGATGCATGGTTGTATGTTGATCGGGTTATTTTGATGTATATAAGTTTTAAAAATTAACCTCGATAATCCGCAAGCACACGGTTCATTTGCGTAGTACCTAAGATGTCGATCCCATGAGAAGGGATAATCTAATCCTAAAATCTAAGGCCAAACAATTCATAAAACTTCAAAATGTGACGGAACTAAAATAAGAATTCAATTCAAGAATTAATCACAAAAATATTAATAATTTGGCAGTTGCAACACACACTCAAGAATTAACCTAAAGGAATTACCAATTGAGAGAAAGGGAATTTTACCTATCTTTAACGCTAACCTGATCGATTATGAATTATTAGATTATTGGTTATAGACGGTCTAGGGTTGATTACTCTCTCTCGAGTATAACCATTAACCCTAAATTATAAACCCTAATCAGATTATGGAAGTTGCAATTTCTCAGTTAATAACCTATCCAAAACTCTAATTAGATCTGAAGTTGTCTAATAAACTATCGGAAACCTATGCAAGATCTCTCTTCGCACAATTTACCGATTTGATTTAATTCTTGTTCTATTAAATCACTTAACTCTCGTTAGCACAATTTTATTATTTTTCATTCGATTCACCCTCTTAGTTTATTATCGAATTATGCACGTCTAGAATTAAATCACAATAAATCCAAATAACACATAAACAATCAGATTTCATTAAATAAAAGATAAAACCTTGAAGGTGAGTTTAAAACATCATCAACATTCAGAAATCCTATCATCAACTATTATTCCAATTCTATACAATAATAAAACTAAAAATAGCAGGAAATACGAATTAAACAGACAACGGGAGGCAACGACATCAGAAAACTCCTAATCTAGGAAGTACATCGAGTCGGCTTCTTCTCCACTTCTCTCTTCCTTCTTCTCTTTCTCAATCTCTCGATAATTCTCTTTAGGGTTTCTCCTAAAGTGACTGATGAAAAAGCTCCCTCTCCCCCTTTATCTTATTCTTTAAATACCTTTTGTGTCCTAAGCAGCCCTAGGGTTTTTTCAAGGTTCAAAAGGTCTTAAAAATCCCTCAAAACTTGACGTTTTTGAGTGTTTGCGCGTCTGCCCGATGCAGATCACGATCATGGGCCACATCCTAGCCTTCTGTCACGATCGTGGTAAGTAGGCCACAATTGTTGGCCATATCCTAGGCTTCTGCCACGATCATGTCATTTGGGCCACTATCGTGGGCCAACTCTGGTGCATCTATCACGATCATGGCCTGTTGTGCCAAGATCATAGGTCGTTGTTTCAGCCTAAGTGTCTCTGAAATTTCTCCGTCTTTCGATGTTGACCCTAAAATACTAACAAACACATCAAGGTGCCTCAAAAACATAATAATTAAGCTCAAAGACTTGTACTAACCCATAAAACACTTAAAACATAAATAATTAACAAACTAATACAATTCTAACCTAAACATATATTAAACGACTGAATTAACAATTAAATACATATGAAACTAAGCCCTAAAACATGATGCAATTCACACTTTTCACTCTGCCTCCGACACATCACCACCTCAGTCACTATGATGGTTTCGTGTTCTAACCCTTTTCTTTTTCATTTTTGTTAGTATTTTATTCTTTTTCCTTCTATATATTATTTCATTCCCCCTTATATGCTTGTATGTATCCTTCTCATATTGAGGACAATGTATTGTTTAAGTGTGGGGAGGGTTATATGTTTTGCTTTGAGTGTGAATTTTGCATATTGTTATGTTAGTGTGTTTAGGTTGCATATTGTGAATTGTGTGAATGTGTCAATAGCTAAGACTTAACGGGATAGATTTAGCCTTAAACATAGCCTTTTAGGTTATGAAGATTTATTAGCTTGTGAAATTAGTGACCTAAGTTACTTAAGGCTAAATATGCTGGTTAATTAGGATACAATGTTAGTCCATTCACCTTAGGAATTTGCCATACTCATTTATAATTTTATGCCAATTAAATAAATGACATTATTAGTACATTTTCATGAGAATGATTAGCTAAAGCAATAAGGTAGGAAAATTTTAGTGTTAAAAAAAAGTTGTATAAATTTTAACTAAAATAACTATTTCGCTGGCTTCAAGTTATGAATAGAGCTAGTAGCCATTTAAAAATGTGATGTAGCTGAGTAACCGGATCGACATGCATCACAAATATGTGCTTTCGTGTAAAAAGGCTATAATGAAATTTCAACCAAGCAACTTAATAACAACATGACTTAGCATGTCCTTAAAGAAAATCAACTAAAAGAATGTTTTCAAATAAAAACCTACTAAACTTATTAGTAACTTGATTTTTCAAGAAACCTAATGAGGAATAGCTATACTTTTGTTTTTACTGAATGATTATCAATGTGTGTGTGCAAGTGATAGAGGTGAATAAACTCAACAATAAAATTTTGATTAGTTTGTATATTTATCCCAAAGTGCTTAGACGCGGATTTCGCTTCTTAATAAGTTAGAACAATTTGAAGGATTGTGTTTATAGTTAGATTTGTTTCGCTAAGTTGAAGCCATTGTCTCATTATTGCATATGTGTGTTTTGTGTTTTCTTGATTTGTTTGTTGTTTTATTTGCTTGAGGACAAGAAAATGTTTAAGTGTGGGGATGTGATAAGTGTAAATTACACCATGTTTTAGGGCATAGTTTGATATATGTTTACCCGTTAATTCGATCATTTAGTATGTGTTTAGGTTAGAATTATGTTAGTTTATTAATTATTTGTGTTTTAAAGTGTTTTATAGGTTAGTACAAGTTTTTTAGATTAAATATTATATTTTTGAGGTACCTTGATATGTTTGCTAGTGTTTCAGGATCACTATTGAAGAAGGAGGAGTTTCAAAGGGAACCCAGGCCATAACAGACATAAGCTCCAGGAATGGCCCACGATTGGGGCTTGCGTGGCCCTACAGGCCATAATCGTGGCACGATGAAGATAGAAGGCTCAGATGTGAGCTACAATCGTGGCCTGTCATGGACAAACACGTAGATGCTTATAAACTTCATATTTCGAGGGACTTTTTGGGCAGGCGACGATCGTGGCCTGTGTCAGACAAACACATAGATGCTTATGAACTTCATATTTCGAGGGACTTTTTGGACCTTTCGGACCCTAAAAAAGCCTAGGATTACCCAAAACATAAGAGACTATTTATATAACAACAGGACAGGAAATGTGCAACCACTTTTGGAAACCCTAAGAGAGAGAAAGGAAAAGAAAGAAAGGAGGAAGAGGAAGAAGAAGTGATCTTGATGTGCTTCCCGGATCAGGAGGTTTCCTGATGCTACTGCCTTCCTAGATTGTCCATTCTAAGTTTCTATTTCCTGTTTCAATTTTATTCATGTATAAAGTTGGGATGGATGGTATGATGATAGATGGTAAAATGTTGATGATGTTCTAACTTTCCTTTGGGATTTTATTTTGATTTATTGATAATTTAGTCGATTGTGTTTATTGGATTAATGTTATGATTTGATTGCATTCTTGCAAAATTCGATAATAAACTGAGAGGTGTACTAAATGAATTAAATCGAATTAATGAGAGTTAGAAAATTTAATAGAAACTGTGACAAATCATATTTGTAATTGTGCGAAGAGAGATCCCGTGTGATGTTCCAATAGTTTATTAGAGTGCTTCAAATCTAATTAGGGTTTTAGATAATTTGTGAATTGAGAGTTTGCAAATTCGATAATCTAATTGAGGTTTATAATTTAGGGTTTAATGGTTATAACTTGAGAGAGAGTAATCAGCCCTAGGATAGTCTAGAATCAACACTCCATTTACACATAATCGACTAAGTTAGCATTAATGATAAGTAAAATCCCCTTTCTCATAATTTGGTAAATTCCTTAGGTTGATTTCTATTATGATTACATATTGCTTACTTGTTAATACTTTCGTGTTTAACTTATGATTTAAGTGGTTGAATTCAATTCTCGTGGTTACTTTCTGTTGCATTGTTTATTTTGAGTTTCATATCTTCTTAGATGAAATTTTAAGGATTAGATTAGTCCCTCTCCTCATGGGATCAACACCTCTTATACTACAATCATGACCCATGTGTTTGCGGTATTTAAGGGCTTATAAATTTTAAAGCTCGAACAACATGATCAAAATATGAGATTGACCAAAGTCAAAAGACATCGTAACAGTCGTTGGAGACCACAAATATACAATACAAAGAGTCTGTCATGATATGAAAAAGAGATTTAAGGGAGACAGGACTACTTGGGATGACAATGACATCTTATAAACATTGATTACTAAAGAAGAGAAGAAGATGATGATGATAATAAAGAATAATGGTACTGTTATTAGCACAAAGAAAAGATTAGGAGAATGTTAATCAATAATAAAAGAAATATAATTATGAATAAATTTCAGGAACTTAGGGGTTTGGTGTATTAATTGTGGAGTAGAAAAGATGTAATATTCTTTTTGGGTGGTTTAAAACTCTAAGGAAGTGGTGTTTATCCTCTTATGGTGATTTTCTTTGTGTTCTTTCTCATTTCATATTCAGACATACAATTATATATGTTCATTTTGAAATCATGTTATAGAAATGATTAGGTTCATTTTTATGAATTTTTAAATATAATTTTAATTGTTAAAAACCCTTAATTCAAGATACCCTTTAAAGTGCACTCCATTTGGGCCCTATTATATTACAGGCTTAGTTTTGAATTAATTTCATACAACATTTTCCTTGAAATATTTTCTTATTTTCTTTTGAAGTGTTTAGCAACTTTAGCTCCTAGGTATCGAATTTTATCCACTATATAGATTGATGTTTTCTTTTCGACTAAAAGCCCAAATTAGGACGTAACGTTTTTTAGTTTGATCAATTTTGGACTAAAACTTTTAACTTGCTCAATGAAGATTTAAACTTTCATGAGTTTGCTTAATTTTAGGCTTTTTTGGACAAAAATTAGGGTGTGTCATACATGCCTCATTACATACAGGTTAGTTAGTCCTTAAATGCCATGTTAAAAACACATGTACAAGCTAAGCTAGGTGGATCTTTAGAAAACAAAAAACATTTAAATTTTTACTCTTCAACCCTAAATCAACATTTAATCCCCCAAATTTTCAACCTATTTCTCTCGGGTTATGCGATCACTCCAATCTCTACATGCATAATCAATTCATGTATAATTTTGGATCCCCCTTCCAATAGTGTAAGCTTTTACATCGTGTGATTTTTCTCTTTTGAAGTTGGACGTGAATGGGTGGTTGGGTTTTTGGAAATTCAAAACATATATGTTCCCCTTTTGCCTAAGAATTCCTCGCAAAATTTTCTTCTTATTTATGATTGGATTTTGAATAGGTAGTGGAAGGTAGTGATGTACTAGTATTATGATTGAAGCCCCAAATAGTTAATAACTCATAGTCCCTTTTAATTTTTGTATATAATTTTTGGTGTTTGAATCTACACTTTATTCCTTTCCCCTTTTTTCCTTCTTATGGAAAGTTTTGTTAACAATGTAATTTAGGTAAATTCCTTTATCTTCTTTAAATGGGTTTGATTATAGGGCTGAAGAGCGTGTAGAATAGAATTTTTTGATGTACAATTCTTTTATACATTGTATGTAGGATATGACCAAGTCTTCTCTTCTCCATCTACTTCAAATTGTATGTAAGATATGATTTATGTCACTTGGTTTAGCTTCCTCGATGCTTATCCGTGTTTTGCTTTTCTCTATCTTCTTAGTTTAAGATAAAGTATGACATTCATAGAAGAGATGCAAATTCTTACCAGCATACAAATTCAGTTATGTAGACATCATTTAGCTATCAGTGGCTGTATAATCAACATTATAGCATTGTAATTTACCTATTAGATGAAAAGGTAGTTTAGAGGATTGAACTAAATTTTCGAAGACATTAGCTGGGAATGCTCGAGAATGAGCTTAATTAATATTTCTTTAAGGTAATAGGGTTGATTAAAGGATTTAGTTTGTTGTTTTCTTGTTTTTAATTTTGTGTTTAGTGGAAATTTTTTAAAATTTTCATCTTTGGCAGTAAAGGAACACATTCTAAGCTTGATTTTAAGATCATACAAACTGATTTCTTCAACTTACCCAATTGAATTGGACTATGAAAGAGAGGCTAAATATTATTACTATAATTTGAAAGAAACTAGATGGATTTCATAGACTGATGAAAATCCAGGAAGAAGGTTTTATAGGTATTGACTTTTTCCAGTAGTTTTGGTACATTTTGATGTTGTTTTATATAAATATGTTCATATTTTTCATTATCAATTTGTTATTTTCTCTTTGATGGTAGAGTGAAAATGTGTAACACCAATATACCCCCTGAGAGAATATGCAAATGCTACACAAAACCGAACCAAAACATACCAAACATTTCAAAGCATTCTCAGAAACTCAAGCCATATACATTACCTTTCATTAGATGTTTTTAAACATAGCACATCAAACATATTGTACTTATCCAAATACATGTCATAATGTTAAAAACCAGCCTATTTTAAAGTTCTTACAAATCATTTATAGGATATTACAAACCATATCCACAAATATACAAAATGTCTCATTACACTAATTACAACCCATAAACAACTCAAAAATAAAACAAACTGAACATTTCCAATACAAAACACATTCTTCTTGGTCACTGCGGTTGTCTTTGTCCTAAACTTTAACCTTCTTATTAGAATCTACAAGGAGGCAAAACCACCGTTCTAAGCATAAAGCTTAGTGGGGAATAACTAAACAAGACATAAACTGGCAACTGTTTCTGACAGTCGCTTAACATTCACATATACTGAATCAGACATATCACAATAATCTTTAATTGTTCACATTAAATAGCAATCCAAACATTATGTGTCTTAGACCAAATTATGATTCATCAATATAGAACTTTCTTGAATCGAAACAAAACCTATAAATATCATGACACAATGTACATGTATCAGAACTGAATATCAAAATAAGATATAACTCTTTCCTATCAGAATATGACTTGTATCAGATCAGAATATGTTTTGTATCAAATCAGAGCTTATCGTATATCAGATCAGAACTTGTTTATATCAAAAATGAACATGTATCAGAATACAAACCAACTTAGTCTGCTAATCCTTTTTTACAAAAGTAGGTAACGGGACCAGAACAAAAGATACCATGGTTGGTTTCTCAAAAACAAAAGAAACTTATGTCTCAAAATCAGGGGACACTGTAGTGTCGATAATTAGGGGACACCGTAGTGTCGATAATCAGGGGAGACCTTAGTGTCAAGTTATAAGAACAGTTGTAGACCCTTCTAGGCATGCCTATTTACCCACAACTAGGACTTGGCAGTCTTAAAATAAAATATTTACATTTCAAAATCCTCGTGTAAAAGTTATATTGCAAAATATATGACTTTATTCCATTTTGCTCAACTTGAATATATTCATTCACATTTGATCAAACTCAACATACCTTATAAACATAAGCATTTGCAATAATGCACCAAAGGATATATTAAGCAATTACATTTTACAAGTACTCACCTAAGTTCCCAATTCACAAACATTCATAACTAACACATCACTTATATCATTTAAATCATATTTGTGTTCATAAGTATACTTCATTCTTTAATAACTTATAAGTTCCAGATTACACACTTTGATATCAAGATAACACCTTCCATAAGTTATTACCTTAGTTGAAAATGCAAGACCTATTCAACCTTTAACCAATTAATCTAATCTCAAACTAGGTTAATTATAAACCCTAATCAACTTCAATTATACCAAGTTAAGGTATATTATCCTACTATGGTTCAAAAATTACATAAAACAAAGATTACCATGTTAAGGCCTTGCCCACAATCGTAAGGTACATTCCCAAGATCATGACAGAAGCTAATGCATCTGCCCAAGATCGAGGGATGAGTGCCACAATCGTGGCCTGACTATTATCCTACAAATTCCAGATCTAAACATCTCCTTTCCAAATTCCAAAACACCAACATCATAATCTCTAAATCATGCTTCTAGTATACCTCAATTACATGTCAACTCCTCATCAATTTCATATCCAATTTCAACTCAAAATCACTCATTTATCAGCTACCAAACCGTTGTCTATCATACAACAAAATCCTTAGCAAAACCTTTCAAACAAGCATCATGTTCCAAATCTCATTATATTATCAATCCAACACAAATTCCATTCCAATTCAATCATCATAGAAGTTGTAATAATACATACTATCAAGTTTATAATTCCCTTACCTAATTAACTTCAAGGTCCTTCTTCAAAGAACTAGGTAATCCAGCCCTTCATACAACCAACATACTTCCAAAATCAAGGTAGATATAGGATGATCTTAATACTAAGATGATAACAACATAAAAGGTAGTATAAAGTGGCTTTCTTGATGCAGTCTTATGCAAGGATTCTTAAGTGTTGATGGCACAAAATCAAGCAAAAACTTCAGGAGGTGTGAGTGAGAGAGTGCAAGATGGAGAGAGTGCAAGATGGTGAAGAATGAGTAAAACAGAAATTACTCCAGCAGAAACTTGTCTCATCCAATGCTAGGTGTCATCAAATTGTAACAACATATGTCACTATGCATGTATCACATATGTCTTGCATTTAAGCTACCAATTGTCACACTTCCATTAAGCCATTTGTCACTTAATGAATGCTGCCAAATGCCACAATTCAATCAAGCCACTTGTCACTCAACCAATGTGGCCAAATGTCAATGCATTAGCTATGTCAATTGTCACTAACTCATAAGCTTAGTCATTCTAATTTTCCATGTACCAACTTGACTTGCCACTTGACAATTTTCCTAGTCCAAATGTACATTTTAATACCTCAATTCTTTAATGGTGGCTATTAATTCCAAATCACTAAGTATAATCCATTCAACTAAATTTCTAGACACATGCAATTCACATTCAAATCATAACTTAATTTTAAAACCTATCACACATGTATTTTCATAAACATGTAACATTTCAATTGGGTATAATTTGGGGCCTTACAAAATTTTTGTGGATTTCATAAACGGCATGATCAAAATTTTCTCCAAAGGCAAGGTAGATTATTTGAGAGCTAAAAAACATAGAGAAGTTGTTATACCATCAAAGTAATCTACTAAAGGCTGAAGTGGCAAAGTTAAGAGAGAAAGAACTAGATGTTTTGGAAGCTAAAATGATTGTAGAAAATTTGAAGTTGAAGAATGAGTTAGATGCCATGAGGAGTATTAATGAAACACATTCAGCAAAGTGTTGGAAATTTGTAGCTTGTTTAAGCTTGTGTTTAGTAGTTCTGCTTATGTTTGTTAGCCTAAATAATGAAGGCAATTTAGGCAATAGTTGTATGTTTAAATCCTTACCTAGAAATGATTTTATGTACTATAACAATTTCTAAATGTAATTGAGCTTACCTGATATTGGAAACTGTAATTGTTTCATGTTTCCACATCTGGAACTATATTATGATTGTGACATTAAGGACTTATATCTTGGAAATTATGTGTTGTAAAATTATGGGGTTAATTGTTCACTTGGTTACTTTTTGTATTAACAATGTACATCTTATGTAAATGGAATTGAGCTTAATGAAAATGTTTTGTGGCATACATATAAGAAAATGCAATTTCATCATCTAGCATTCATAAACTTCAAAAAAAAAAAAAGAACCTAAAAGAACAATTTATACTAAAATTGATAGTCATTGCATTCATTCATATAATAAACATGTAAATGCCAACAAGATCCTTACATTTAATAGATATCCAACCTCTCAACCGTTGTTCAATAAAAAATATCACAAAATTGATGGATATAAGGTATATACATTGAAGATGCAGTTTTAGTTCTTTGTTTAGTCCACAAATATTATAAAATTGTTCGGTTCACTAACAAACACATTTTAGTTCACATTTTCTCCTTTCCCTTTGAAGATGCAGTTTGACTTTCTTGGCTTGGATTCAAATGCCCAGTAACAACTTGCTTGATCTTTTTTTATTTTTGCCCAAGGTTTAGTAGTCTTTGACTTCGATAAAATGCAAAAATTGTTAACTTAAGTTGTATCACTTAATTAAAGTTTAATAAGAATGCAAATATTTAACACTTATATTTAACATCTGCAACCCTGTGGTTTTCTTTTTGTATATCCCCATCCCTTCTATCCATTTCTTGAACTTCCTATTTGTTTCTTGTTGAAGATAAGAGTATGTGACAGGTCTTTTTCTTAAAATATTTTCTTGAGAATTTAGGCTAGATCTGCCAAAACCAAACATCCTCATTCTGCTTCCATAATCTGCAACACCATAACCAGGCCTCTTCTCCCTTTAGTGGTCTTTTTGGTGGTGGCTTTTGAAGATGTAGAAATATTTGTTGTTTTTGAAGCACTCAAGGTGTTGGGATAACAACAAAGTGTTGGGCCCCGTTCGCAAAGCCCAACAATCCGAAACGGAGTCAAAAAGCGTGAGCAGGTTACCTTGTGGGGGTCAGTTCACTCAACCCTCACTTCTTTTTATCAATCTTTGAAATTTAACATGTTCATACCTTTACTCATTTCGTACATGACTTGGCGCAATTGCCATGGCTTTTGCTACAGGTGTCGGATTGATTTCGTTTAGGGATGGTTTAAAGGAAAACATCTAAATCTACAACTTTTGTGAAGATCTCGAAGTAAGATTCGGCCTCTAAAAGGATCAAGAATTGAACAGAAGGTATAAGATGAACAGTGCATAGAAACTAAGATGAAGCAAAAATACTAAGGCGAAGTAAACTAAGACGAAGGAAAAACTAAGACAATACAAACTAAGACGAAGCGATTTAAGACGAAACAAAACTAAGACGAAGCGGAGGTCAAACTAAGACGAAGCGGAAGTCAAACTAAGACGATACAAAACTAAGACGAAGCGATTTAAGACGAAACAAAACTAAGACGAAGCGGAGGTCAAACTAAGACGAAGCAGAAGTCAAACTAAGACGATACAAAACTAAGATGAAGCGATTTAAGACAAAACAAAACTAAGACAAAGAGGAGGTTAAACTAAGACGAAGCAGAAGTCAAACTAAGATGATACAAAACTAAGACGAAGTGTCTTAGGTGTAAAACTAAGACGAGCAAAAATACTAAGACGAAGTGAACTAAGACGAAGGAAAAACTAAGACGAAGCAATTTAAGACAAGACAAAACTAAGATGAAGCGGAGGTCAAACTAAGACGAAGTGGAAGTCAAACTAAGATGATACAAAACTAAGACGAAGCATCTTAGGTGCAAAATTAAGATGAAGCGTCTTAGGTACCAAACTAAGACGAAGCAAAAATACTAAGACGAAGTGAACTGGGACGAAGGAAAAACTAAGACGATAAAAAACTAAGACAATAGAAACTAAGACGAAGCAGAGATCAAACTAAGACGATAGAAAAGTCAAACTAAGACGATAGAAACTAAGACGAAGTAGAGGTCAAACTAAGACGATAGGACTGAGACGATGCACCGTGCATAAGAAGATGTTTCAACTGGATCTTCCTCACATCCCCCAAAGTTAGGACACGAATTCTACCCTTATAATGGACCCAAAATATGAAATGCAATATGCAACCGGAAAACTTAAACAAAAGAAATCATATATTATTAACAGAACCAAACACAATCTGAGCGTAGCTTTAATTACTTATCAACACGGTCATCAGAAGCTTAATACAAATACAGATGGATGCTCAATATTTGATATGCCTAAAAAGCTGGCAAAATGTCACTAACTTAATACAAAAGACACCTAGCTAGCTTGGAGTATCCAATTCCCTTGCAAGGATCACTGATCTTCTCGATTTGCACTTGTGGAGTGGAAAATATTGGGTTGAGCTACACAGCCCAGTGACTAATATATTTATAGCCATTGGCGATGAGCCACACAATCAAACATATATATATATATATATATACACACACACATTCCTGTAGGTATACACTTCGCAATCAAAGTTCATCATTTATAGTGTCAATTCACATTTCATAGTTCAAAATATCATCACATAGAACATATTGGATGTGACTCACATCGAAGCATAACACTTAAGTGTCATCATACTTAGCACATTAAAAATGCAAAGACACACACAATTGGCTCGAGGGTTCCGTGAACAAAACAAAGAAACCGAAGTTTACTCCGTGGACAAAACAAGTCCACTTTTCGGATCTCATGGGCCACAAGCGAGTAGTCGAGAGAAGGCTTATATCGACGTACACATGACTACGAAACGGTTCCTCTCTCCCCTAAACACAATCAAAGTTTTATGCTCAAATCAATCATTCACAATTTCTTATTCTCATGATTTTTCTTCTTTCCATTTAATCAAATGCTAGGATACAAGTCCATGACTTAGCATAATCATACTCACAATGTCATGCATCAAAATAAAATTTCCATATCACAACATTTCAACAAGTCATTTCAACAAACATTACACACATAAGGCATTTTGTCCATTACACAATAACTATAAATAAATTACCCACCTTAAAATCTTAAAATCCAAACTCAATTGTGCCCTTCCACTTGCTCTTGGGTAGGTTGTTCTTGATTTCCTAGCACAACCAAAATTCTCATTTAATTCCTGTTGGATCCCGTTTTTCGAAATCCAACCTCTTGAAAAACATGTCATCGTACTTGTGCGTGGTTCCTTGCTTAACATAAAATCTCATTCATTTTTTTAATATCATGCATAATCAAAGTTCTTATCTCAACCTAATCCATAAACAAGTTCCTATTCCTCTCATCATCATCCACACATAAATCATGATTCATTAACATCAAAAGAGTAGCGTTCATTACAAAACTCTCTAAACCATAATACAACATTAATCCAAAATCTTAAACGAACATACAAACATATCAATGTCCTAGTATTCCAAAATTTCTGACTAATCCTTATATTATCCAAAACGAACTCGAAATCTCACATCAGCA
>JANZLC010000201.1:27109438-27141266 GCA_026413385.1 Erythroxylum gracilipes
CAATTTCTACTCCACGGCCTTGTAAGACAATACACGGTCAAATAGCAAATTTAAGAAAATCAAAATCAACTGAAATCTCCCCTCCAAGAAAACCACTCCCTTTCCACCCTTTATGGGAGAGCCTTCAGATAGATAGTAAACATCACTCTTCAAAAGCCCAACAAAATTATGATATATGCATATATTCTTCAACGTGAAAAAATAACTCCGAAAGCAGCGACCTTGAACGAATTCTTCTTCAAAAATTTATACGCGTTTGTGGGAACTTCGTCAAGAGGGCGAGGATTTTTCTCGTCCTTCATAATCTCATCATCTTCAGCACGCGGCACCATTCGGATTCCGATCTAATAACCAACTAAAAGAAAGAGATTAAATAACATTCGAGAAATCCCATAAAAAGCATACCAGAAAAATAACATACCTGTGAGTTGATCCGTTCGGTGTTTTGAGAAGAGTTTTTGCTGGGTGTTTGAGAAGATGAGTTTTTGTATAAACAGAACGAAGCATAGAAACAGAACAGTCACTGATATATACGTAAGTGACGCAAAAACAGCTTCCCCTATAATTTGTGGGCTTTTCTAAAAAACTCTAAATTTTAATTTCTGAAAAAATTGTATTTTAATTTTTTAAAAAATATTTCTATTTAAAAAATATTTTTATAATTTACAGCTAAATACTTATTTTCTTATAAAAATAACTTTTTTAATAAAAAAATTCTTTTAAAAATTCTAAAAACTGAACCAAACAAGCACATATTAAAACTGCGGCAACCACATGAAATCCAAATGCCAATTATCTTCATAATTGTTTTTTGGTAGAATAAATATTTACTGTTGCCACGTGTATGCACTTTGGACATGAAGCACATTACTCTTATGTTAGACAAGAACGAAATGGCCCTCGTCAAAGTTATCAAGGAAAATTAAATATTGTTCTTTAATATTAAATTTTAATTAGTTAAAACATGAAACAAGGTATGATTATTATTAAAGTAACTCATTTTGACTCTAAATTGCTAAAAAGAAGAAAAACAGATGGTCACTTGCAGTGGACTGCCTTTCACATTCAAAGGTACGGACTGCCTTTCTTCTTTTCTTTTTCTGAAAGAAAATTATATTTCACGTGGAACTTTGAACAACATGTCTAATCAATCCCGTATCAATTCTAGGGAGAACAAAATTATAGTTTATTTATCCTTTAAGAAAAGGGAAAATCTCAAGCATCACTTCACTTTCTTCTGCTCTGAGTGAACATGTTAGGTGGCACAAAGCCTTGAACAAGGGATACAGAAATATGGCATTGGAGAAGATGGCTGATACAAGGTGAAATCAGCATACTCAGCTTCAGTTCCGATACCCCTTAGTGGAAAAGGTTGATACAAGGTGAAATCAGCATACCCAACTTCAGTTATGCCACAGAAAAACAATCTCCTCCATCTTCAGAGCCGTAGAGATTTGCCAATAAAACCTCATCTCAACTTAACACTAGTGTCATTGCTTCTCTAAAGTTTAAATGACAGGATCCTAAACTCAGTTTTAAGATGCAAGTATGGCTATGCATCTGTGTCTTGAGTGTAATTTTTTATTCTTGCACATTTTCCAGCTCGAGTCTAACTATGGGAATTGATAACAATCTTGATACGGCAGTATTCTGTTATTCGCCTTGTAATTTGAATGGCTTGGGAAGTTGTTGGCACTGTACTGTTCTGGTAAATAGTTGTTTCCTTCTAAAGGCCTTAAAGGTCCACCAAGAGTACTAATGTTTTCTCGTGCTAGATTTTCCAAGCCAAGTTGGCTTAGAGTACTAAAACCACCACTGGCAGCATGACGAAGAGGGACAGGGAAGCCATTTCCTATGAATGAACCCCAAGTGCTGTTTTGGTTAAACTGGCTAGTGCTTCCAGAACTTGTACTTTCGTCAGGCAGCAACATGGCCTGATAATATCCATAATAACTGCTTGAACCAAAAATTAGAGCTGATGTCTCAGGATTTGCGAGTTTGTGATTCTCAACAGCTGTTGATTGCATAGTGTTAAATGAAGAAGCACCAAGTTCATGATTTGTAGAGGGATTTCTCATAATTGTGGGTCGTGTTAGGCACATTGAAGAAGCAACCTGAGGTAAGGAATCAGGGTCAACAGAGAACCCAAACCTTTCTGCTTTGCTCTTCTCAGCTAACGTAATGCATCCAACATCTTGACCACGATTAGTTTGATCTTCATGTGATTGGCGACAATCATTGTAATCAGCTTTCTTTCTACCTCTAGTAGACTTTACTGAATTTCCAACATTGCAATTATGAGCTCTTATACCCAGAACTATGCTCTTTCGCTGATGCATTTTCACATTACGGTTTGAAGGACTAGGGTCAGAATTTGCGTTAGTGAATAAAGCCAATCTCTCTTCTCCATCCTTCCCAGTTGGCTTGAAGGGCACTATTGCTTGGTTGGAATCAACTTTTCCTTGAAATGCTAGATTCATATCATTAGGATCTCTCATTTTTTTGGTTTTTAAAGATATAGCACTGATGTCTCCAGCTCTTTTAGAGGATCTGAAGCTTCTTCCAGAATGTTGTTGAATGTTTTCCTTATATCTCTTCTCGTGATTGACTTTAAGGTCCCTTTCAAAATCATTTATATGCTGCATGCAAAATTTGTCCTCTAACTTGTTTTGCTGCTGCTTTTTGGCAAACTCATTAAAACTTTTATCGTGGTGGGCTTGAGTATTCATCCCCATGTCATGCATCATAGGATTGCCTTGGTTCTGTAATCTGACTTTATCTTTTCTTGCCTCAGAAGCAGTTCCATCTCGCACCAACTTTTGCATTTCCTCTCTCATCCATGTTGACAAGTTCTCCCCTGCAACTCTAATATCATCTATCAAAGATTCCATGTAAATCTTAAGATCATCCATTGCATCAGGATCATAGCGACCAGTTGTAATTTTTCTCTTCTTCTCATCTTTTATGTGAGAGCTCTTTTCCATTTGATCATCAGCGGGTAAACCCTTTTGACCTCTTCTTTTCTTTTTCTTTGGTTCCATGGGTTTGGGTTGAAGTGAGGGACCAGGATCATGGTTGGGTACCTGCTGAAATTTACTTCCATCACTAATCTCGTCACTATCAACATAAGCCAATTCAGAGATCAGTTTTTGCTTCTTGAGAACTGAATCCCAACTTGATTTTGTATCATTGCTTGATGAATCAAACTCATATTCTCTTCTAAACTCCCAGCGCTGTTGGAATTTGATTTCTTGTTCTCTTGTTGTAGAATTAGGGGACATCACAAAATGCAGCCAATATATGGATCATACGATGACTATGAAGAACAATTGCTCTATTGGGAATTCCAGCCTCTGAAGGATCGAACTTATTTGGTAGCCTGCTCACTTGCAAAAACTATCAAAGATTGGAACAGTCGCACAAACTTAGATTCTGCCTCTCATTTTAGTCCAACATCAGCCAGGAACCTCACTAGTGACCAAGTAAATCCACCAGATTGGAGACGAGGTTGTGTTATGTTGAGTGTTTCACATCACCTGGAACTTGGTTTCGTTATCCTTGTCCTGATACAAAGAAAAAAACACACATCTAAATTGAAAAATGGGTTAACAATAATGTCAACATAGAAGAAGCAAATGAAATTGCTAAAAGAAAATGATAACCATTAGGAAGAAACCAAGTGCTTGACAAGAAACCATTCAATGATTAAAGTTTTGAGTGATTCCATTGAATGTTTCATAAAGTGAAATAGGGTAAGATGATTTAAACTTTAGACCTCTTCAGCCCAAAAATTGAAGCCTATGAGTGAGGCTCAAGAATAATTCATATGCTTTAAAAATGTGAATGAGTTATGACTTATTAAAGTTGTTCAACTTGACAGAACTTGCAACCTCTGCTTCTATGCAGGCCTCGGATGAATTGACTGGCAACATAAGGAAAAATTTAATGAAAAAGAAAAGCATGCACATTAGGCAAAAACTGGCAAAGCAATATATAACAAGAATGATGACAAGTTTATAGGGGTCTATTCCATCTGTTTTGGTCGCATCACATTTCTGATGATTTCTCCTCAACATCAAAATACAAAAACATGGCAGTTTCATTCATTGAAAAACTATTATGTATCTACTTTCAAAGTCCAAAAACCCCCTTAATCAAACTGAAGAGCACTCGAAAAACTGAAACTAATTTGAGGATCAAAATCTCCATTTTGAAAACTTCTCAATGAGACAAGAAATCCAAATCGGCTAAAAAAACTTCATATAAAGTTATCATAAAATGGAAAATGTAGACTGTAAGCAGCAAAAGAGCTTCAACAAGTGGCTTCCAATAAAAGAAAATGCTATATCATGAATGGCTACAATATTGTAAGCTATATGGTTTGGTGTTGATATCTTTGAAACCCATAGAAGAACAGTTCAAAGAAGGACATGAAGCCATTAAAGAAACATTTTTATTATCCATGATCAAGGAGATCTTCAAAGATATTGACGTTAGAATTCATTGTAGAAACCACTATAACACGATGAAGAAAAAGCATCCAAAATAAAAACTCCCGAAGCATCAACTTCATGGGTTTGAAGAAGAAATTAGCATGCACTAACCATATGCCAACGGACAAGTTCAACTTTAGGTCAAGCCAAGAGAAATGTCTCCCCTATCAAACATCAAGTTCATCTCTATTCTAAAGCTGTAATTCCAGCGCATTTAAGTGCACATCTTTTCTCTTTAGAAGGCAAGTAAAAGATACATTTTGGTCTATCTAAAGAAGGTACCATGCTTTTTTACTGTTATAGAAGTTAGTAAGTGGGTTGGCAGTGGCAGAGACAACAAAGGTTTGTTGTTTTTGACCCTTTTTTGGCATTGTAATCTCTGGGATGACACTGCAATCAATTAGAATCTTTAATTCTTGATTATCAGAGCATGTAAAGGTGTTCCTATCCCTATGATATCCACCAAATTCCTTCCTTGCCTGTTCCCTTTCCGTAAAAGTTGGATTTCGCATTAAAACATGTTGATTGATTTGATTTGATGGGTTTTTTATACGAAACTTAATGGCCCAACATACCAAATGTGCTAATTATGAGGTACAATACAATAATAGCTGACAGGTAACTTGCAAATTAAGTCAATAATCCCACATGGAAAATATTAATTTGTTTAAGCTAATATAAGAAGTGGTGTTCTTTATTTGGAAATTGCAAATCCGAGTCAATCTCCACTTGCGTTCACTTTTACTTCTATAATTAGTTGGGAAGAACAAGGCAGGTTGGTGCTGGCAATGCACTGGAATATGGAAACCAACTAGGAATTGTAGTGCAGTGCAAAAATAGAAAGCAATATCATTGTAAATTTCAATTACCCCAACCAAGTAGGAATTGTAGTGCATAAATAGAAAGAAATGTCACTGTCAAGGTAATGGTTCAATGGTGGAGCTTGCAATAATTTTTAATTGGAAACATTTGGTCGTGGTCCCATTTTAATACCTTGGTTTCTTAAAATAAAAAGAATTACCGTTACTCCTTCCAATGTAAGAAAAGAAATCACAAATGCTTTGACAATTAACGAGTAATGATGCTTCTTGAAGCAACTTCACCAAGGGCTACATTACATAACCTGATTCATATTAAACTTTAGTAGACGACAATCAAGGAGACCAACTACTTTTTTATATAGCTGTAAATGGATTCTTTCTTGCTCATATAAATAAATATTATTGAAGTTCAATGAATTATACGAGGTAGTCATATAAAAGGTCAGGCACTTGCAACTAAAAAGTAGGCCACATATTCCTCCATTATCGATCTTTAGGCATAACTTTTCTTTTCAAACTTTTTCCCTTCATAAAGAACTGGCAGAATTATGAAGAAGGTATTTCTCTCACTAATCATTAAATAAATCATTTATAAATTTATGGGTACTTGATTGATGGATTTAACGAGGAATTAATAGATAAGGAATGAAAAGTAAGTATTGCTTGTTGATTATGGGCAATAGTTTAATATCTCACTTTTGAGGAATCTTCCATTCCTTCCATTTAGTAAAGGAATGAAACTCATTCCTTAGTAGTGACTCTTTTTTAAAAAATATTTTAATAATAATTAATTAAAATATAATTAATTCTTTAATTAAAATATTGTAATTAATTAATCAATTAATTAAAATATAATTAATTAAAATATTATTATTATTAATTAATTAAATTATAATTAATTAAAATATAATTATTCATTAAAATATAACTAATTAAAATATAATTATTCATTAATTAAAATATTGTAATTAATTAATTAATTATAACATAATTAATTAAAATATAATTCATTCATTAATTAAAATATTGTAATTAATTAATTACTTACAATATAATTAATTACAATATAATTAATTAAAATATTATTAATTAATTAGTTATGATATAATTAATTAAAATATAATTCATTCATTCATTAATATATTGTAATTAATTATATTACAATATAATGAATTAAAATATTATTAATTAATTAATTAAAATATAGCAAATTTTATTTCTCAATATTTTTTACAAACTAATCACTATTAATGGTAATGGTAATCATTCCTTCCTTTTAACCAACCATCATAATTATAATGATAATATTCATTCTCATCCCTCACTATATTCATTCACATTCCTATTATCATTCTTCCGTGCGAACCAATCATTCAAATATATTTTGTTTATATGATAAAAATAGTTTGAACTAATAAAAACTGTGCATTTAACAAATAACTTAGTACAATTATATTATCAATGAATATCAATATAAGAGGTTCCTATGAGATATTTTCCATATTCTAGGTAGTTTTAATAACCATAAAGGGTCCCATGTTCAATAATTGGTAGACAATAATTTCATGATTTTGTGGTAACTGTCAATGTGCTTGATGTAAGCACATTAATATTTTTTAAACTTGCAAAATTTTGGGTCCCCAAGCTCATTATACCCTTTTGTTTATGATTATAACATATATTATTGTTAAATATATGTTGAATGGCTTATATTTAGTATCAAAGCATTAATGACCTCTGTCTTGCTTTTTTAGGAGAATTTTGAATTTTGGAAAAAAAATCGAATTCAAAATTTTGCATTTTAGAGTTGCTTTTTGGAAGCTTTCTTTTTTATTAAAAGTAAAAAAATCTTAGATTATGTGTTTTGGGGTGTTTCACATTTAAAAATTTAGTTTTAGTAGTATTTTTCTGATCTAGTTTTGTTTGATATCCGGCAGGTCATGTACTAGGTTGTTATGACTGACTAAAGGATGAAAAAGACCTCCTCTACCAAATGACATCGTTTGTCTATTAAAAAACATTTTGTGATGAAATTGCAGAGGCTCAATCCCTCGCCCATATGGGGCGCATGGTAAGCCTCTGTCAACTAAACTAAAGGCGATAGTCTTTTAAATTATACATTGAAATTATATTTGTATAAAAGTTTCAGGAAAAACTTTTAAAGATCAAAGTTCATAATTAAATAATTTATGAATTTATAACACAATCATATTTTATTTTTTCTATATGAATCAGGGTATCAATTTTTATTCACATAATTATTATGTCTATATTTTTCATTGTGAATAAAATTTTGGATTTTAGTGATTAATTATTAGGGTTTACCACAACAATCCTAATTATATAAAATTATATGTTTATGTGCTTAATTACATAAAGTGTTAAGACATTTAATTATAGTTAATTATTTTAGTATAATAAAATTTATCACATAGGAAATTTTATTATATTTGAATGATTACTTAGGACAAAATATGAACTTATTTTTCCTACTTTTTCCACAAGTATTAGGAATTGAAATATGATTTGATAGTTTTTATCACAAAATATATCACAAATATGTTTAAATTAAAAATTTAGCACAATGGCAAATTTATTTCATTTGATTTATGTTTTTTGAGATATGTTTTACATTGGTAAAACATAGAAATAATTTGTTAGCCTTAATTTATTAGTAAGTCACATATACGTTTAAATTATGTAGTTGTTCAAATTGTTAGTTTCTTTTATATATGTTGCCAAATTCTAAATTGAGAGGTGAAAACTATAAGGTTTAGAAGGAGAGAATTATTCTTCATTTGGGGTAGATGGAAATTGATTATATTATCTAGAATTATTAACCAACTAAGATAACTGAAGCCAGCACTACAACTAAAATTACTCTTTATGAACGTTGGAAGCAATCTAATCATTAAATGTGATGTTCATAAAAACCAAAATTTCTATTGGCATTCATGGTTTTGTTGTACAACAATGACAATATTCATGCTCTAGTGAAGGCTATTGATGAGCAATTCAAAACTTTAGACAAAACATTTCAGTATCTTGATTATGAAGTTTTCATCCATAAGGCTCACCGGTATACGAGGTGTGCATGAGCACTTCATAAAGATGAGGAACATTGTGTCTCAATTAAAGAAACTTGAGATTGAGATGTATGATTCTTCTCTCATGAATCATTTTGAACACCCTTTCACCACCATCAGACCCTTTAAAATCTCTTATAATACATATAAGGATAATTGATTGATAAATGAATTAATGACCATATATGTTCAAGAGGAAGAGAGATTGTTAATGGAATAGGGATAGATTTTGTAGAGTGCACATCTAACTATTCAAGGAAAGAAAAAAAATCAAGCCAACTCAAGGGGCATGTCAAATAACTGTCCAAACTAACATTAAGAAGGAATCCAATTGCTTCTTTTTCAAGAAAAAAAGGACACATGAAGAAGGATTGTGTCAAACATAAGGAATGACTTGAAAAGAACGATAATATATTCTTACTAGTTTGCTTTGAATCTAATATGGTTGAAGTTTGTCATAACTTATGGTGGATTGATTTTGGTTATACAACCTATATTACAAGTGAGATGTAGGATTTGTAAACCCTAAGGAAGCTAATGGGAAGTGAGCAGTATATCTTATTCGGAAATAAGAAGCATTCACATATGGAGGCGGTTGGAGATTGCAATTTAATTTTATATACTGGTTCTGTTTTAAAATTAGAAAAGACATTTTATATTCCCAATTTTTCTAAGAAATTGATTTTGAATTTTAAGACGTATACCTTTTAGATATTTCTTTCATTTTTCAGATGAATCTTTAAAGTTAAATTATAAATATGAATTTATTAGGAATGGTACATTATTTAATGGTCTTTTTCATTTTGATTTGCAAGAGAATACCTATTGCAATGCAATATATTTTCACGCTGAAACAAAATGATATGTTATGAATTAAAATTCTTTTATATTGTGGCATTGAAGATTAGCACATATCTTTATAGAAAGGATTAAAAGGTTGATGAATGAAAAAGTACTTAATACTTTGAATTTTACTAATTTTGAAACTGGTATGGATTGCATAAAGGGAAAGCATATCAAAAATCAAAGAAATGTGCTAAAAGAAGTTCAAACATATTAGAGATCATACACACAAATATTTGTAGTCTAGATATGGACTCATATAGTCAGAAATACTTCTTTTCATTTATAAATAATTACTCATGATATATGTATCTCTACTTGCTTCATAACAAGAATGAAGCACTATATACTTTCAAAATATTCAAAGTTAAAGTAGCGAAACAATGCGATAAGAAAATTAAGATCATGAGGTCTGATAGAGGTGTATGGTAGATATATTGAAGGTGGACAAGTACCTAGTTCATTTGTGAGGTATCTTTAAGAAAATGGGATAATATCTTAATACATTATGTTTGGATCTCCGAACTAGAATGGTGTGGTAGAAAGAAGAAACCGAACATTATTGGACATGATATAGTAGAGCATGCTGAGTAGCACCAAACTTCCTAAGTCCTTGTGATTTGAAGCTCTGAAGATGATTAATATATATATTAAATCGTGTACCAACTAAGGCTGTTCCAAAGATGCCATTGAAGTTATTTAAAGGTTGGAAGCCAAGTTTACAACATATACACATTTAGGGTTATTTGTTTGAAATAAGAATTTATAATCCACAAGAGAAGAAATTGGACCTAAGGACTATAAGTGGATATTTCATTAGATATGTCGAAAGTTCTAAAGGATATAGGCTTTATTGTCCATCACATCATACTAAAATTGTGGAATCAAGGAATGCAAAATTTCTTAAGAAGCCTTAGTTATTGGGAGGGATCAATTTCAAGATATAGTTTTGGATAATGATCATTTGGATACTTAACCTTCCACCTTAAACAATAAGGTGATTGTCATTCTTAACACTCTTCGGGTTCAAATAGACCTTGTACAACTAACTGTTGAAATTTAAAAACCTACATTCAACACAAATGACAATTAAGAAATTTCACAATCAGTAGATCCTGTTATTCAAGAATTACCTAAAGGCAGCAACCAGTTGAATAACAGACTCCATAGGAGGATGTTGGTGCAACATTAAGGAGATTTACTAAAACAAAGAAACCAACCATTACTAGTGATTATGGCCTCTCCAACCAGTCGAGCGGCTTCACTCCTCCTCTGCCGGTATTGATGGTACTGGATATGAAGGAAATTTCCCTCGTATTGTGAATAACCAAATTCCAATTGAAATGAAATCTTTAGGATAAATCAATCCAATTTAGGAGGAATCAATGGCCTTTTGTTCGCTAAATCGGATGTGAGTCTCTTAGGGTTATAGGAGTTGAGAATGATCTTTAAACCTTGTCACAAGCCTCAAGTTGCAAAGGATGAAAATTTATGGTATAATGACATAAAGGAAGAAATGAATTATATGAAGAATAACGATGTTTGGGATTTTATTGAATTGTTTAAAAAAGCAAAACACATAGGGGTAAATGGGTATTTAAAATAAAGAAAGACTCATTAGGCAACATTGAGAGATACAACGAAAGACTTGTTGCTAAAGGATTCACTCAAAAGGAAGAGATCAATTACACAGATACATTTTCTCCTGTGTCTAAAAAAAATTCTTTCCTTATATTTTAACATTGGTTGCTAATGTTGACATGGAATCACATCAAATAGATGTGAAAACGACCTTGTTAAATGGTGACCTAGATGAAGAGGTTTATATAAAACAACCAGAAGGATTCTCTAGTAACAGTGAACATTTGGTTTGTAAGCTTAAAAGATTCATATATGGATTGAAACAAGCATCCTGCCAGTGGTATATGAAATTCCATGATGTTATCTTATCATTTGGTTTGAAAAAAAATATCATAGATCAATGTATATACCAAAAGATTAGTGCGAGTAAAGTTTGTTTCCTCGTATTATATGTGTATTACATATTACTTGTAACCAATGGTAGAGGTTTGTCACATGACGTGAAACAATTTCTCTCTAAAAATTTTAAAATGAAAGATATGGGTGATGCATCTTATGTCATTGCCATTAAGATCTATTGAGACAGATTTAATGGTATTTTAGGTTTGTCTTAAAAAACCTATATTAATAATTTTTTTTAGAGATATCAAATGAAAGATTGTTTACCAAGTGTAGATCCTATTGTGAAAGGTGATAGGTTCAATTTGGACCAATTCCTAAAAAATGATTTGAAAGGGAATAAATAAAAAAAATTCCATATGCTTCTACGGTCAGAAGCCTGATGTATGCTCAGGTTTGTACAAAACCTGACATTATATTTGCTCATTGAAATATTAGGCAGATATTCAAGTGACCTAGGATTAGATCACTGGAGAGTTGTAAATAAAATGTTAAGGTACATTCAAGGGATCAAAGATTAGATGCTTATATGCAGACGAACCGACAATCTGGAGGTAACAGGGTTCTCAAATTTATATTTTGCTAGGTGTGTTGATTCAAAGAAATTAATATCAGGTTATATGTTTATGTTTTTCCATAGAACCATATCTCGAAGGAGTGTCAAGCAGTCTTTGAATACTACTTCCACCATAGAGACTGAATTTATTTCTTGTTTTGAGACTACATCACATGGTGCATAGCTAAATAGTTTCATATATGGGCTTATACTTATGGAATCTATTTCTAGGCCATTGAGATTATATTGTGATAATTCAACCACTATTGCTCTAGCTAAAAACAATAAGAATGGTAGTTAGAGTAAACATATCGACATTACGTTTTTATGCATAAGGGAATATATTAAGGAAAAGAAAGTGGTCATCAACCACCTTAGTACTTAATTGATAATAATTGATCGTTTGACAAATGACATGCCACTAATGAAATTCAAGGATCATGTTGTTAGAATGAGATTGAGCTCTATTATATAGTTTTCATTGTATGGACAACGTTGTTTTCTTGAAACTTTTATAATATTTTCTCATATTACGGTGCACATTATTGAATTTTGAAAAAAATGATTATTTTGAACATGAAATAAACATCGAGTTTATTCATTAGGTAATGATATCACATTCAGGTTGATACCAAATGTAGTACATTATAATACATGGAAGATAATACTCGACTACTAGATGACCGATTGTCATGGTTCATATACTATATTTAGATCGTATTAGGATTTTATACTAAGTTAAATATATGGACCAAGTGGAAGATTATGAGATAGTTTCTATATTCTAGGTAGTTTTAATACCTATAAATGGTCCAATGTTCAGTAATCACTGAATAATAATTTCTTGATTTTGTAGTAACTACTAATGTGCTTATTGGGAGCACATTGACATATTTTTGCACTTGTAGAGTTTTGAGTCCCTAAGCTCCTTTTACCCTTATGAAAATACACCCTCAATTTGGGATTGCAAGCTTAGAAGCACTCCAAAATTGCATAACATTTGAAACTTTATAAGATCAATGGTAGGAAGTATATCAATTTCTTTTGCATTCAATTTATTTATGATTATAACATACATTATTGTTAAATATATGTTGAATTGACTTACAGTTAATGGTTAAATCATAAAATAATGATTTTAAGAAGTAATTTATGGTAGTAAACAATTTGAATAGCTGATCCTTATTCATATTTTAAAAAACAAACAAATTTCTTGTAGTCAACCTCAATTAAAGACAAAGAGTGAAATCAATTTTAAAGAGTACAAAAGATTTGTTTCCCCTTAATCGAAAGTTTGAAGGAAAATGACACAAAAGTAAGCATAATACTTTATCACAAGGCATTCTCAATTAAATTAACATTTATTACCTTTATAAAAATTAGTATTAGTCTTTTAACAGTCAAATCCACGTTATGTCTGCGATGATTTTCATAAGCTCACAATTTCCCACTTTAATAAGGACAAACAATTGGCTAGGTTTGGTTTTACTTTTTTTCAAAAAAATTCTGATTAAATTTCTAATTAATTTATTAATATTTTTATTTTCTTAATCTGAATCTATTATTAATTAAATAAACAATATGTAATTATTTACTATTTAATAATATAAAAATTATGATTGACATAATTTAACTATTCAATTTATTGTAATATATTTTTATAATTGATTTAAAATTTTAAGTTTTCAATATAATAATTATTTAAAAATATATTTTACATTTAAAAATATGCATAAACATTAAAATAATTATTAAATAAAACTGTTTTTAGAAGTAAATACTTAATTTTAAGTGATGATATTAATTCTTAAATGAATATTTAATTTTGATGATGACTTTTAGTTAAAAAATTTTAAAATGTTAATTTATAAATAAAAATCATACAAATATCTTACGCGTTTAATTATTCATTTTACTAAAAGATAACAAATTTATCATTAAATACATTTGTAATAAATTAAAATAAAATAATAACTTAATTAATTCATAAAATTAATTTATCTCAGTTTTATTTCGTTTTATTATTTTCGGTGACAATCTTTAAATATATTAGTATTAACAGCCAAACAACTTAATTTTTATTCAAAAGATGATAGAAACCAAAATTATAAAAACATAAAAATAAACCGTGATTTCAACCAATAACAATGTTGTCTTCTTGTTTCTGGTTTCTATCAATAATTAACGTTGTCTTTTCATTCAGTTAAAAAAGTACATTACACTACTTCACATATACACAAATTACTTGTGTGGTGGGATGGTTAAAACCACCCAAAGCATTCGAAATTCGAAGTAGGGAGGGCGTGTAAATCCAGTGATCTCAAGTAGTTGGAAACCTATTCTGTTCATCACCTGGTATACCATCGTGGAACCACTGCTGATACAGAGTTGAAGAAAGACATCCATGTTCACGGGTGTAATTGAATGCTTACCAATTCACACCTCACTAAAACAAAACAAACCTCCCAAAAGCATGGAATATTTGGAATGCCGCATGGATGATATATGCATAATTCATCATGCGCATTCTAATAGTCAGCACACAGGAACTGCTTACAAAACTGTATTTCTGAAGAACATCATGGCATAGATGTTCAGACTTCAGACCCTGCAGGAGAAAGGGAAGAGCTGACAACAAAAGCTCTTAGCAATTGCAAATACCAACGTATAATATTATACAGCGGAGATCTTATCTTACCAAGCTTCGCTGCCAAAACCCACGATGTTTGTGCATTCCGCACAGGTAAACCCAAGAAAAGTTTCTTTGATACGGAGTTGTGTCCAACACTACGCCATTGGTTTGCCTCACTGCCTCAAATTTTCTCTCATACTTCATTTGGGAACCAAATCAATGACTTTCTGGTAAGCTGCACTCGCATTCACAAAATAAGAACAAGAGAAGAAAATGTAAGTGGAAAGATATAAAATCTGTTTCCAAGTTCCAACAGTATCTCTCCACGCCGCCTCACCCACATATACACAGACACTCACCGCCTTCCTTTTTTTTTTTTTTCAGTCCAAACCCCAAATTCAAAGATAAATTTGATTGGTCATTCAAATTAGCAATGATCTACTCACCGCCAAGGAAATTCGCTGGTGTCTATCCCTGCTTGGTGAAGTTCATCAACATACTGCAATGCTTCCCTGCACTCCTCCCGATCGTCAAAAAATTCCTTTTTGTCTCCTTCAATCTGATATGTTTCATGACCCTTGCCAGCAACTACCTAGAATACAGAGAATAATAATTTCATGACAACAAAACAAATAAAACAATAGCCGGGTAAAACACAGCCTGGATCAACGATAGTCAACGAAGGGTCAAAAAGTAAGACCATTTTGGCCCTGTCTACAAAGATTTATTCACTAACTGATTGATGCTATTGATGTGACTAACTGTTTTTTTTCTAAAGTTATTCTTTACAGAATATATAATCTTTAATGCTATTATGAAGGGAGGGAAGAGCTTGGTATAAGGACACCAGGAAATCAGTTCCATTTGTAACAGCTTTGCTAAAAAGGCCATTGCATGTTTTTAGCTACATATTAAAACATTTTGCACATACTTCTGAAATTTCAAAAACTTACAACCATGTCGCCTTCTTCACCCATTGCAACAGCACAACGTACAGCTACTCGTCTAACATCATGCAGAAAAAGGCGGTGACCATTTGGAAGAGGTGGATAATAATCATTCTCTCCATATTTCAAATAATCCTGCATCGACCATCCCACACCAGCCAGCATGTCATCCAAGATGTCCACTGGTAAAGATATTAAGTAATCAGTAAGAAGCTAGAAAATCAGTATTTATATAATATAGGTTCAGGGAACGTACATGGATCTTCATTTCTGGGATTGTCAGAGGTTAGCATTGTAACCTCACTTTTATCTGTGGCAATTTTTGTCATCATAGGTCGCTTGCCTCTTTCAATCTCTCCAGGACAACCAATAACTTCATGAAAACCATCAAGTGATCAGAAAAACAAAGAGCTATACCATCTCAAAGAAAGTAATTAAATTTCCAGAAAATGAACAAAGAGATCGAGCCTAAAACATTAACTGAAGCAATAAACTTTTTAGTATTATCTTCAATTCCAGGGGTTCAAAATTGTCCCCAATGATGAAGAGACCCAAGGACTCATCTACCGTGCATTGTCTTTACTATACTTGGGAGCTTCAAACCCTCAAAAAACTAATCTTTTAATTTACTAAATTTTGGAGGAATGCGTTCATTTTGTAAACAGTTGCAAGCAAAAGATAATGAAAAAAGTAGTAAGCATTTCAGCATGATAGGACATCTAAAAACAAATGGCGCAAAAAGACCTAATAGAACGAATATTATCTTTATAAAGATTCAAACCAGTGGGTGAACAAGCAGCACTTCCTCTTGGTAATGGTCCAATATTGCAAAAGGCAGAGATTTTTAATTCATGCCAAAGTCATAAATGTAAGAGATCATAAAATTAAAGGAGTACTAGCACCACACAGAGAGGCATACCAGTGATAATCCTCCTAGGATTGAGCTCCCTTACTGAATCAAGAAGTCTAGATAGGCCATCAGGGGTTTGAGCATAATCCACGATGACACCAAAAGCCTGCTCCTCATCTATTAATTCAAACCTACCAGGTACTGCATCAATCTCTTCAATCCCTCTTACAATGTCCTCCAGTGGTGCCCCAACTGCGATCCCAACAGCTACAGCTGCGAGAATATTGTAGATGTTATGCCTCCCAAGTAATCCTGATGAGATCTCCAATATACCATGGGGTGTGTTAACCAAAACCTGTGTCTCAAAAAGGGAGAGCTCAAACTTTATGGCATGAACATCTGCATTTTTATTCTCCATAGAGAAGGTCACAACAGGTACATCCGGGTTCCCTTGTGCAATGAAAAAAGGTGCATTTGGATCATCAATGTTGACAATCTTCCTATGCCTTTCAGGATCCACCATCCTAGCAAACAACTTGGCTTTAGCATCTCTATACTCCTCCTCAGTTCCATGAAAATCCAAATGATCCCTCGTCAAATTAGTGAAAACTGCAATATCAAAATCAACCTCATCACACCTCCCTAAAGCCAATCCATGAGAAGATGTTTCCATCACAACAGCTTCAGTACCATTATGGAGCATCTTAGCCATCACATTCTGCACCAAGACAGCATCAGCCGGCGTCATGTCAGGAGACTCCAACTTATTCTCACCGTGCAGATAGTATGCAACATTACTCAACATACCAGTCCTCAACCCAATAGCCTCATACATTCCTTTGATCAAATAGGCAGTGGTTGTCTTACCGCTAGTCCCAGCTATACCAATCACAGCCATATCCTTTGAAGGGTACTTATAAAATGCTGCAGCCAAAGCTGGCAAAACAGCATTAGTATCCTCCACAATGACCAACGCCTTACACACCAAAGTCTCCTCAATATCAATCTCCTTACTAGCGACAACTGCAACAGCACCTCTCTTATCAGCCTCACTCAAAAACAAGTGCCCATCAGTTTTTCTCCCCACACAACACACAAACAAGTCACCTGCACTCACCAGCCTCGAATCATGCTGAATCCCACTTATCTCCACCTCCAAGTCCCCGGCAACCGAAACCGGCACCACTTTGCTCTCATCCAAAAGCTCAGCCAAACTAACCCTGAACTTGGGCTCCACAACGTTCACCTTCGCTTTCCCATAACTATCTAAATCCAAATCAAAATCCAACAAGGACCCTCCACTACTTTTCTGTTGATTCTTATCACTCATACTCATATCAAATGTACTTTCATCCTCCTCTGAATCATTATCAATCGCGGTAAGCCCTTGTAGCTCATTAATCTCATCCAAATCCACCACCTCCTCAGGCTCCAACTCTTCAATTCCTTCCACAACATTCACATTCTCCACGCTATCAGGAGCTTTAATGAGGCCTTTCTTAATAAACTCCTCTCTTTTCAAAGCAACAGCTTTATCAATCTCACCAAACAAATCATCCCCATTGTTTTCACTGTACGTGGAGTGAGTACTCACAGACGGGTCCTCAGCATCGGCAATGGCATTGAGATACGTGGACTGGTTCTTCTCAAAGTCCTCTTCTTGGGCTTTTCTGGCCCGGGAAGCTTGTAGGTGGATTTGTTCAAACTTAGAAACTCCGTGTGCGGTATCTTCTGGAGCCTCCGGAGGGTCGTTCTCCGAGGAGCTGGGGTAGAACTTGCCGTCAGGGCCGGTGGCCCGCGGTGGTGGCCGGTGGTGGAGAGAGAGGAATTGCATCTTAGGTAAAGAAAGGAAATTGGGCTTAAAAGGGAGGTGACCGTTTAGAGAGAGAAAGAAGGTGAAAGTGGAAGCCATGGGTGAGTACGTAAGTTTAGCGAGTGGCAGTGAAACTGGCGAAGGAAGCAAAAGAAAGAAGAAAGGGGCTTACTGGAGTTTTTCTGGGTGGGGTCCGCCTCGGGGATAAGCTTTAGAATCCTAAACCCTGTGTTCAAGTTGTGAAACGGAGTCCTTACTCTCGAAATTGCATTAGTATGGATAAAAGAGAGAGAATTTTTCAATATAAAACATTTTAAAAATACAAAGTTATTAACATTTCTAAAACAAGATGTTGTCAAATGTTCTTAAACAGACGAACCGCGATCCACGATCGATGGTGGGCGACGTTGGAGGAAGTGGCAGAAAAGCGGGCGGTGCCACTAATAACATTGACATTCAAAACAATAGTGATTTGTGAGATGAAAACAAACAAAACAGATTACTGACAAAAAGAAAACTACAAATGGGGGATAGTGAACTGAATAACAAACACAAATCATTCACTCATCTCCCCGATTCATTTATTAATATAACTATGGGCATATTATTAGTAGCATAAATTAAGAAAGAATGTGAATTTTGTTTATATAAGTCAATTGAATAGTTTGAAAGATAACATCAATTCTATGTTTTAACTTTCAATATTGATCTTTTTTATTACTGCCTTGAGCATATAAAAAGAGAAAAACTAATTTGATGTACTACATATACTCAAAAATGAGTTTAAGTGTCAACTAGATATGATAAATGATTGATTGACTACATTCATAACCAATTATTCTGTTTCAAGTGTGTTTTTAGATGATAAATGCTTGTATAGACCAAGAGATTGAGAATTTAGGTGAAATCGAGGTATAAAATGGAAGAATTGAAGCAACTTTGAAGATATACAACGAATATTGGGATTAAGTCACTATAAATGTGTGGAGATTTGAAGATTTTGTTTATACCCGTGTGAAGATACACGCCTGTGTATGTGCTTATGTAAGCTTCTATAACTGTGTAAAGTTGCGATTGGACATGTAAGTGATTGTGTATATTTCAAAAAACCTAGTTTTTGTTATAAAAGGGATATTATGAAGGCTATATAAAAAGGAAACAATTGGAGTCGACAAAGACACCATAAATGGAAAGAAATACAAAAAGGAGGCTGCACATCACAAAAAAGAAGATCAAAAGTGGAAACATTAAGATCAACTCCAGCTTTCCAAATTTTCCAGAACAAGCCTTCAGGCTGACTTCATTCTATTCTCTTTTTTCTATTTCATTGCCTTGTATGCCAAATTTGAATAGTTGTGTTTTGAACATGATTATGGATTGGTAAATCTATATTAGGGTCTTATTCTTGAATTGTTTTGTATAAATTTTACCTTGTTGAATTCAATATATTACTATTGTGTGATATTTGTTGTGCTCATACTTGATTTGAATTGAGAGATTGAATTAAGTTATTTGTGTTAAATTATACTATAGTGTATATTGTACCTAAAAAAATTTAATTTTAATAACAGAGAGTTGGTACCTTGATAGACTTACAAATATCAGGTTAATAAGCAATTGAAGAGAGATCTTAATTACGATTTAATTATCTTTAGGATTGCTTCAAATCTAATTAAGTGGTTAAGAGTAATTTTAAGAAATTGAGAGATTGCAACTCAAATTTTATCTTTTTAATTAGGATTTCTTGATTAAATCTCAAAGAGGGTAATCAAAACATTTAGATTCCTATGATCAAGTATAGTCGAATTCACATGGTAAAAAGAAGACAAAACAATGATAGAATAATCCCCAAGTTTCCATCATTGAGTACTTCAATTTCACTATTATCGTTTACTTATTCAATCATCAAGTTTTGTTAGTTAACTTTAATTTTCAGTTAATTAAATCTTTTGATTACCTTAAAAGTGTAATTCAAATTGCTATGTGATTATATTCAATCCTCGTAGGATCGATATCAGTTGTACTACAATATATGACTTATATACTTATGGTATATCATAAAACAAGCAAACAAGTTTTTTGATACTGTTGCTAGGGATTGCGATTTTAACATCTTATCCAATTTTAATTCTTTTGATTTAAGGAGTTTGATACTTTTTTCTTGTGTGGTTACAACAGTATGACCATAAGAATCATAAGGAGCTTTAGCAAATTAGGAGATACATCAATTTCTAACATAACTAAACACGAAAGAGAAATCTAAAGAGAGAAGTGACAAGAATCTATAGATAAAAAATGATAGAATAAGGAAATCAAGGAGGACACTAAATGAACCTTATGTATTTCATGAGGCCAGGTTTTAATGTGAATCAATAAGGAATCACAAGACCCCCCGTCTTAACCAACAACTTTGAGATATAGCCAACCTTATTAAATACACTACAAACCAATGTGTAATTTTACGGATTAATTAATGAAGACCCTAATGTACTCTTAGCAAACTTTTTGGAGATATGGGACATGTTTAGATATAATGGGCTATTTGAGAATGTTATAAAGACAAGGTTATTCCCTTTTATAATGAAGGACTGAGCTAAGGCGTGGTTAAACTCTCTCAACCATGAGAATGTCACAACTTATGAGTAATTGGTACAAGCCTTTTTGGCGAAGTATTTTCCATTGACGAAGACCGTAAGAACCATTAAGGAGATCACAGATTTCCAATAGAGTGATGGAGAGTCCTTATATGAAGCATGTGAGTAATTTAAATAATTTTAAAAAAGTTATCCACACCACAACTTATCGAAGGAATTATTGTTGCAAACATTATACAATGGAGTTAATACACATAAAAAAGGGACTATAGATGTAGCAACTGGTGGTTCTTTGATGAGAAAGACGATTGATGCTGCACATGACCTATTAGAAAAAATGATAATTAATAGTTACCTATAAACAATGGAGAGGGGCAAGTAACAAAATTTCAAAGAGAAAAAGCGGTGGCAGCTATGGATTCATTGACAACTTTGCAATCTCAAATGTTAGCCTTTATTAAGCAATTGAACAACTTGCAAGCCTTTTCTTCAAACCCAATGAAGGCAATACAAAATGGAAGTGAATTGTGTGGGAAAGAAAGCCACATGACAACTGATTATTTTTTATTGGATAACAATGGTATGGAACAAGTCAATTTCATAAGATCTCAACAAAGGGGAGGTAATAATCTACACTCTAACACATACAATCTTGGGTGAAAGAACCACCCAAATTTTTCTTAGAATAACAATATAGGAAATAACATGAGAGCACAAGGTCCACCAGATTTTCAACAAGATAGTCTTAGATCCTTGGAGTCAAAGTGGATATGTTAATAGATGTGCTAAGATTTAAGTTTAATAGCCAATATGAAAGTCAGAAGATGATGGAAGCTAAATTTGATCAAATAGTGAAGAACCGCTCCTCTTCCATTCATAACATAAAGGTTCAAGATGGGCAACTTGTCAAAGCATAGTCAACAAGGAATATGGACAATCTCCCAAGTAACATAGAAGCCAATCTAAGGGAGCAATTAAAAATTATTAAATTAAGAAGTGGAAAGGAGTCGGAAGAACCAAAAGAGAAGGAAGCCCTCCCCCCACAAAGAAGGAAGCCAAGAAAAGGAGGAGGAGATCATAAAAGAAACAAGTAACAAAGAGCAGAGTAACATATGAGATGAAATTTTATTGGTATCCCTTTTTGTCGACGGAGCACTGTAATTTCTGTCTACATATAGTACGCTTATGAAACAATTATTTACTAATAACACGTAATTGCATCGCATGCATAATTAAAAGAACAATTTGTCCATGTTTCACTCAAACTCAAAATATCAAAGTTTAATTAAGTTTTTTCTTGAATTTATTTAAAATTTCTCAAATCAAGCTCTAGTCTCGTTGTCAATGCCACTAATAACATTGACATTCAAAACATTGAAAACTAATAACATTGACATTCAAAACATTGAAAACAATAGTGATTTATGAGATGAAAACAATCAAAAGAGATTACTGACAAAAAGAAAACTACAAATGGGGATAGTGAACTGAATAACAAACACAAATCATTCACTCATCTTCCCAATTCATTTATTAATATAACTATGGGTATATTATTAATAGCATAAATTAAGAAAGAATGTGAAATTTGTTTATATAAGTCAATTGAATAGTTTGAAAGATAACATCAATTTTAAGTTTTAACTTTCAATATTGATCTTTTTTATTACTGCAATGAACATATAAAAAGATAAAAGCCAATCTGATGTACTACATATACTCAAAAATGACTTTTAAGTGTCAAATAAATATGATAAATGAATAATTGACTATATTCATAACCAATATTTAGTGTATTTTGCTTATTATTTGAGAGTCTTATGGTGTTTGTGGTACTTATTCTGTTTCAAGTGTGTTTTCAGATGATAATTGCCTTTATAGACCAAGAGATGGAGAATTAAGGTAAAATTGAGGTATAAAATGGAAGAATTGAAGTAACTTTGGAGATATACAACGTGCATTGGGATTGTGTAAGTCACTATAAATGTGTGGAGGTTTGATGATTTTGTTTATACCCATGTGAAGACATACGCCTGTGTATATGCCCATGTAAGCTTCTATAACTGTGTAAAGTCGTGATTGGACGTGTAAATGATCGTGTATATTCCAGAAAACCTAGTTTTTGTTATAAAGGGATATTGTGAAGGCTATGTAAGAAAAGAAACAATTGGAGTCGACAAAGACACCATAAATGGAAAGAATCGCAAAAAGGAGGATACACATCACAAGAAAGAAGATAAGAAGTGGAAACATTAAGATCAACTCCAACTTTCCAGATTTTCTAGATTAAGGCTTCAAGCTGACTTCATTCTATTCTCTTTTTTTCTATTTCATTGCCTTGTATGCCAAATTTGAATAGTTGTGTTTTGAACATGATTATGGATTGGTAAATCTATATTAGGGTGTTATGCTTGAATTGTTTTGTATAAATTTTACCTTCTTGAATTCAATATATTGCTATTGTGTGACATTTGTTGTGCTCATACTTGATATGAATTGAGAGATTGAATTAATTTATTTGTTTTAAATTACACTATAGTGTATAATGTACCTAAAATTTTTTAATTTTAATAACAGAGAGTTGGTACCTTGATAGACTTACAAATATCAAGTTAATAAGCAATTGTAGAGAGATCCTAATTATGATTTAATTATCCTTAGGATTGCTTCAAATATAATTAAGTAGTTAGGAGTAATTTTAAGAAATTGGATTACATGATTAGATCTCAAAAGAAGATAATCAAAACATTTGGATTCCTACAATCAAGTATAGTCGAATTCATATGGTAAAGGGAAGACAAAACAAGGATAGAATAATCCCTAAGTTTCCATCATTGAGTACTTCAATTTCATTATTATCGTTTACTTATTCAATCATCAAGTTTTGTTAGTTTACTTTAATTTTCAGTTAATTAATCTTTTGATTACCTTAGACAAAGTGTAATTCAAATTGCTACGTGATTATATTCATTCCTCGTGGGATCGATATCAGTTGTACTGCAATATATGACTTGTATATTGTGGTATATCATAAAACAAGCAAACAAGTTTTTTGATACTATTGCTAAGGATTGTGATTTTAACATCTTATCCAATTTGAATTCTTTTGATTTAAAGAGTTTGATACTTTTTTTCTTGTGTGGTTACAGCTATATGACCATAAGAATCAGAAGGAGCTTTAGCAAATTAGGAGATACATCAATTTCTAACATAACTAAACACGAAAGAAAAATTTGAAGAGAGAAGTGCCAATAAGCTATAGATAAAAATGGCATAATAAGGAAATCGAGGAGGACACCAAATGAACCTTATGTCTTTCATGAGGCCAAGTTTTAATATGAATCAATAAGGAATCACAAGACCCCCCGTCTTAACCTACAACTTTGAGATATAGCCAACCTTATTAAATACACTACAAACCAATGTGTAATTTTATGGATTAATTAATGAAGACCCCAATGCACTCTTAACAAACTTTTTGGAGATATGGGACATGTTTAGATACAATGGGTTATTTGGGGATGTTATAAAGACAAGGTTATTCCCTTTTATAATGAAGGACCAAGCTAAGGCGTGGTTGAATTCTCTCAACCCTGAGAATGTCACAACTTATGAGTAATTGGTACAAGCCTTTTTAGCAAAGTATTTTCCATTGATGAAGACCATAAGAACCATTAAGGAGAACACATATTTCCAACAGCGTGATGGAGAGTCCTTATATGAAGCATGTGAGTAATTTAAAAGTTACTAAAAAGTTGTCCACACCATAACTTGCCGAATGAATTATTGCAAACATTAGACAATGGAGTTAATACACATACAAGAGGGACTATAGATGTAGCAGCTGGTGGTTCTTTTATGAGAAAGACGATTGATGCTGCACATGACCTATTAGAAGAAATGATAATTAATATTTACCTATGGACAACGAAGAGGGGCAAGTAACAAAATTTCAAAGAGCAAAAGTGGGTGACAGCTATGGATTCATTGACAACTTTGTAAGCTCAGATGTTAGCCCTTATTAAGCAATTGAACAACTTACAAGCCTTTTCTTCAAACGAAATGAAGGCAATACAAAATAGAAGTGAGTTGTGTGGGAAAGAAAGCCACATGACAACTGATTATTTTTTAATGTATAACAATGGTATGGAACAAGTCAATTTCATAAGATCTCAACAAAGGGGAGGTAACAATCTACACTCTAACACATACAATCCTGGGTGAAAGAACCACCCAAAATTTTCTTAGAATAATAATCCAGGAAATAACATGAGAGCATAAGGTCCACCAGATTTTAAACAAGATAGTCTTAGATCCTTGGACTCAAAGATGGATAAGTTAATGGATATGTTAAGCTTTAAGTTAGTAGCCAATATGAAAGTTAGAAGATGATCAAATAGTGAAGAACCACTCCTCTTCCATTCATAACATGAAGGTTCAAGATGGGCAACTTGTCAATGCATAGTCAACAAGGAATATGAACAATCTCCCAAGTAACATAGAAGCCAATCTAAAGGAGCAATTAAAGATTATTAAACTAAGAAGTGGAAAGGAGTTGGAAGAACCAAAAGAGAAGGAAGCCCTCCCCCATAAAGAAGGAAGCCAAGAAAAGGAGGAGAAGAAAAATGATGGGAAACCTTATGTGCCACCACCACCATATACTCCAAAACTCCCATTCCCACAAAGGTTAAAGAAGACCCAAATGGATGCACAGTTTCCCAAATTCTTAGAAAAGTTGAAGAAGTTACAGATCAACTTATCCTTTATGGAGGCTTCGGAGAACACGCCCAAGTATGCCAAATTTCTCAAAGACATCTTAACCAACAAGTGTACTTGCGAAGACAATCAAATAGTGCCATTCATGAAGAGTTACATCTCTATAATTACCAGCGACATGCCCTCAAAGTTGAAAGATCCAGGGAGTTTCATTATTTTTTTGTAGTTGGTAATCTTAAATTTTCCAAATGTTTATGTGATTTAAGGCTAGCATTAACTTACTACCTTTGTCCATTTTAAGAAAATTAGGACTGGGAGATATGGAGCTAACATCTATGCTTATCCAGTCAGCATACTAATTGATCAAAAAGCTATTTGGAGTGGTGGAGGACGTATTAGTCAAAGTGGACAAGTTTATCTTCCTTGTAGACTTTGTTGTTTTAGATTTTAAAGAAGAACATAATTGCCTGCTGATTTTTAAGAGGCCATTTATGAACACTAGATGAGAATTAAGTGATGTGTATAGTGAGAAATTAGTTCTTAGGATTGGTGATGAGTAGGTGAAGTTTAATATGATTAAAACATTGAAGAATCCAGCTGAAAGTAGTGCCTGTATGAAAATTCATATGGTTGGAAGCAAAAAGAGGAAGTTAAGGAAGAAGTTAATAATGATGTGGATAAGAAAAGTGATGAAGTGATTGACGAGGAAAACGAGTTGGGTGAGGTGTCAAAACAAGAACCATTAGTACGAATTGAAACACTTATTCCACATTCTATTGAGATACAACTTAACTTGGAGTTGAAGTCCTTACCCAAACACCTAAGGTATACCTTTATAAGAGAGGGCCAAGCGCTATCCATTATCATCTCAAACTAGTTAATTCGGAACAAGAGAAGGAGGTGGTGGAGATCATTTGGAAGAGAATGAAAGCCATAGGATGGAAAATTTCTAACATCAAAAGAATAAGTCCTAATGTAGTGATGTATAGGATTAAACTTGAAGAGGAATGTAAGAAAGTGAGGGAGAGACAAAGGAGATTAAATCCTAACATGAAAAAGGTGGTGAAGAAAGAAGTGGTGAAGCTTTTAGATAAAGAATCATTTAACCCATCTTAAATAGTGAATGAGTGAGTCCAATATAGTGGGTACCAAAGAAAGGAGGTACGGCGGTAAAAGAGAATGGCAAAGGATAGTTCATTTATACTAAAACAGTCATATGATGGAAGGTGTGCATTGACTACAAGAAGCTCAACGCTACAACTAAGAAAGATCATTTTCCCTACCCTTTGTAGATTAAATGATTGAGAGAGTGTCTAGACATGCTTTTTATTGCTTCCTTGATGGGTACTCAGGCTATAATCATATTATCATATAACTAGAAAACCAAAAGAAGATCACAATCACGTGTTCTTATGGGACCTTTGCCTACAGAAGAATGCCTTTTGGACTTTGTAAAACCAACCACTGTTTAAAGATGCATGATGGTGATATTTGTAGATATAATCGAAGATATTTTGCAAGTGTTTACGGATGTCTTTTCAATTTTTAGAAACTCTTTTAAGCATTGCTAAAAAAATTTGGATAGAGTTCTCCAAAGGTGTGAGGAATCACATTTGGTTCTTAATTGGAAAAAATGCAACTTCATGGTGCATGAAGGTGTGATCTTGGGACATAAGATATCATGCTAGAGGATAGAAGTGGATAGGGAAAAAATGGGAGTCATTGAAAAACTTCCACCACCAAGTAATGTCAAGGGTGTGAGAGCATTTTTAAGGCGTGCATGATTTTATTGCTACTTCGTTAAGGATTTTTCTCCTATTGCTAGTCCCCTTAAAATTTTATTAATTAAAGATGCACCTTTTCACTTTGATGCCAATTGTTTGCATGCTTTTGATAGGTTGATCACCTATATTGACCTTACCAAATTATTCCCTATAGTTCGAGGTTATATATGATGCAAGTGACCAAGCAATTGGATGTGTATTAGGATAGCCAAAAGATAAGAGGTTATATGCAATCTATTATGCAAGTAAGACCACAGTGGGAGAACAATTGAATCACACCACAAAATTGTTAATAGTGGTATTTACTTATGATAAGTTTCAGTCTTACCTTTTGGGCTCAAAAGATATTGTTTATACAGATCATATGGCATTGCAATATCTTTTCACTAAGAAGGACACAAAGTCGAGACTTATGTAGTGGGTGTTGCTTCTTCAAGAATTTGACATAGAGATTAAAAAAAGAAATGGCTAACCACCTATCACATTTAGAGGAGGAAAGGTGCAACCAAATGAAGAACTTAATGAACAATTCCGCAATGAGACCTTATTGTTGGTAAATTTCCTTTTTGTTCCATGGTTTGCTAACATAGCAAACTGCATTGCAGGTGTAATGCCCCAACATTTTTATTATTATTTAGTATTTGTTTTTCCTATTTGTTATATTTTTTATTTTTATACCTTGGAAGTATTATAGCATGTCTAGGGTGTATTAAGAAGTGACTATAATGAATTAAGTACATCTAATTATAGTAAGACATATAATGGTACTTAATGTAAAAGATAAAGGTAAATGGATAATTTGTTCACTTGGGCATGAACATATAGACTTAGACGTGAAATATGTATGGAAATTTTTGATATATTTTCTTGAATTTATGAGCATGATGTGAGGGGAATTGATAAAATAAGTATTCCATAAGTAAATGGGATGGTTTTGGTTAAATTGGATGCATTTTTGTGTTGCTTTTGCATGATAAGATCGAAGTTAGTTGATTTGAGATATGTACCTCGCTGAATGGATAGGTTTCACTAAATAGGTGCTTGTAATTAGGCCATATCTTGGTCTGTAGACCTCCAAATTGGATATTTTTAAATGAAAATTAAACTAGAGATATAGGTCTAAAGCTTTCATGAAGCAATTGAAATATGATTCTGCCTCTAAGAGTTTTGAATTCTGTTTTAAAGTTGAGTTCTAATTACTATCCTTGTTTTCAAATAGCCTGTAGTTTTTAGGGTATAACTCCTGATATAATCAATCAAATTGTATGAAATTTATGCCATTAGAAACTCAAGACATAGGGGAATGAAATAAATTGATAATATTATAGGCTAATGTGGGAATTAAAGGAAGAAGAAGGACTAATATGCAATTTTCCTAAAGTTAACTCATGGACCAATAAGATTAAAGCATGTGTGTCCAATATAATTGTAACACATGGTCTAATAGAATTGTAACACATGGTCCAATATAATTTTAACACGTGGTCCAATGGGATTGTAACACATGGCCCAATAGGATTGTGACATATGGTTCAATGGGATTAAAACATATGTCTAAGACTAGAAAACTCATGAAAAGGCATATGGAGAGGGGAGATGGAGGAAACTTTAATGGCTTAACTTCATATTTTTCTCCTCTTCATTTCACCTTCTTCATCCCATCATTTTTCACTTGGTGATTTAAGTAAAGCCAAAGAGGAAGGGAAGGAAAAGCATTAGAAGAACTACTTTTCCAATTATAAGGTTTGAGACTACACTTAGTTTAATTTCTATTTGTGTTTATGTTTGAATGGATAAAAAGATTCATTTGGATGTGAAATGGTTGTTGGGATGATGTTTTGGTTTTATTTTGTTATTGTCTTGCATAGGATTAGATGAATATGAAAAGAGAGTATCTTGTAGTGGGATTCTGCCTAGAGTTTATTGAACTAGTCATATTGTTTGGGTCATAACTCAGCCTACAAACCTCTAAATTTGGTGATTTAATTTGAATATGAAAACTAAGACATATTTCTAGAAATATTTATAAGATACTCTGACTTAATTTTGGCTTCATGACATTGGAAATTGGGATAGAAAATGGTGACCTGATGCTGCCCCTATTTTAGAATAGCGTGTGATATTTGGTCTATAGCTCGTGTGTTAGAAATCCAAATGGCCTGATCTTTGGTGTTTTGGAAACTAGAGAAACATATGGACAAATTTCTAGAAGATCACAAAACCCAATTCTGAATTTTTTTGTACGAATGTTTAAGGAACAACTAGATTCCGTCATGTGATTTGTTTATACACTGATAGTTTGCCTATTTTTAGATCACTTTAGGGTTTAGCTCAAATTGCACTGTTTTGAGTTTGTTTTCATTTCTGATTTTTACCAAATCTTATCCAACCTTTCTAATATGTATGAAACTTTTCGAACGCCTATAAATAAATGAAATTGTTACCACATGTGAATTGGGAGACTAAACATTGGAATATAAGATTGTCTATAATGCATTCCAAAGAGAATTTACATATACATAAATGATTTGTATGCATATTCATTACTCATATGTGTATAGTATGTTTATAAAAGTGTGATTTTGATACCTTCTAATGGTGGTAAGTCATGAATTGCATATACGAACACAAATATAGATTTTATGACTTAAAATGTATATCATAAGATTTGTTAATATATGAATTATGAAATTTGCGAATGGTTAAAGGAAATGTTATAGTGCCTGCTCTATTGTCTTGGTTGTGGATAGATAGGCATGCCTATAGGGTTACAATGCAGTTGCTATAATTTAACACCACCGGTGTCCACAATTTAATACCTTCGGGTATCCACAGTTTGATCCCTTTGGTATCTATAATTTGATACCTTCGAATATCCATAGTTTGATATCTTCAGATATCCACATCACCCATTATCCACACCCACAGAAAATGTGCAGGCTTAACACAGAAAGGAAACTTAACATTTATAAATAAGAAATACAACATGACAACATGAATAATTGGTATTGATGAGCATTTGTATTGGTTATAATTATGAATTGTAATGATGTGCAATTATATTGATAATTTGTATCAATGAGCATTGAATATCAATATTTGGCTTATAAATGTGCACTTTCGATATATAGATAATATGTTGAAGCATATTTGCATTATGTACTTTGCTTAAGTATGCCATCATTGTTTATATAAGCATTGAATATAAATGTTTGGTCCATGAATTGAATTTATGGTATATGAGTTATGATATTTTTGAATATGTGTGCTTGGTCGATGATTGTTGTGAGTGGTCATCCAAACTAAGTGTTTTCCCCACTAAGCTTTCAAGCTTAGCATGGGTGTTAATCCGTGTAGGTCCAAGTCATAGGAGTGAGGTACAAGGAATGTCTGTAGGGGCAAAGGCCAACAGATAGAAGAAAAAGTACTTTTGGAATGTGTTTTTAGTTACAAATGATTGGACATTTAATAAAAAAGGAAATTGTATGTTTTCTTTGGGATTAACATGTAAATGTAAAGATGTATTACTACTGTTAAATGATAATGTTAAGCATTGGGGAGTTTTGTAATGTTTATATGTATAGCATTGAATAGAATTGTAGAGCTTTAATGCATGTACAGGAATTTGGTTGCGATGGGTATGGATGGTTATAGGTTCCATAGAAGGGGTGTTATAGCAAGTGGTATCCCTCCCACATATTTATCTTATCAACAATGAAAGGGTTTTTTTTATTTGAATAAACTCGTTATCTTTGGGAAGAACCTATTTTATATAAGATTATGCTTATAGTTTGATTCATAAGTGTGTTTCGGAAGATGAGATGCTTGAGATATTAACTCAATGTCACAATTCATCTTATGCAGGTAGATATGGTGCAAATAAGATAGTAACTTATGTATTGGAGTGTGGGTTCTTTTATTATAGATTGTATAAGGATGCTCAAGAATATGTGATGAATTATGACAGAAACCAACAAGTTGGAAATATTTCAAAAAGAGATGAGATGCCCCTTCTAAAAGTGGAATTATTTATGTATACGGGCTGGACTTCATTGGACCTTTCACATCTTCTTTTAGGAACACATATATCCTAGTAGGTGTGGATTATGTTTCTAGATGGGTTAAAGTAATGGCAACTCTAACCATTGATGGTAAAGTGGTTAAAAAGTTTATCAAATGGATATTTAATGGGTTTGGATTTCTAAAAGCAATTGTAAGTGATGGAAGAACACACTTCTACTACAAGCTCTTTGAATCTCTTCTAAAGAGATATGGAGTTTACTATAGAGTAGCCACACTTATCATCCACAAATAAGTGGACAAGTTGAGGTTGTCAACAAGGAATTAAAGTGAATTTTGGAAAAAAAAAAGTAAACTGATTGAGAAAAGATTGGGCAATGAAGTTAGATGATCATTATGGGCATATCAAACAATATTTAAGAAACCTAGGTACAACTCCATTCTAACTTGTCTATGGAAAAGCTTGCCATCTACCTGTGGAGATGGAACATAGGGTGTACTAGTGTTGGGACCCGTTTCCGGAGCCCAACTCTCGATCCGAAAACGATTCATAGCTTAACTAATACCGCTTCATTTTTTTTTCATTCCTCTTTATTCAAAACCCAAAACCAATTTCCCATTTGACATTCATCAATCCATTTAATTTCTCAATTACAAATCATAACCATCAATTCATCCATGCCAATCATACAC
>JANZLC010000201.1:27155655-27170340 GCA_026413385.1 Erythroxylum gracilipes
GTAATATGGTTGGGAATGCCATTAAGGTTCGTGAATATTTATCTTTTGATGTTAATGAATATTGTATGAATGATTTTTTGAAGTTATCTATTTGAGATGACTAATCGTGAATGTAAATGTAGTATGTATTCTGGAGAAAAAGAATGATAAGAAATTTGTGAAGGATGAGACATTGTGTTAAGCAAGGAACCACACTCAGGTATAACGGTATTTTGTCTATAGGGTTAGGTTCCGAAAACGGGATCCAACACTTATTATTTTTAACCTTAAGTACTACCCAAAATACCCCTTTGTGCATTCTTACCACTGTTTAATACAACTAATTCATGAAATAAATCCTACTAGCATAGACATGATAATAACTCCAAAAATAATTAATCTATCAAGGCCTAAAAAATTATTTTAAATCATGCTTAACTAAAGAAAAAAATTTGGGGGCCAACAAATATGTTGAGTGTACCCGCGGATATGTTTATTTAAACATATTTTCCAAGTCTACCATTAGATTGCTCAATTTTTGAAGATGATGAATGTTGATTGATCATAAGTAAAAACTTATAATGTTGAAATCTTGCTATGATTTTTGAAAGTCACTCATCTTTGCTTATGATTATATATTCTTGGAACATATGGAAAATAGTCAATATTTTTGGGTCTTTGAGCTTAATTTTAATGTTTTGCCCGAGGACAGTCAAAAGCTAAGTATGGCGGAAATTGATAGGTGCTTAATTGATTTTGAAATTATTCCATAATACTTCGTGATTATTGATATGAAATTGCTTAAGATACTCACTTTAACTCATATGTAATTTTAGGGACAATTTGGAAGCAAATAAGTTAAAGTGAGTCAAAAGCACGATATTTGTGTCATTTTTTGAAGATTAATTTTCACTTGTCTTTATGGAGCAGGAAGAAGAAATTAAAAGACAAGAAGAAAATTAAAAAAAGAAAAAAAATGCAAATAACATGAGCTGCATAGATTATACATGCAATTACATTAATTAATAGCTAGGAATTAAATGCGACAAAATGGCAGCACTAGAAGTAGATGAAGGTAGCTGGAAGGAAGCAGTCTATGGCAAAAATGGCAGTGCTTAAGGGAAGCCAGTAGACCAAGATGTAACTTCCAATCGGCAGTTGCCAGGAGAAAACAATGATGCAAACAACGTCTGCGTTTTACACAAATGTTTGAGTTAAATGCAGATAGCGTATGAGTTCAACGTAGACAACGACAACATTAAAAGGAGGAGATGCCGACGTTTTGGCCAAGACATCATGTACCACCACACTCTCATAAGACGCACACCTGACATTCTAGAGGGTATACGTACCCCACAAGAGTGGTATGTTAGAGCAGTCACGTCACTTCTCATGACGTCACCATTAAAACATAAATATCACAATATATAAAACCCCAATTCCTCATTTTTGTTTCATAAAGCCGAATATACATTGTAGCATTACATACTTTGTCCTTATATATGCATGATCGTGCAACTACCAGATAACCCCTCTCTATCACGATCTTGCTTGTGCACGATCATACAACTACCAAATTACCATTTTGACAAAGAAAATGAGGTATTTCGGCAATGCGTTCTTCTAGCAAAATGTTCCTATATGTCTTAAGTTTCTAAAGACATCAATTTCATGCTGTTTGGATCAGTATTTTGCAAGTTATATCCAAAATACTACAGATTGTTCTCACATCGCGATAGCACACTGTACTCAACTTCAAGCCAAATTTCGAAACCCTTAGAGATAGAATTAGAATTCAATTCCTTCATAAAAATTGTATTCATCTATCTCTATTTTAATCTAAAATTAAAAATCATCCCATTTGTATATTTACAGATCAAGATATGGTTAAAATACAAATGCATGTCCCGTGAAAACACTACAATTAACATACTCCAGCAATTCTTCTTTCACTTTTCCAGATTTTCAACTCTATATGTTACATTCAAACCATCTTATGCATATTTCATCAACTTTACATCATTTCCTCTTCATTCTCACCTCAATATTTAACTCAATAACATCCATGAAACCATCCATGAACCATTATTTATCAATCATACAAAAACAGAACATAATCTTCATCATTTACTATCATATATAAATCTTATTTCTTCTCATTTTGAGAACATTTCTCAAACACCTTTCTTAAGCATAAATTCCACCTTCATTATACCTTAAATCCCAATCTACTTCATCTACATAAAAACTTATAATCTATGGTCTTCATACTATTAAAAACAGAACAGAACTTACACATTCATTCATCATTTTCATACACTCACCTATACACAAAAAATATGACATACACCCACTTATTTCCTCATCCACGTTACAACATATAATTAACTCCACTATCATAATCATTTCACCTTTAAACTATCAAAATATATGGTTATATTTAAACAACCCATGAAGATTAATGTATATTGTACTTGATAATACTCCAAGCTTCTTCAAAATCACATAAACCCTAGCTTTCTAAGCTTTACATGATCATTAATCTTTCAAGGAGGAATAGGTTTGGTATTTAGTTACAAGATGACGAGATAATGAGGATCTTAAAGAAAAAAAAGTGAAGGATAGGAAGAACTCAACATGATGAGGGTGAGAGTGAGAGTGAGATGGTGGTGAGCGAAGAAAATGAAAAAATGGAGAAGAGAGGATATGGAAAACGTGAAAGACAAAAACAAAGATGGTCTTTCAAAAAGTAAATAACGTGGGGGTGGGTTTAAAAGCAAGGTAAACTATTGCATAGTGGGTGTCATGACACTTACCACTTAAAGAATCAAATTAACATCTTTAATGATGGTGCTCAATACCATATAATCTCTAGTCTAATTGTCACCAAATTTTCAATGTCGCATTCTCAACAAATCCTAATATCATTTGCCAATTATTTGAACTGCGTATTTTTCCTAGTCTAAAAAAACTCATAATTTCATAAACTTTTTCCAAATTTTCACCAAAAATTCTAAATCTATAGTTATACTCACCAAATTAATTTTCAAGAGAAAATATTCACTATTCACATCACAATCACATTTATAAATCAATTAAGATCAACTATACCTGATAAATGTCAAATGACTGCATATACAGTCATTGTAATATGTGCAATTATCAAATTCATGTGTATGTATGCTAAATGATGCACGAGCACGAAATGCATGTCCTAGTTTCTCAATATTATCTCTCATATTCAGTATTCTAAGGTTTGAACCCTTAACATGGGGAAAACGGGATGTTACACATCAGGCGTGAATAAAACGTGAACAAGAGTGTGGCCAAACAAAGTTAATTTGTCAAATCAGTGAATAGTAGAGGGTAGTTTGCGATAGAGAAGGGAGGCACTGCTAGGGTGGTCTTCGGCTGGGTTATTCAACGTGCAGCTGAAGCCTTTTCTTAGGAGAGACCCATGAAGGGCTAAACATTTCAATGCCAGTTCGGAGGTGATATCGACGTTGACGATCGTAGTTAGGTGTATTTTACTATTTTTGTTGTTTCTTTCTCTCATTAGAAATTGATTATGTTATCCTATGTTAATTGATTTGGGTATTGTGTATGGATAATCAGATTTTTGTTATTATTTAGTTATTTGTATATGAACCCATTGGGTATTATGAAAAGATGATTTTAATGCATTCATTAAATCATTTATTTGCAAACCCATTGCTAGAATTTCGATGTAATAGGTAATTGTTATGTTGAAATTCATGAGTAGCAACTAATGATTCGTAATCATTAAGGATAACATGACTTAGGATAAATGACACATCGTATGTGGTTGTTGCCTTGATTTATCAATTTTCCTATTCATAATACTACTACCTAATTAAATCTAGAAATCGTATCATAGGTTATTCGGTGGTTAGATTTAATTAACGATCGTATCTTGATTAAACAACGATTAATAATTGCTAGGGGAGGATTGAGAATAACAAATCAATGAAAAATGCTTAATTAGGGTGTAGGCCTAGATTGAACCAAAGAATCGAGTCCCTACCAAATTATCCACTTTTATCAATTTTTGCATGTGTTTCTTTAATTTGTTTTTATTAGTCTAGTTTTATTTTATTTTCTTATTTCAAAGTCCACAACCTCCCCTTAACCTAAACACCGATTAACTTTATTTCGACAACTTTACACACACTCTCTATGAGATCGACCTAGACTAACCACTGTTATAATAGTAGTCTCGTTATTTTATTTTGACTAGCGTTACGACTTGCTATCAGCAACAAAGTAATGAAATGTAAAAGAAAAATTAACTAAAACAATATAAAATGAAGCCATTAAGGACAATATTGGATAAAACTATTTAGTTGATTAACGATTTCAATTTTGAGTGTTAGTAGGGGCATTCATCAAACATTATACATGCATTATGTCGTATTCCCATCAATAAAAATCATAATAAAAATTAGTCAAATCACTAAACCACAATACTCTCCAAATAATCAAATATTAATAATAAATCAAATTTAAGGAGAGAGACTACCTTATTAACACATTGGTTAGTTACTGGTGTCGGTGACTTCACAATAGTGGTGTGGTGGCGCGGTGCCTACCACTGCCCAAGGCCCCCTCTTACTAGGGGTCATCTTCAATTCATTTCAGCAGTATTTATTTAGAAAGATAGTAAATCCTTGATTTTTAAAGAAGAAAAAGATAATATTAACTAATAATAACTTCCTTTATTAGCTATATTATCGAGAAAGTTAGCATTAACTTTTAATCTTAGAAGCTAAATAGCTTTCTTTTTAGCTATACAACTTTAACTTGTTATTTTTATAAATACCTTTTGAAAAACCAAAGGGGTTAATTGTTTCGCAAACTTCTTTGCACCAATAAAATAAAAACAAGCAAAACCAAAATTATAAAAACACTAGAAATTTGATAACGCAGTTCAGAACACCTTGCCTACGTCTGCGAAGCCCTCACCTAGCTTAATAACTTTCACGAAAGTACAATAGATTTACCCAAGGCTTAACTGAGCCGACACCACTCAACCCTTGATATTATCTCTTGACCTAACTTCTCGTGAAAGAATCACACCCAATAACACGACCAACTCGTGTTAACCTCAACAGAAAATTTTTCTCAACAATCTTATAACTAAAGAACACTAAACAAATAACTCAAGTAATTAAATAAAATTCAACATAAATGAAAGACACTTGAGACAAAAAAAAGAAGATAACTTTCCAATCGGTTCAACTCCTCCGAAATAGATTTGGAAATGGTTCCTGCATGTGAGCCACTCCACAAAGATAATTTTCCAGCTTGATAACTACCACACGATTGACAAGAAAAGGCGCAGAACACATAGACATACAGCCCCCAATACGCAGATATCAACATAACCCACAGCTATACTCACAACCCATCAATCAATACCACACTAGCGTTTTACCTACGCTCACGCATCATATGACTTATGAACAAATACTTCCAACACTTCCACCAAGTGACTTACGCACCACACACACCAATCAGCTCTAGATTTTTATTCACTCACCAATCACTTCTCACACACTGCGCATATAATCATCAAGAAAAAAACATAGGTCACGTATATATCTTCTTTTGTTTTAAAACCTACAGCCTTTGTAACTTTCTAGAAACCATTAATTCATCCAGAACTTTACCATAATGCCCTTAATTCTTCAGCTACAATTTTACACAGAATCCTTCCAAAGACTTGCAACCATACCCCTCTATTCAAAATAGAATCTTCTTCAATAACCATTATCAAATACACATCTATTCAAGATAGAATTCTATTCTATCTAAAATAGTATCCAACTAGATTTTTAAATCCAAGATAACACAAAATATGCCATTTCAAAGAAATATGCCAAAATAAAATAAAATAGATATATTTAACATATATCTAACACCTCTGAAGCATTTGATTGTATTTCTTACACTTTATTTTTTTTATTTTCACTAACATATGAATCTAAGATATTTCAACTCAAAAATGGTGGTAAAAAAATTTCACGGTTATGTCTTCTGAGTTATGAGTTCTGAGTGATAATTTAAAGGTAAAGTTTCAAATTTTTATTTATTTTTAACTAAATAAATATTTTAACATGTTATAATTAATTTATAATTTGTCATTAGTGTGGATATTATATTAGCATTTTAAATCAAAACATAATATTAAATGATATTACGTTTCTCCTTTTTTATTTTTAATTAGTTATTATTTATAAAATATAATTAAACATTAATAAATAATTTAATTTTTTGTAATTGTAATTTTCATTATACTTTGCCACATGTAATAATTATTGGATTTGCGTTTTTGTAGAGGTTCACATAAGTTTAGTTATAATATGATTAAATCAAATAATTTAAGTTAATCAATTCAATGACTGCATAAACAATTTCATTTATTATAAAAATTTGTATAATTCTATTAAACATGTTGTGATAATTAAATATTTAATTATTATTATTTGATAATTAAATAAGACCGTAAATAGTTCGATGTGTTTGATTGGTTTTTTATAAATAGATTGGTAGCATTAGATTACTACATTAACCATTATGTTAATTCCTATAAAAGAAATTTTTATTAAAAATCACTAATGTTAATTAAATTCCAAAGTTACTAAAAATATTTGATTTAATAATTTAGACCTTTATCTAGTTGCTTGACAAAATAATATTTGCAAGATATTATTAGTTGATGCTATGATCATTTAATATTTTGTTGAGTATGTAGACTTATAAATTGGGTCACTTATGTATTAATATTAAATTTTAATAATAAAAAGATCCTTTTAAAATTTACATATTTATATATTATCAATTTATTGGAGCTTTTTTTAACTTCGCCCAGGGCCTATAAAACGTTAGGAACGGGCCTGGTTGATCTTGTTTAAACAATCAATAACCTCCTTATCACTTTTAATGATTCCACTAGTGCCATGAATATCTTCATTCTGTAATATATCTTCATTCCATGGTTATCTCTTCTTCAACTCTAGCTTGTACTAGTGATATATGTTTCCCCAACAGGTATATAGTTCTCAGGTAAATCTTAAGTTTGATCAATTTTATCAAGATATAAATAAGGGAACATTGTATCAAACATAAAATGTATTAGATAGTGGTCATTTAAATACCATATAATTCAAGTTTGAAACACATATATCAAGTTTATTATGAAACAATCGGTAGAAAACAAAGGTAAGAAAGGTTTCTGAAACAAAATGGATCATGAATGTAATATATGATACGTAAGAAACAGGCCGTCAGAATCGATGCTCTAGCACTAACTATTAAGGGTAAATTATACTAGAAGAAGAAAGTAACACACCAACAAAGAAGAAAAGAGGAAGAAAAGAGAAACGGTAACTTAGTTCCTACATTCTTCAGATCCTTGTAAAATGATTTGTAGTACATTTTAAATCTACTTTTTTTTTTTGGGCAGACCCAAGCTACACATTTTATTGGACTTATGAAATAAGATTGCAGGCACAAATATTATAATTTTTGTGTGTGTAATAGATTACAAGGAAGTTGGGCTCGATTATGGTGAAGATGATGAAGAAGGAGATGACTACTAGAGAAAGATTTCAATTAGAGAAAGATTTCAATTATTCTAATGGTCTCATTAGTCACTGTAATAGGTAAAATTGGATTCGTGGATAGGAGTTGGATTGTATAGTCCTTTCTTCATTATAATAGAAACCTTAATTTTGGACAAAATGAGAAAAGTAAAGAAAATATTAGTAAATATACCAGAGTATCACCATTTAATTCATAAGTGGTCCTTATTCCTATTATTTAGGTTTTCATCTCTTCTTTTTTGTAAAGTGCATATCTTACAAACAACATCCTTGCTATAAAGGCTTTTGATTTTTCAAAAGGAAAATGAATGAGAACCCACTGATAAGCTTATGTTTTTTTACCAAGTATTATAAGAATATAAGAGATTAATCGCATCTAACTGATTTCTTAAAATGTTTTAGTGTAGGTAATTTATTATCTTCATCTTTATGAGAAGCTTGACGATAGTAATAACAAAGCTATTGGAAAAGATATACGAGTGGAAAGAGAGTCAGAATCTTAATGATCATGAGATAATCTTTAACAAAGAAGAATAATTGGATAAGTAAAGAAAAACAATGGGCTATTATATCATTATAAAAGGCATGACATAGGTGAAATATTAAAAAAAAACCTAAGATTCATGTGATCAAATGATTTGTCAACATTGAAGCTTCAAATGTTTTAGCAAAAATTGCATAGAAAAATGACACCAAATCCTAATATACTCCAAAATTCAAATTCATGTCCGATCCATTCTTAATATCCTAATATAACCAAAACACAAAATTCATCTGAGACTTAATCCTTACCATGAAGGACGACAAGTTAATAACTTACCTCGCCACTTTAGTACAAATAAATCATCAAAATAAAAAAGATGTAGGCATATGTTGAAACTACTCTAGAACCACATATGTTGAAACTACTCTAGGTTGAAACCAATCAAGACTAGGTTAAATTAATCCTTAAGAATGCCAATTTGATTTTTACCCAATTTGACTTGTTTTAATCTAAAATTAATGGATAAAGTGTGACTTGATTGGTTTTTATCTCGTATCCAAGCTAAAAATTAAAAAAAAATAGTTTTGAACCAAACTATTCAATTTGCTTGGCTCAAACTTTGAAATATTTTATTTATCTCACATTTCCCATGTTATTCTCTATATTATTATTTTTTGTATTCTTTTTGTTGTTTTAACTTTTTCTCTTTTATTCTCTCAAGGTTTATTCTTTTCTATATTTTTCTTATTTATTTTTTAGAATCCTTAACTCATGCTCTCCGGGCGTAATCATCTCTCTTAGTTATTGTTTATTTCTTTAGTTGGTTATCAAAGGTTATTCTAGCAAGAGAGTTTATGAATCTTTACAATGAGAAGAGGAGAAGAAAAGAAGATGGATAGCCTTATTATACCCAAGCATGTGTTATATATGAAAGATAATGAGCCTATAATTAGGAATTGAGTGTAAATAGTCTAGCTAAAAGACTTGTAAAGAAACATTTATAAAGAGGCAACATAATGATTTAGGTGTTTTATTTCAATTTGGTAGTTTTAAGGACCTCTAGTTTTATTATTAGTATATTATTGCATGATTTGATGTTTGATGCATTCCTTTTTTTTGGTTATAAACAGTTTTGAAGTCATTGATTCAAGTGTATTTTAATGTTCTTTCGTTTCTGGTTCATGATATCCACCACTAGTTCATACTTCTTAAACTATAGTCGTAGATTTTTTTTTGTTTGGGGACTACTCAATATTTTAAAAACCAGATCGGACATTGAACCGGTCAAGTAAAATGTTTAAGGTTTAAAGGTTTAACCGGTCTTAAATTGCTATAAAACCAGTTTAAAATAAATAAGAAGTAAAAATTATAAGAAAAAGTAAAATATAGTATAAAATAAAACACTTTATTAAAATAAAAAATGTATTAATAATGTCTATTAATATATAATAAACTAATAGTAAACCCAATAATTTAAACTAAGATTGAATATAATAATACAAATAAAAATTATGTTTAAAGAAAGTGAATAAAAAAACTCTAACTTTATTTTAACTTTTTCTAATATCCTTTAAACATAATTATTTATAGTTTAAATATTATATTTTAAAACACTTTTAAATTATCTTAAGCAAAACTACTTATATATATTAACTAATAATTCAATTTATTAAAAATTATAATAAAAATAATAATTAGTTTTTAACAGTACTAATTTAATTTTTTTTCATTATAGTATAGAGAGATAAATAAATAACCTAAATTTTGATAAATACAGATTATTAATGAGATTAAATAAATAAAAATAGTAATTTATTTTTTAAAATAATACATTTTAAATTAAATTATAAAAATAAATAAAATATAATTTTTTAATTAAATTGTATAAAAGAATTGAAAAAAAGAAAAATTTGGCATAAACAATTTACAACTCTAAAAGAGAAGCATTGTGAAGCATTAACGCAAGTTTAGAGCATTTATGGGTTGGTGTGTAAAATTTGTTGGTAGACCTCACATTTTGATAGATTTTCAAACCACTCTATTGATCTTTCAAGAACCGGTTGATTTTTTTGTTAGTATTTTCAGAAAAATGTCCAATTTATTTCTTAACTGATCGGTTTCTTCTTATAAGAGGTTATTAACTTAAACCGAACCGAAAATCAGGTTAGTTCATATTTATTATGATCAGACTGACTGGTCTGGTCCGGTTTTAAAAACATTGGGACCACTAGTTATCCTAATTTATTTCTTTTTTCTTTATTTCTTTTTCATTTTCTTCAATGTTATATACATTGAAGACAATGTAAAACTTAATTGTATGAGAGTGATTACCCTTGAGCATTAATCAAATTGTATTTAGCTTAGTAAGTGAAAATTTCAAGAAATTAGGCAAGGAGATTGAGGTGATTGACTTTATCTATTAGAAGTGATATTGTTATGTGAATGGATTACATTAGGTTATTTAATATCCCCTCCCTCCTATATATATATGTGTGTGTGTGTATCTCACTTCCACCTCATCTTTCTTATTTTTCATTTCAACCCCTAAGTTTTCTATTCTTGAAACTATTCTCTTCCTCTATTCTTCACCTCTAATGACTCTAACTGGCTAATCATATATACCAATCAACTCCTTTATTTGAGTCTGTCATAACCATTCCCATTTTACCTTATAATAATAATTGAATCATCATAAAAATTGAGAAGAAAATTGAAGAAAAACTCAAACCTTTTATCCATCACCTCTGATGAGTTTTTTCAACCACCATCATCACTATTAGAATCCTCTCGATGTTAGGAGCAAAAGCCCTATGGTTTAGTCACCGATGACTGCTTATATTGTTATCGATTGACAAAAATATAGGTTAAGGCTCCAAAATAATTTTTCTTCAATATGTTGAAATTGGTTAAGAATCTAAGTTTCTTATATTTACAAAAGTTGTTCTACTCAACAAGAGCTTGCATTTGGTATAAAAAGCATTAAATTAGGAGAATAAAAAATATTTTGGTCACTAGAGGAATATTTCAATGACCAGAGGAAATTTCTAACGGTTGGATACTGTTTTGTTGCCATTTCTGTAAATTTAGTTCAATTTTTTTTTCAAAAATCATATAAATTTTGTTGATAAGTTTTTTTCCTTAAGAACCATAGCAAAATTCTTAACAGTTTGCAAATTAAAAATCACAGAAAGTTTAGGTGAGAATAGGATCAAGGCTGAATTGCATAACTAGACTATCCTAGCAAACCTAATGAGTCCTAGGTTGTTAATTGAGTCAAACGACTTATAAATGACATTGACTATGATATTTTCTTTCCTAATTTATTGGTATATCAGAAGTAGGACCTATATGGAAAGGTTCAGATTAATAAGTACATCAATAAGGTAAGTTCTTATCTATTTACTAATACCAAATCCATGCCCTATATTGAGTATGGTTCTAGATTGATGACAGGTTAAGCTATGATAGATGTTCCTATCCTTATGTGCGTGGATGGATAGGATATCTATATATATATAGTATGGTTCTAGATTGATATGATTGATGATATATTAAGCCATGATAGATGGATTTTTCCTTATGCAAGTGGATAAGATAGCATACAAGTATATATACAATTTGAGTAGCCATTATCATGATGCCTATGCGAGTAATACCGTGATATCTATGTATATGGATATAGGTACCTATAGCATACTACATGCAATTATGATGGTCTTCACATGACTGAGTGCTTGTTTGAGAAATTATGTGATTGATATTTAGTTTATGTGTATGTGTTTGATTGTGATTATGGAGTAGGAAACATCTGTAGGATGTGCCACTTGATAGGTATGCATCAGGACCAAGTGCGCACTGGTTTGATTATAAAAGATAATTGTGATAAGACATTAAAACACTTGATAGGTAGCCCCTCCTTTTGTCCCTCCCAGGCCGTGTTAACCAGCCCGGTCGTTTGGATTAGGATCCCCAACTTACCGATCGCACGCTACCATCCACAAATTCTCGAGGCTCTAGGGAACCTTATGGGACACACGGTTCACATAGATGAGGCGACGCTGCATGCCAACTGTGGGAAGTTTGCTCGACTTGCAATAGAGATCGACTTGAATAGCCCTCTGAAGCCTAGCGTCGAGCTAGATGGAGAAACGCTGCTCATCTCCTACGAAGGGCTCCCACAGATGTGTATTAAGTGCAGCATTGTAGGTCACTCTCCTAGTGCATGTGCCAAGAACGTTCCTATAGAGGCTAACGCTTCGACGCCAGCAGGAAGCATGGGAGCAGAGACACCAGTGCCTAGCGAACCGTTGGAGGTGACAAGAGGGCAACCGAAGACAGTGGCTACTAATGGCTTTGGGCCGTGGATGAACATCCAACGCCGACATCCAAAAGCTGCTATAGGTCAGGTGATGGACAAAGAAAGTGTCGTACGTGGGGGCGTAGCAACTCGAGGCTCATGTTATACAGTTCTATTAAATGAAGCTGCTGTTGAGGATGCGACAGCTAACAACGTGGAGGGGCCTCTAGAAGGGTCCCCAATTGGGTTTGGTCAGAAACTGAATTTGTTCAGTTTTCATGGAACTGGACAGTCCTCGAATCAGTCCAGGGTTCCTAAGCCCATTGAGCGATCCAGGAAGTCTAAACTAAATGCTAAAGGTAAAACTATCTTGGATCAACCCACTACCCGGGAGGATAAGGGACAGACCAGTGAGAGTAACGAAAACAAATCTGACCCACCTGCTTTAATTCGCCTTAAACCCACGGCCTTTGAGAGGAACCTCGCCATCACAATTTCGTCTCACTCAGAAATGATCTACGATAACCAGATCATAGCGGCCCAATCTCAGGTGACCGAGCAGAGGCCCTAGAGTATGGAGGGGCTAAAGGATCTCGGGGGAGCCTTTGATATCCCAGAAATCCCCCTTCGGATTCTCCCGATATCATGATGGACTCGACGGGGCAGGAGGAATTAGTGGGCCCACGCCTGAATGAGGAAGAGATACTGGCCCCTGCGACCAGGAAGCACAGGGAAGCAGATGCCAGGAGCCCGGTAGAAGCCTCTAGGTAGGTATCCTTTCTTCGATATTTTATGTCAACTATATTCTGGAATTGTCAAGGAATAGGAGGGGCGAATTTTCAAACCCTCCGCGTAACTATTCTCGTAGTTATAAACCAGGTATCTTGGCTTTGTTGGAACCCCGAAGTAGTGGAGATCAGGCCCAGCTGTTATTCTTGCCTTAGGATATGATTTTTCCTTTCGAATTGAAGCAGAAGGGTTTTCGGGAGGTATTTGGTTACTTTAGGACGAAACTTATGATATCTCTGTCGTCATAGCGCATAAGCAATTTTTGCATGCTTCTGTTAAGTATAGGTCTCATTCCTTTGACCTTACCGTTGTGTATGCCAGTCTGCAAGTTTTCTCGCAGTCCAGTCTATAGGCCACACTCACTTTGATAGGCAGCTCTACTACTAGGCCGTGAATTATGGGGGGATTTTAACAGGAAGATGGAGAGCTCGGATAGAAGGGGAGGACCCCTCGCGACTTTGGTTGAGAGTAGACGTTTTAGGGATTTGGTGAATCATTATGGGCTCCATGATTTAGGGTACGTAGGGTCTAAGTTTACTTGGAGGAGAGGGCAAGTTCAGGCTTGGCTCGATCGTGTGTTTGGGTCGTCTGCTTGGGTCCAGCAGTTTCCCAACACGATCAACCAGCATCTTCCTTTCCTAGGTTCCCATCATAGGCCTCTGCTCCTCCATCTCTTTCCGCCTCTGTCGAGGCCTACTGGCACACCGCCATTTCGGTTCCAGAATGCATGGTTAATGCACTCAAGATTTCAGGAGGTAGTCGATGCGTATTAGAACCTGACGGAGGAAACGATGAGCCACTCTTTATCCCAGTTCTCCACTTACCTTTAACGATGGAACCGACATGTGTTCGGTAACATATTTCATTGAAAAAAGAAGCTCGTTGCCAGACTAGCGGTGATTCAGCATGCCATGACAGATGGTACTACGGACTCGTTGCTGGCGTTGGAGGACAAGCTCAGCAGCGAGTTATTACAAGTGTTGTGCGAGGAGGAGATGTATTGGCATCAGAAAGCTATATTCGAATGGCTTTCACAAGGGGGATTGGAACACCAAGTATTAGCATATGACCACCCTTTCCAAGCGAAGAAAGCTGCATATCGAGCGGCTCATCGACTCTGAGGGGAACAGTATCTCTGACCTGGACCAGCTGCGTCACCTGGTCACCAATTTTTTTGTTCAACTTTACACTCGTGACGAAGAGCCTCCCATACAGTTCCCCATCACAGGCACCTTTCCGCCTCTTTCAGAGGCCCAAGTCCAGGACCTTGATTGTCCTGTTCAGGCTAATGAGGTCAGAAGAGTTGTTTTCGCGATGCATCACCCCTGGAGGCGATGGTTTTAATGCTCTCTTTTTCCAGAAACAATAGGGAACGGTAGGGCCGGAGGTGGTGGCTTTCATACAGAAAGTTTTTAGAAAGGAATGTTTGCAATAAGGTGGGATCACAATTTAAATCGCACGCTCCTGGTTCTTATCCCGAAGATCCCTTTCCCAATGCAGGTCTCTCAATT
>JANZLC010000201.1:27181536-27200561 GCA_026413385.1 Erythroxylum gracilipes
TTAATGAGATTGATTGTGCTACATTGTTGCCTTCTCTTTACATTTTTTGTTCGAAACAGATATTTAAGAAATATATTGAGATAGAGCTCCAACTTGGAAACATTGATCGCTGCCGTAAGCTGTATGAGAAGTACCTGGAGTGGTCGCCAGAGAATTGCTATGCTTGGAGCAAATATGCTGAACTAGAAAGATCCCTTTCTGAAACTGAGAGAGCTCAGGCCATTTTTGAGCTTGCAATATCACAACCAGCCTTGGACATGCCAGAGTTGCTGTGGAAGGTATTCAATTGCTATAAGTCCTCCTTTGAACCTTCAAAAGTTGTAGTTTTTACACTTCTGCCTTCTATTCTCAAATGAACCAAGAATACAATACATACTGGGAGAAATTTGTTTCGACATACATCCTACACTGCTTCAATAGGACTATGGTTGCATTGATAAGTAGAGGACTCAGATTTTCTTTCTTCTCAGATTTTCTTTCTTCTCAGATTTTCTTTCTTTAGAATAACTTATATTGGTGATATAGGTTGAGAAGGTTACTAGGAATTGATGACACATCTTGTTTTATCTGTTCATGGCAGGCATATATTGATTTCGAAATATCTGAAGGTGAATATGACAGAACGCGACATCTTTATGAGAGACTGTTGGACCGAACAAAACATTTGAAGGTTTGGATTAGTTATGCCAAGTTTGAAGCAACTGCCATGGAAGAGGATTGTCTTGATCCAGATTCTTTGAAAGAAAAGAAGAAATTATGTATTGAAAATGCAAGAAGTAAGCTTTCCTTTTTTAATCACCCTAATAGGCTCTAATGGATAATGTTGATATTAAAATTTCTTACATTATTCTTTTTGTCAGGGGTCTTCGAAAAAGCCATTAATTACTACAGGACTTCAGCACCTGAATTGAAGGAAGAACGGGCCATGCTTTTAGAAGAATGGCTGAACATTGAGAGTAGTTCTGGTGAGTTTGGTGATGTTAGCATAGTTCAAGTTAAGATGCCCAAGAAACTCAAGAAGAGGAGACAGATGGTCTCGGAAGATGGACTAGCCGGGTGTGTATTCTACTTGGATTGTTTCTGTCTTGCATAGTAAAAATTTATTAATTAGTATTTGATCATAATGGGCTTAAATATATAAGCCTTGGATATATAGTCATGATTGATAATGTTTGGGATACCAAAATGTTCTTTCAGCTATAAATTGAAGATTTTGTTAATTTACTATTTTTATTAACTTCCATTAGGTCTTAAGTTTGTTGTGCATAGTAAGATAGTTTATGGACACTAACCTAGGTTCCTTTGCATTGTTAGTTTAAGCCTGTCTTTGTCGTCCTTGTTGCTTATGCTACTGCTTATATTTTGCAGGTACGAGGAATACATAGATTATATATTTCCAGAAGAAACTCAAGCCCCAAATCTCAAGATATTGGAAGCAGCATACAAATGGAAGAAGCAAAAGTTGTCCACAGAGGATTAGTAGGATCTTTTTGGATTCTTGTTTGATACATTCATCAACCCCTGATGGAATCCTTCCCGGGACCTATAGATTGAAAGGTACAAACTCAGGAAGTCATATTCAATGCCAAAAGAACTGTACTGTTGGTTGCAAGAATGTGTTATTTATACGCTTTAACATGAATGTCTAACATGAAGGCTTCTCAAGCCAGGACTATATATGCTATTGTGTCTATTGCAGCACAATGGACTATCTGCTGCATGAACTGCGATGGTTAAGTAAGCACTTCAAAGATTTGCTTGGAACGCGAAGGATCCAACCTTTTCATAAATGCAATTGGCGGTGATTGCACGTTAGAACACTGGCTGAGTTGAATGTTATGCATCGTGGATGTTGTATATATCATAGCTGTTGAGCATGGGATAAGCGTTGTGAAGATTTATTCAATGATTTGGTCGGCAGCTACTGCACGTAAAAGTACTTGATTCATGAACTTATTATTGTTAAATACACATTCAAGCAACTCAAGAGATCCTGATTTTAGCTAATTGCAATTTTGAAGAGAAAATTAAATCCTGAATTTAGGACACCTGCGAAGCTCGTTGGGGTTAGAAAGAGCTTAATGGTCAGTTTCGAACGTCAACGTCTTTGCATCTTCCTAAGAGCGGATCTTTTCAAATGTGACAGCAACGTAAGTTGTTTTGACAAAGCCATAGAATCCAAAGCATGACAAAGGTTAAGGGTGGGAATTGTGCATGTGGGCTGCACTTTGAACTTTGGTAAATCTCAAGGAAAAAGCCGTTTTCAATGTCCATTGAGTCATTTCATTAAAAACATTCCAGTATTTGTTTGCTTAGACAATGACTGTATGTCCTTTTAAGGAGTGCATAGAAACCTGCATTATGTAAACACTAACTGCGCAACTTGTCTCAACATTTTGACGAAATCTATTTCCATTATGTAACACTCAACTACAAGCTCAATTTCCTGACAGCATTGTAAAGTTTAAAGAACTCTAATCACATACCAATTATTGCGGAGGACTTATTCCAGAAGATTATAACACTCTCCCTTTAGATTCAACAACTAATTGGCCAATGAAACTGGCTTATCAGATGCTTGTAGAAGATGTTTCGAATGCTTTTTTGTGTGTACCAAAAAAAAGAACTCAAGTTGTTAAACTCCTTACAGGGCTCTGCCATTGGAACTGCTCTGAACTCTTCCAATAATGAACTTGCTGCTTTTCAATGCCAAAGTGGTTCCTCTCCCAATGATCCTCATCTATTATCCAAAGAAAAACAGTTACTTTCCAAATATATGCAGGCTGTTAGTAATCACTCATCTCTACTCTTGCAAAGAGCAAAGGTAAGTTGGCTTAAAGAGGGTAACAAATGTAAAAAATTCCTCTTCATCACTATTTTTGCAAGAAGGAATCGCCACAATCTTTTCTATCATCGCCGATGATGGATCCTTGATACAAAATCACAATGACATCCAACAAGAGGCAATGAGGTATTTTGATTCTCTTCTGGGCACTTCCAGTTTAAATTGTGCTACCTATTTTGATCTTTGTAAATTCATTTCGAAAAGAGTTTCCCCAGTGGACTATGCTCTATTAACCAAACCTGAAGATGATAAGGAGATTGTAGATGTTGTTTTTAGTATGGATGGTATGAAAGCACCAGGTCCCGATTCTTTGAATCGATGTTTCTTCCATAAGTCTTGTAATATCACAGGCCAGCTTGTTAAGAATGCGGTGTATGAATTCTTTTCTAATGATATTCTCCTAAAAGAAATCAATAGGAGTTTCTTATGCTTAATCCCCAAGGGTTCTAACCCCTCTTATTTTGGAGACGTTGGCCCTATTGCCTACACCAACTTTCTCTATAAAATTATCTCCAAAATCTTTGCTACCAGACTAAAAAAGGCTATATCTCCTCTAATCAGTGACAACTAGGGTGCTTACTTGTGTAACACGCAAATTGGAGATAATGTGTTGATTGTTCAAGAATTTCTAAAAGGATACTCAAGATATAATTATACTCCTAATTGCACTATTAAGGTAGACTTTCACAAATCCTTTGATAGTATAAGCTGTGATTTCTTATGGAAGATGCTTAAGGCTTTCGAATTTCCTAGTATCTTCATTGGATGGCTACAGGAATGCATTTCTTCTACCACATTTTCTGTGTTGGTAAATGGAAACCCCGCAAACTATTTTAAGACTAAAGGTCTCAAACAGGGGGATCTTCTCTCCCCTTATCTCTTCATCCTTTGCATGGTAACTCTACACTTACTTATCAAGCATGAAGTGGAAATGAGTTCCAACTAAGTTCTATTCTAGATGTGAGAAAATTGGTTTAACAAACTTATGTTTCACAGATGACCTTCTTTTATTCTGCAGTGCCCAAATGGATTCTATTTAGACATTTATGAAGGCACTTAGAAACATTCAAAGAGCTCTTTGGATTATAAATCAATTTTAGCAAAAGCCACTTCTTAATTTCTAATGGAGCTTCTACTTTGGAGTCTCATATTGTAACAATTATTGGAATGTAAATGAAATCTCCTCCCTTACTGTATTTGGGAATTCCTTTTTCAATCAAAAGACTCAACTTTATTAATTGTCTGCCTCTTATCGAAAAAATTCAAATGAATTTGAGGTTTCATACAAAATTGGCAATGGGAAATGGATTTCTCTATGATTTGATAATTGGTATGAACAAGGCCAGCTATTCCATTCCTAGGGGATTCATTGATCCTACCTCTACACACTAAGATTTGCTCTCTGATCAATGGTAATTCCTGGAAATTCCCTGAATGCCTAAGACACCTGCAACCTCATTACCCCTAATCTATCCACCTCTGACACATTCTACTGGAAAGATCAGTCAATCCACAAAATGTCCAATAAGCTCATTAAAGATTTGTTTAGAAGAAGGAACCTTGAAGTTGAATGACATAAAATAGTTTGCAGTAAGGAATTAACACCTAAAACTTCTTTTCTTCTTTGGCAAACCATCAAAAACAAACTTAACACAACATATAGAATTATATATTTGGAAGTTGACAGATCTTGGCCTTTATCTTTGGTGCAAGAGGAATCAAGAGATCACTCATTCTTCGAATGCATTCTTGCTGATAAACAATGGTAAACTGTTAAGAGAGAATTCCTCTGGTTCATCCAAAGGGACTACTCTCCCCAACACCATGCAATGGCTTTCAGTCCAGACTTCTCTTTCAAGGTCAGTTAGTTAGATATTTACGATAGCTTTGGGACTTTGTGTGCAAATTATTTGGAAAGAAAGGAACTCCAGAAGATCTATAACCAAACTCACCTCACTTAAGTCTCTCACTTCAAATGTCATCAATGAGATAAGGGAATTGGTCTTACTAAAGAATACTGGTTGAAACTGTAGTTCTACTATATTATCTTCTTTAAATATTTAACTAAACTCTTTGAACTATAAACATCTGATTCTTAGTAAGCATCTACATTGAGTTTGTAATATGTGTAAGGAACCCCTCCCCCCCAAGCTTTATGTTTTGTTGTAACACATTCCATTATTAATGATATACTTCATTTTCAGAAGAAAAAAAATTGTTTTATTTAATAACTTGTGAAACATGATATACCACCAAAAATGTGGTATAGTGCTGCTAGTTCTTACTGGTTAGTAAACCAGTTAAGTTCTCAACTATTCTTTTGTTTACAAACCAAGAAATGAAATTTAAAAGAGGAGAAATTGGTATTTGTAGTGTTTTAGGTTTTCTTGTCAAGTTGTTGCTACAAGTTATTGTTGGCATATGCGATTGATGGTTATCTACCCATGACAATAACTAATATTCAAATTCAATTATTGGGATGAGATACCTGTTGTTAGTTACCATAGGATAAAACGTGTTATCCCAATCATCCTTATCTCCTTAACTGCGTAATCAGTTTTTAATCTATAAGTACGTATAGAGCATACTTGAGAAAACAAAAAAAGAGAGTGACTGACTAAACAGTTACAGTCTAAAAAGTGGCTAAGTGGTAGGTTGTTGGAGAATCACTATCCTTCATTGTTAATTGAGAAAAGAAACTTGAATCAGTGGAATCAAGTTGAACCTCTCGTAGATTCAACATACCATGAGTCAAGAACATTATAAAAGAATCCTCCGTTTGTTGCTTTTGTTGTTTAAAGTAAGTTTCTCTATACACCTTCATTCGTATCAGAGCACGGTCATGATTCTTTTCATGTTCCTCGGTGAATCTAGATATGTTGTGCATGGTCTCATTTTAATAGAACATTCTGAAACACAAAACTTTAATGTCGTACTGTTGAAATATTTCACATATGTATGATGCTGCATATGATAACAAGGCATCATGTATGTTATTTGCTTTTTGTGATATGATTATGTGAATATCATATCTATCTATATGATTGATCTTATCATAAAAAAACAAATCAATATACCACATGAATATGTAACATACTGATTTGTGAGATTATTCGCATAATATGATATGAATTAACCTATTGATATGAACATCATTGGAAACTAGATTTTGAGATGATTCCAACAGTATATTATATCCACAAATCAGAGTTTTGGTTAAAAAAGAAATAATTGTTTGAAAGTTTACATAGTTTTAGTAAAACTCATAATTACCACTTGACTCACATGATGATATGTGGTAAGAAATATGTTACATTTGATAAAGAGTGGATCTCATATATTTCTTAAGAAAGAAAATGACAAGTTTTATTAATGTGTGTATGCTCAATTCTTTTTTGGTTATGTTACTCTTCACAAGAAATAGTGGGAATTTTAAATGTCATATTCTGCCTATGCCAAATTTTAATTGTTGGTTTATTTAATTATTTTCTATTTCATGAAATTGCATGAAAATTGAAATAAATGTCAGTATATATATGAAAAATCTATAAATTTTAAAAAATATTCTTGCTATTTTGACTATTTTCTTGAGATTATTTATTGTTAGAATTGGTTATATATGATTATTTTGGCATTTTTCAAAATTTTATCATTTTAGGAATTTTGTTTAAGGCATGTTTGTAATTGAATGTTACAAAATTTTTAAATATGCTAATATGGAAAATATGATTTACATATAAATAGGATTATATTGAGTTAAGTAAATTTTATTTCTCAATATATGATATTTTAGGCAAAATTATTTAAATAATTATGTGTTGGAAACTTTATGATGTAATGTGATTCCGCGAGTACCAAAGTCTCCTGTACTCATTTATGTTTCATTATAATTATTTCATATGATTATTGTTATAAAATTGATGTATATATGGTGCTAATCCAGATTTATTCAGATGTTGCATTGCTTTTATATATTAGATGGCTTCCAAACAATCATAGCTGATTATAAAAAGGTGAAAAGTTTAACAGTGACAATTTTGATATATGGCACCATAATATTCAATATGTGCTTGAGGAGCAAAAGGTTAGAGGCCTTAACATCTATGATGCCTCAACCCGAAGAGGGTACTACAGCCTAACATCACTAAGATCATGAAGCTTATGATAGCTAGAGAAAGAAAAGTAATATTGCTCGCATCACATTGCTGAGCAATTTGGAGAATGATCTCATGTGCGAGTATGAGTAGTATGCCATTGCAAATGCCTTGTGGACGACTTTGAATATGAAATTTGGAAGGACTTCCACAACTCAAATGCATGGCCTGACTCTTAAATTTGATAGCTACAAAAAGCATCTTGATCATTCAATGAAAAAGCATTTAAGAGTCATATTTAACATGATACGCGAGCTGAAAGTAGTTAGAAGCAATCTTTCGATGAGCATCAAATCCAGGCAGTGATTCGATCACTTCTTGATAATTGGGAGCACATGAGGCATAATGACATCATAAAAATCATTGAGGCTATTGCATGTCATTTGGAGTTTGAGGAAAAGGGGTTGTCAAACCTCCAAATGTGTTAGTTGCTGAGTGTAGTTCTCGTAAGGCATTCAAGCCTAAGAGAAAAAGGACTAGAGGTGCTTCCAAAGGTACAAGAGTTACACCTTGACCATATTCCTCGTGTTATTTGTTATGTAGCTACAACTGTGTTAGTTATTGAATCTCTCCACACGTGGATTGCAGACTTACATGCAACCAACCACATCACAAGGGATCGTGTACGGTTCGTTGATTATCATCAAATTCCAATTGGTAGCATTAAAGGATACATGGGCAATGATTCCAATGTTAATGTGCATGGCATCAGCTTTTATAAACTAGATATACGAAATGGTTGCCCATTGTAGCTTTAAGACATACTTTATGCTCCAGATATTCAATAAAATTTACTCTATGTTCTTACTTACCTTAAGCTTAGTTGTCACATGATGCTTGAAAATAATCATTTGGATATTTTCTTTGGGACAATTTATTATGGTTATGGTTTTGTTATGAGTCATTTTATGGTTTTGGATATTAATAATAATTCCAATATTCATAATAGTTCATTTTTGTTGCGTGCTTCTATTGACAATAGAAATAATGATTAGCTTAAATGTTACAATAAATTGGGCCTTATTGGGCAAGACAGAATGAAAAGGCTAGCTATAGAAGGTCTTTTAGGCCCACTCGCTAAAATAGACTTACCCACGTGTGAACATTCTTTAGCAGGAAAGTTAACTAGAAAACCTTTTGCAAAGGCTCAAAGGGTAAATTTTCCTTTACAATCAATCCATTATGACATTTGTGGACCATTAAATGTGAGGACAAGGCATGTAAATTCTTATTTTATACATTTATAGATGATTATGCGTGCTTTGGTTATGTCTATTTGATCTCCCACAAATCTAAAGAATTAGATTGCTTCAGAAAATATATTGATTAGGTTGAGAATCAATTAGATAGAAAAATTAAAAGTTTAAGAACTACTCGAGGCTGCTAGATCGATATGATCAATTTAAAGAATTATGTAAAAGAAAAGGAATTATCAGATAGTTAACGATCCCAGGAACTTCTAACGAATCCCAAGAACTCCTAACAAAATGGTGTAGTAGAACGAAGGAATCACACTTTACTTAACATGGTTAGGTTAATGATGGCGCAAGCTAATTTACCTGTTTCCTATTGGGGAGATGCATTGATGGTTATAGCCTATTTGCTTAATCGTATGCCCTCCAAATCAGTTTCTTCTACCGCTTATGAACTTGGGACCAACAGAATGCCAATTTTGGATAATCTATGGCCATGGGGTTATGTTACTTACATACACAACATTTTTCATTAACATGGAAAGTTGGGACCTAAAGGCAAGAAATGTATCTTTATAAGATATTCTGACCACTTAAAAGGTTATATATTCATCAGTAAGCAGCAAGATGGAAGTGTGACTAAAATTGAGTCACGAGGTGGAATTTTTAAAAGAAGAGTTCCCTAGCACATGTGAGGTGAATGAGAATCTGGAACTCTTTGAACTAGAAGACACTGAGATTAGTGTATCTCTCAACCCAGCTGAAACTGAGAAATTAATTCCTCAAAAACTTGGAGATAGTGGGAGCGACATCCCTTCTAGTTCAGTATAGCTTAATGAGAGTTCTCAAGATTTTCATCCTCGAAGGAGCAAACGTGGAAATATTACCCGTCGTCATTTTGAGATTGAGGGAAATCTTTCATAGCTATTGATAATGATGAAGATGAGCCTAGAAATTACCATGAGGCCATCTTATTAAAAGCTATTAAGTAATGGATTAATTCTATAAAGGATGAAATGGAATCTATGATGACCAACAAAGTCTGGGACTTCGTTGATCTTCCTTTTGGGTGAAAATTTATTGGGAAAAAATGAGTTCTCAAGATCAAACACCATGCAGATGGTTCCATTGAAATGTATAAGGCTCGACTTGTAGCCAAAGGCTATACTTAAACAGAGGGTATAGATTATAAGGAAACCTTTTTACTAGTGGTTAGATTTGCGTTAATTCATCTTATTCTGGCACTTGTCGCATATTTTAATTTGGAACTTTACCAAATGAATGTTAAGACTGCATTTCTCAATAGAGAACTGGATGAAGAAATATATATGCAACAACTAGTTGGTTTTGTTGTAGAAGGCCAAAAGTGCAAAGTTTGCAAGCTTAAACGGTCTATTTATGGCTTAAATCAATCATTCAGACAATGGTATCTTAAATTTCATCAAGCCATCCTAAACGATGGGTTCACGATGGTTGAGGAAGACCATTATGTGTATCTTAGGCGTTCTAAGAGAAGTTTTGTAATCATATCAATATATGTGGATGATATTCTATTAGCCGAAAATGACAAGGAGTTGATAGTTGCCACTAAACAATGGTTGTCCTTAAATTTTGAAATGAGGGATATGGGTGAAGCAAGTTATGTACTTGGATTGAAAATATATCTAGATCACTCTAAAAGACTTCTTGGTTTGTCATAAGAGACTTACTTGAGAAAAGTAATTAAACAATTTCAAATGCATAATTGCAAACCTATTGATACTCCTATGGCTAAAAGTGAATCCTTAAGTCTTAATAAATACCCTAAAACTCCTTAATAAAAGGAGAAAATGAGTCTTGTTCTATATAAGAATGTCGTGGGTAAATTGATGTATACCATGATGTGCACTCAGCCTGACATCTATTTTGCAATAGGTTAAGTAAGTCATTTCCAAGCAAACCCGGGTTTAGATCAGTGGAATGCGATTAAAAGGATTCTTTGTTACATAAAAAGGACTCCAGATTATATGTTGTACTATAAAGGTTCAGATTTACTACTTGTTAGAAATTCTAACACTGATTAGGGTAGAGATCTAGATGAGCGTAAATTAACCTCTAGATATACTTTCTCAGTGAACATTGGTACCATCTCTTGGATGAGTAAGAAACAAGCATGTATATCTTTGTTGACAATAGAAGCAGAATTTGTGACTTGTACATTAGCTGTGTAAGTACCAATATGGCTTAAAAGATTTCTTGAGGATCTTGATGTGCTTTAAAAAGGCATCTCTACCTATCACTGTCTATTATGACAATACGACTGCTTTCGATATTATCAAAGATCCTAAGTATCATGGAAGAACCAAGCACATTGAGCTAAAGACTAGTTTTATTCACAAAAGCAGTGGCACAATAAGATGTGGTTTTATAGCACCCAAATGGTTACTGACCCTTTGACTAAACCTATATCGAGAGATATATTTTTGGGTCATGTTAAGACATTAGGGTTACGTAGGATTTGAGCTTATGATGCACAATGTAAACACCACTTAATCATTTAAATTATTCAATAATATCTTGATTTTATCATATTTATATATTTGCATGCATTGGTGATAGTTAGCAGATATATATTTGTAATTTTGATAGAAAAAAGATGGTTGACTCTCTCACATGAGTAATCATCCTTTTAGGTGTTGTTGAGGGTAAACAAAAGATGAGACGCTTATATTCTCCTTGCTAGATGTCAAGATGAGATCTAATAGTTAGATAACATATGGAGCACCCATAATCCATTTTTTGTAAGCCGGATGCGAGATATCTAGTATATTTGATTGAATTGGAGAATAAAGAAAGATCTCAAGTAAGGTACTTGAACATCGACTTGACTAAGATTCGTATGATATCTTTTTTGATATATCATAGCATGCATTCATACTCATGTGCTTTGCGATCATGAAAGAGAGTGAGTGAATGAATCCCTGCTTCCTCACTTTGTGAGTCCTTAAAGACATTTTATTGGTCTTGTAATATATGCCCTTATAACTTTAGACTATGTCAAGAGGTTTATGGTTAATATACGCTACTTTGGTATGTTGTCAACGATCATGAGAGATTCGACCTTATGGAGCATTACTAGGAAAGCTATTAATTTGAAAACAATTGACATTAGGGAAAACAAAGAATATTTAAATTATGATCATGCACTATACTTATTCGTTGACGGGTTATGGTGCTTTTAGAAAAGTGGCATAATTATAAGTATAATACACGAAGTGTGGAGGTATAAGTATTCTCTACGAGAGATTAGTGGTACTTTACCTGACATAATCAAATAGTACTAGGGCATACTGAGTGCTTAATTAATGTTCTCTATATTTAAGGGATCATGTGTAAAATCATGTTATCCCATGTTAAGGGTTAGAACCCTAGAATAGTGTACATGAGAGATTGTTGAGAAGTTAAAAACTGTATTTCATGCTCATGCATAATATAGCATACACACATATATGAATATCGATTTTTGAACATTAAAATGATTGTACATGCATTCATTGACATTTTCAGGGTATAATTGATTTATAAATGTGATTATGATGTAAATAGTGAATATTTTGTATTGACAATTGATTTGGAGAGTATAATTGTTGATTTAGAATTTTTGGTGGAATTTAGGAAATTTCTGAAATTTTGGGTATTTTTGGACTAGGAAAATTTCCAAATGGCAAGCAAATTGATAATGGTAGTAGAAATAAAAGTCAAATGGAAGTAGAAATTTTGATAAATGACTTTGGGATTTATTGACAAGTGTCATTAAAAATTAGGAGATAATTGGAGTAGAAATTGGAGTTGATTAGACTAGTTAAATAAGAGAACCTACTTTAAACCTATAGAGATTGGACATTTGGCAAGTGACAAGTGTCACTTTCCAAGCCATGTCTTTAACCCACGGTTCTCTTAATTACTTGGAAGAACATTAAATTGTCTTGAATCTTACTTCCTTCTTCTTCCTTTTCTTCTTCGTGGCTTTCTTCTTCACCTTCTTCACGAATTTTCTCACTAACCTCCATCAACGTTAAACCTAGCTCTTTCATCTTTCACTTGCTACTCTCACCTTGTTGTCTTCTTCTACTACCACAAGAAAACCTAAACCTCCCAGCCTCATGATGATGTTCGTCGGTTGTATAAGAAGTTAGAGCTTCTTGGGCTTCTTGGTGTTTTGAAGAACTTGGAGTTTTAGCAAGTAAGTAATATGTTAATTCTCATGAGTTGTACGAATATGAAACAAATATGGTGATTAATTGATATTACATGATCATAAGAATAGTGGTCATTATACATATGCATCTTGATAAAGAATGAGAATATTGATGTCTTTTTTCTTTGAGTGTATGATGAGTAATAATAAAGTGATCATATTTTAAATTGTAATGTGATAGTTTAGAAGTGAAAGCAATGTGATAATGGAGTAAGATATGCGTGCAGAAAATATGATGAATGTGTGTATATGATATGTTCTGTTTTTGGTATTTTGATTAAACATAGAATATGACTTATTTTTGATTAAAATTGAGCTGAAATAGAAGTAGGAATGAAGAGGAAATAATGAGGATATAAGTTAGAAATGATAGACTAAGCAAAAGAGATGAATTAGAATGAAAATGATGATGAAGTGTGCTGGAATATGCTAGATGGAGTGTTTTCACTGAACACACATCTGTATTTTAGCCATAACATGATATTTAGACATCTAAATGGGATGATTTTTAATTTTGATTAAATTAGAGATATATGGCTACAATTTTCATGAAGAAATTGAATTTGAATTATGTCTCTAAGGGTTTGGAAATTTGACTTGAACTTGAATACTGGATGCTGTTGCATTTTGAGAATAGTAGGTAGAATTTTGTGTATAACTTGCATAATATTGAACCAAATTGTATGAAATTAGTATCATTAGAAACTTAAGACATATAGGAACAATTTTTTAGAAGAATGTTTTGCCTAAATCCTTCTTTTTCCATGTCAAAATGGCCACGCAAATTGATCTAAAAATATGTGTTGGAGAGTAGCTGAACGAAGCTTGAATATTGATCATTAGGTAGTGCACAATCGTGCACAAATACGATCATGACAGAAAGGAATCCTCAGGTACAGAGAGGAAACCTTTAGGGAGTTGCATGATCGTGCTTGGTGCAGTGATTTTTGATAGTTTTGAATACCCTTTACTCTTTTGACCATAACTTCTTCTTTAGACCTCCGATTGACTTGAAATTTGAACCACACTCCTCACACATTGTCCTTACTCTCCACTAAATTTAATGGTAATATAAATTCATTAGGAAAGGATTGATTGAATGATTGGTTGAGGATGTTATAAGAATCAAATGATTTGAGCTATGAACCGTTGTGCTTGATTAAGTCATGAACTTGGAATAAGTTTGTATTATTGAGGTGTAAAACTAAGTTCAAATTAGAATTATATGAGTTTTGAAGTATGAATGATCATGAGATAAAAAATAAAGGAAATATACCCGTAATTGCCATTGAGCATGCATTGTTTATAATCCATATGCACATATGTGCATAAATGAGTACGTTTATAATTATGCAATATTGTGATGTGTGTAAATGTATGTTGCAAGATATAGAAGAGCAATTAGAGCGACAACATTCAGACGTTGCCGGGACTTCGAGGCAATAGCTTTTTGGAGAAAACTGTGAGTAACCTAGATGGTCTTACTTGATAAATTGTTTGTTTTAAATTCTGTATTAAATTATTATGTGAATGTGATTGTGTTGATTCTGGACATTGAATTTTCGAGGCATTTGATGCATGAATAACATATTGGAAGTACTCCTTGTATGTGAATTTGATGAAATATGTGATACTTAACATTATTGTTGAATGCTGGATCAAGGTTTGATGAGAAATGTGTATGTGAATGTGAAAATGAAATCAAGTGACTGATTGAAAATATGTGAATGTAATGCTTTTCATTACATGAATACATGACAATATAAAGGTTGTTATGACCGGAGTGGCCATCGAAAAAGAGAACTTAAAGCTCAGAATGTGATAAGAGGCTCTAACTCAGTTGTTAATTATACCCAGTATCCATTAAGGGATATGGGACAATATCTGAAACAAGCCTGGTATCCACAAGGGATATGGGCCAATAAAAAGGCACTTAATCATAACAAAGTAATAACTAGAAGTGAGTCTCATGTGCACTACATTTATAATTGATATGTATATTTCAAATGATAAAAAATGAATTGTTTTGACTGCTCTGAATGTGTACTGAAATAAGTGATCAAAGTGATACGTGATGCTACATGATGATTATAAAATGATGTGAATTATGTGATTGTATGTGTTGATGTGTTATATGAATTGAGTGCACTATCGAGAATGGTTAACTCACTGAGTTCGCAAAACTCACCAAAATTGCAACGTTGACATTTCAGGTTTGAGAGAGCATACTAGTGACAGAGAAACTCTAGAAGAAGTATAGTGCTTATACTTTTGGATAGAAGAAATGACTCAAAGGTCGGTTAGTTGAGACTGAAGTATATGGATAGAATTTTTGTATAGTTCCCCTTTCATGTAGCATGTAGCACATTTTTTTTAATAAAGTTGTAGACTCTGATAGCTCTTTGATGTTGTATATAGGGATGAAGCATGTAATGATACAATGTGCATATTTGATTTTATGAAATGAAATAAGGAATTTGGGTTATTAAATAGTGTGATATTTATCTTTTAAATGATGATGCCATGATTAAGTTAGTGTCGTGGTTGCTCTAGCATGCTACTCTTATGGGGTATGTACTCAGATATCTAGTAGGATGTTGAGGATATATCTTATGAGGGTGCAGTGCCACAATTCTTGGTATTAGAGCATGGTTGGCATCCATAGGGATATATAGGAATATTAGACATGAAATATAGTGATAAATGTGGATAATAATTAAAGTTATTGTCTATTATAGGCCATCTGTTATAGGTGATCAAGTAGGACAATCAGCTGACCTAGAATCAGTAGGAGCTAGTAGAGAGTCTTCTGTATCTCGACCTGAGAGAATGCCTCCAAGACTTCCTGAGAGAAAGGAAATGACTTAACGATAAACTGACAAAGCAGGGGGCTGTGGACTTCTACTTAAGTACAGACCCCTGTAGAGGCCGAAAGATGGCTAGAGAGAACAGAGAAAGTTTTTGATCAGATGGACTGTGAGTCGGACGAGAAGTTCGACTATGCAATTTCCTTACTGCAAGGCCCAGTATACCAATGGTGGAAAACTGTTCAAGACAATACCACCAGGCCTTCTAACTTGAAGTGGTAAGACTTTATGAAGGTCTTCAAGGAGAACTTTATGCCCAAGATCTACCTGGACAGAAAGATGAAGGAATTTTTGGATCTGAAGCATGGCAGATTATCTGTAGTAGAATATGAGATAAAGTTTAATGAACTGATGGGGTATGCTACTGCTTTGATTCCTATTGAGGAGGATAAATGTAGACGATTTGAAGATGGGTTGAATATGGAGATTAGGATAAGACTAGCAATCACCAACTTGAGCAGTTTCACTGAGTTGAGAGCTGCCTCAATCAAAATTGAGTAGCTAATGAGAGAGGGACAGGCAGAGTATAGGCAAGAATCTAGAATGAAGAGACCTAGTGAATTTCAAGTTGAATCTAGCAAGAGATTCAGGAAACACCAGAGTAGATCGTCCCGATCATAATTGAGATCGAGACAATATAGGTTTAGGCCGAGAGGCGGCTTTGGTTACTCTAGTAGAGGTCAGGCGTCTGGAGGACAAACTTTTAGTAGGCAACGACTACAGATGCCTAACTATGAGCACTGTGGAAAGAGACATGGTGGTGAATGTTGGACATTATTAGGAGCTTGTTTCAGTTGTGGCTCTCTTGAGCACCAAATCAGAGATTGTCCTACCATTGTTGGAGCTCAGTCTGGTGTGAAAGGAGGAGTAACTGAGACAACTATCCATCAGAGCCGAGTTAGTGGGTCTGGACAAAAAGGCCGTGGTAGAGAGAAGATGAGTTCTAGGAGTCCTACTATCAAGACTGAGGTGTGGAGCTACCGACCGTAGTCCCAAGCCAGAGTTTATGCAAGGCTCAGGATTCTTCTGATGTCGTTATAGGTGTGTTGCTTATTTTTTTCTTATGAAGCCTTATAGAGAACTATTGAAACATGGACTAGAGGTGAGTACACCAATAGGTAGTTCTACAGTAATGGGAGAAGTCTGCAAGAGATGCTTGTTTCGAATTGATCAGGAAAAATTGGAAGTTGATTTGATTATACTACAGTTAAAGGAGATAGATATTATCCTAGGCATGGATTGATTCACTGCTAATAGGGCTATCATGAACTGCTATACTAAGGAGGTTATATTAGAATCTCCTAATCAGTTGATAGCAGTATTCTGAGGTATTAGTTAAGCAGCACCAGCCAGGCTGATTTCATTCGTGAGTGCTTTGAGGTTGATGTAAGGGGAATGTGAGGCTCGAACTGAGCAGAATGTGCAGAAAATTCCTATTTTTAGGGAACTCTTAGATGTGTTTCCTGCAAAATTATCTAGTTTACCTCCAGATCGGGAAACGGAGTTCACGATCGATCTAGTTCTAGGTTCTGCTCCTATATCTATTCCTCTATATAGGATGATACCTATGGAACTAAAGGAATTGAAGGCTCAGTTATAGGAGTTTTGAGAAAAGGGTTTCATTAGACCCAATGTATCACCATGGAGAGCTCCAGTCTCATTTGTGAAGAAGAAAGATGGAACTCTGAGACTGTGCATCGATTATAGGCAACTGAATAGGGTAACAGTGAAGAACAAGTACCCATTACCTATAGTTGATGATTTATTTGATCAGTTGCAGGGAACTCGAGTGTTCACTATGTTGGACTTGAGATCTGGGTACTATGAGTTGAAGATAGTAGAAGATGATGTACCGAAAAGTTCGTTTAGGAGCAGGTATGGGCATTTTGATTTTTTAGTAATGTCGTTTGGATTAACTAATGCCCCAGTTGCATTTATGGCATTGATGAATAAGATGTTTCATTCCTACCTGGATCGTTTTGTGATTGTGTTCATCGATGACATCTTAGTGTACTTCAAAAGTAGAGAAGAGCATGCTGAGCACTTGAGAGTAATCTTACAGATTATGAAGGAGAAACAATTGTATGCCCAATTTAGTAAATGTGAGTTTTGGATGAATCAAGCGGTATTTTTGGGTCACATAGTAACTGGACAAGGCATACAAATGGATCCAAAGAAGATAAAAGTAGTAACGAAGTGGGAAGCTTCGAAGAATGTATCAGAAATTTGGAGTTTCCTAGGATTAGCCGGATATTACCGAAGATTTATCAAGGGGTTCTCATTGATCTCAGCCCCTCTGACTAATCTTCTGAGGAAGAATATAGTTTTCATATGAAATGACAATTGTCAGAAAAGTTTTAAGGAGCTAAAGCATCAGTTGACTACAGCACTAGTGTTAACTATTCCATCGAGAACTAGAGGATATGTAGTATACAGTGATGCTTCGTATTAAGGATTGGGATGTGTGTTGATGCAGTATGACAAGGTGATAGCCTATGCATCGAGACAATTAAGTTCTTACGAGATTAATTATCCAGTACATGATTTATAGCTTGTTGCAGTTGTTTGTACTCTAAAGATATGGAGACACTATCTGTATAGAGAGACATTCCATATATATACCAATCATAAGAGTTTGAGGTATCTATTGAGTCAAAAGGAATTGAATATGAGACAAAGGAGATGGATAGAGTTGTTGAAAGACTATGACTGTACGATTGAGTATCATCCAGGAAAAGCTAATGTGGTGGAAGATGCATTGAGTAGAAATTTGAATAGCAGTATAGCTCAAATTTAGTTATCGAGGTTATTGAGCTTAATTCAATTAAGAGCTCTAAATGTGGAATTGAATCTAAAGCAGAATGAGGCATTGATAGCCATACTAAGACTGAGGCCGATGTTGCATGACATAATCAGAAAGGTACAAAGTAAAGATCCTAAAATGGTGAAGCTTAGTGAGAAGTGGAAAATGAATACAGATTCTGAGTTTGAACTGAGAGATGAGACACTGTGGCTGAAGCAAAGGCTGTATGTGCCTAATGTGGATGAATTAAGAAAGGAAATTCTAGAGGAAGCTCATGTAGCCGCTTATGCTATACATCTTGGTACCACCAAGATATATAACACTCTAAAGCAACATTTCTGGTGGCCAAGAATGAAGAAGCAAGTAGCGGAGTATGTTGCTAAATGTTTAACTTATCAGTAGATTAAGGCTGAGTATCAGGCTCCAGTTGGGAAACTACATTTGTTACCTATTTCGGAGTGAAAATGGGAACGAATTATTATGGATTTTGTAATGAGATTGCTAAAGACTCCAAGGCAAAATGACGTTATATGGGTTGTTGTGGATCGATTGACTACATTGGCCCATTTATTAACAGTGTGAGAGAATAACTCACTAGATTAGTTGGTCCGGAGATATGTGAATGAGGTAGTTAGACTATATGGGGTTCCGATGTCCATTGTATCGGACAGGGATCCCAGATTTATCTCGAGATTTTGGAAGAGCTTACAGTCAGCTATAGGTACAAAGTTAACCTTTAGTACTACATTTCATCCTCAAACAGATGGACAGAGTGAGAGGACAATCAAGACTATTAAGGATATGCTTAGGGTGTAACAACCAAATACCCCCTGGGAGGATATGTGGATGCCACCCAAGACAGTACAATCAAAACCAAACATCACACTGATATTTATCTTATTTAGAATCTCAAACACACACCTATA
>JANZLC010000201.1:27226386-27241502 GCA_026413385.1 Erythroxylum gracilipes
TGACATGCTAATTACTCCAAAATAATTAATCTAACAAGACCTCAAAATAATTTAAATCATGCTTAATAAAATAAATACAAAATTTGGGGTCCAATAACACTGGAATCGATTAGAATTTTACTTGCCTTCGCATGTTATAGAAACTTCAAATTATTCCAAATGGACGTCAAAAGTAACTTCTTAAATGGATATATTAATGAAGAAGTGTTTGTTAAGCAACCTCCAGGTTTTGAAGATAAAAACCACCCTGATTACATGATGAAGTTGACTAAAGCCCTATATGGTCTAAAACTGGCTCCTCGAGCATAGTACGATAGCTTAAGTAACTTTTTGCTTAATAATAACTTTGAAAGAGGAAAGGTAGATAAAAACTCATTCATTAAGAAAAAGGAGTATGATTTACTCATAGTATAAATATAAGTTGATGATATAATATTTGGTGCTACTAATCAGTCCTTCTGTGAAGATTTATCAGCATTAATACTGGGGGAGTTTGAAATGAGCATGATGGGAGAACTATCCTTCTTTCTCATATTACAAATCAGGCAAACAGAAAAAGGGATCTTCATTGGCCAAGACAAATACACAAAGGAAGTTATCAAGAAGTACCACTTTGAGAATGCCAAATCGATGGGTACTCTTATGTATACTAAAACTAAACTTGATAAGGATGAAGAAGGCAAGGCTATGGATGAAAAAAAGTATAGTAAACTTTAATCATATTCCTATATTATGTGACAATACTAATGCAATAAATCTTTTGAAAAATACTGTGCATCATTCTAGGACTAAGCATATAGAAATCAAGCATCATTTTCTTAGAGATAATGTTTTAGAAGGTACTATTGATCTTTTACATGTTAATACTGAAAATCAAGTAGCTGATATCTTCACTAAGTCACTTTTTAAAGATAGATTTTGCGTGTTAAGAAAAGAGCTTGATATGTGCAAACAATCTGATATTATTTATGTATGAATTTTCTATGCTACTTCTCTCTACTAACATTAGTAGGATCCTTCTTCTTTAGAAGGCTCCTCTCAAGTTCAAGACCTCTTCTTAGTTTATTAGGCTCCTTCTAGTTTAGAAGGCCCCTTTTATTTTAGAAGGCTCCTATTGGTTTATTAGGTAAAATACACGTGTCTTAAAAAGGTAATTTCTTTTGTTTTGTCGTTTCAACTTTTAAAAATGCAGGTGCATTTTTAACAACTACTTTACGGGACTGACAGAAGATATGCAAATGATCACACTTCCCTTATTAGCGTATGATCGTTCATCTTCGCACAAGATCAACGCTCAAGAATTGCTTAATATACCAGAAATAGACTTCTCTCTTCTACTCATCCTCATTCTTCTTCGAAGTGCCGCTCTTTACTCTTTACATTCTTACTCTCTGTTTTCATCTCAAAAACTTCTAAACCTCACTCATAGCTCTTACAATGACATGAGCCAAATAAAAAAGACTAAAGAAAACCCCAACTTCTACTGATAGTCATATTGAAGCTCATTATACTGAGCCTATCTCCTCTAAACTCTAAGTATCAAAAACATCCATTCTATCTATGCCTATTCCTACTCCAAAAACTTCCATGCTTCCTAAACCCAATCCTAAAGATAAGAAAGTGTTTGAAGTACACTATGTTACAAATGACAACGACTTAGATGAAGAAACTGATTGTTTAATTAGATGATAAAGGACCAGAGGAAGTCTTAGAAAAACAAGCCAAGAAAATTTCTGAACAAAAAGAAGCCCTTGATGTTGAAAAAAGAAGAAGAAGAAGAATCCAGAAAAAGAAAAAGAGAAGAAATAAAGAAAGGAAAAACACTTGTGACTAAAGATGGTATTAAGCATCCCATTGATATAAATAAGTTGTTTTATAAAGATATGATTCCTAAAGAAAAAAGGGCAAAGAAGATAAAGATAGCTGCATAAAAAGGAAAGACATCAATACCACAAAAAAGTATCAATCAATGGAAGCTGAAGTCTGCTATAAAATGCAGTACAAGAAAAGAAAGGTGGTTGCTGGGTGGATCTTGCCTCCTATAATGTTTGATGACATAGGTATACCTATCTTTCCTTTTTGATGACATACGTATACCTATCTTTCCTTACTTTGTTGCCATTGGTTAGGAAAATTTTTTAAAATTAGATGAGACTGTATGTGATGAGCTAGTTAGGACATTCTACTCACACATAAGAAAAGAAGAAATTGATAGAAAGCTAGCCATTGTGTCATAGGTACATGATTGTGAAATTTTTTGAAGAAATCTTGGTAGATATACTGAACATAGCTCCTATACGGAGAAATAATTTCCTGTCATAAGTGGGATGTCAATGATCTGGAGCTAGTAGAAGTTGTCAAATCCATCTATCTTCATGCTGAGAACACCTAAGATGGGAGACCCTGGAGCAGCTAATTAGACTTACTACCACGATACCTTGCATCGTTATCAACTACTTCAAATTTTCCCAAGAGTAGCTCAGTTGAAAGGTGTAGCTTGATAGACACTTATGTAGTGTATAATTTACTAAAAGGGAACAAAATGAATTTTCCAGCAATGATCTTAAGGTTTATAGTAGATAAAGGGAATCATAAGAATACCACTAGTTGTCTGCCTTATGGAATATTGCTCACTAAGATTTTCATCCATTATAGAGTACCTTTTGCAAATCTAAATTAGTATGCAGCAGCTTAGTTTCATCCTTCCATTCCTTACCAATTTGGATACAAATTGCAAAACGACATCTAGGTAGAAAAGAAATTTGAAAGAGTAGCAAAAAGTTTAGATCCTAGTCTAGACCAACAAGCTAATGTTCCTCCTTAAGATGCAAATAGTGCAAGTCTTCAGCAACAACTAAGGGAAATTCAAGCCAATCAAGATCAAATGCGTAGCTAAATAACAAACATACAAAATCAAATCATTTATATGCAGATCTTACTTAAAAAGAATTTTGAATCCTCTTAATAACTCTGTTTCTTAATTTTTTATGACTTATTATTTTATTCGATACATTAATTACTCTTTCCCTCTATTTTTTTATAATGAAAAAGGGGGAGAAATAGTATACTTTGCACTTAATCACTCTGCATCTATGATATATTTTCAATATTGACTTGATATATTTTTTTTTACTGTTGATATATTATGTTGAAATATTTTTAGAATTTAGGATCCTTCTAATTATAACTGCGAGTAAAGTTTACAGGTATCTTTTGAAACCCTTTATTATTAAAATTTGAAAATATATCAAACACTTTATTATTATTTGAATTTTAAAAATATATCAAAACCCTTTATTATTATTTGAATTTTGAAAATATATTTATTATTATTTTTTATCATCAAAAAGGGGGAAATTGTTAGCTTAAGGTTTATGTTTAATGATTTTGATGATAATTGTATAATATTTCAAAATTCAAATTAGATTTATTTCCTTATATAGGCAACGATATAATTCTTAAAAGGAAATAAAATCATGGAATAATTGCTTTCTTTCTTGCAGGAACCTTCTTTATAAACTTACCTTTTTAGAAATGGTTCCATAACATCTAGAACGATCTTACTAATTCTAATAATTAGCTTCGGAAGCATTGATAGAATGTTATTCTTAATGTCTAAATATTGAAGATTTTAGCAGAGATAATATCAAAAATTAAGCAATAGCTAGTTGAAGAAAATGTCTACTTAAGGAAAAGCCACTGCATTTGCGATAGATACAAACATGATACTTGTGAAATATGTTAGAGCATTAATATTCTTAAAATTCATATCAAACTCTTTGTGCTTTAGAAAGTGAAATCACTCTATTAAGAGAGATTGTAAAATCTTTCATACAATTTTTGTTGAGAGCTTGTAGAGGCTAGCAAAATACTACTACTGTAAAAGGTTAAAGAACCTTGAAAAACATACACTTGTGATCTTGAAGAGGTTTGTCAAATTAATATTTGGTTTTTATAGTGAAATACTCAAGTTGGATACTTGGAGATTGGACATAGACTTCGTTATAAGATGAACTAGTATAAATCTACTTTTTCATCTTTTCTCTCCTCCTTACTTTTAAATTTTTACATTATAAGTTTGTATTTTCAATAGGTTCCTTCTATTTTTATATCGCAAGAGGTTTTATCGAATAACAAGCTACTTTCTTTTTGATGCTAGCAAACTCCTATCGATTAAACAGGCTCCTTTTTTTAGCGCTAGCAGGCTCCTATCATTTTGAGCGTTAACAGGATCCTTTTGAAAGTTTATAAGACCTTTCTATTTATAAATTTATTTATTTTTAAGCAGGATCTTATTCATTTGAAAGTATCTTGAATTTTTTTTATTACACACAATTTACTCTCCTCTTGAGTGTGTTTGCTTTATCAAAGTCTTTATATTAAATAGCTATAGTTGCTATATCAAACAACTATATTTATTCTTTCACTATAATTATGTGCAATAGTGTTTGATGTGCAATTCCAGTTAATACTAAAGTGTCCAGTGCAATTAGATAATTACATACTATAACAGAAATATAAAACATCCTGAAGATGATAAGAATGACAACATTAGTGGTTACTTGTTTTTCCTAGACATAAGTGAGATTTATCTTAGTTTAAAAAACAGACTATTTTACTACATCTAAGTATGTATGGGAATGGCAGCTAAAGTTTTATCTATTGTAACTATTGTTTTTCGAAAAGTATTAGTTAGATTAGTTGTTGAAGAAATGCGATTTAATATTAGACGATAAAGGAGATAATGGAAGAGAATGCAGATGAAGTTAACTTCCATATAAGGTTCCCTTAATAGAACTTGATTGTTATTTTGGTTTAACATATGTGATAAATTGACACTACAAGTAGCACCTTTGATCACAATTCAAGCTTTCTTCTTGCTATTGTAATAAGCATTGATGAAAGTCAATTCTTATTAAAGTGAGATTGGTAGTGCTTGTAATAAAATTAAGTAGGTACATGTTACAACATGGTCACGTTCCACGACTCACCCGATGACCCAAGCTTACCACTCATTGACCTTTTTAATGAAATTCAAGAAGATCAAAAGAATAGGATAGTGAGTGCTATAAAGGAATGTATAGAGATGATACATTAATATGTTTTCTCACTTTCCTTTGGTTTGTAAGTTTTAATAGTTATGAGATATAACGATCACTTTTGGTAAACATTAGTATGCACTGGGTAAAAAAAATTAATGCCTAAAAACAATGATTTCACTAATGCTAGAGAATTTGAATAAAAAATAAAAGGAGAAAGAATATGGTTGAGTTGGAGAGGGGTGTCGGTGGTGTGATGAGTGAGGACAATGTTAGTTTATGTTCTAAAGTCAATTGATTGTTGTAGTTTAGTGACTTAATTATTGAAAGACATTCTTTATCTTATACATATTCAGATGTATATGATAAAGTCCATATAGAGGGTTAGACAAGGAGTGCTAGCTCCCTTAAGGAGAATGTTTTGTCGCTCTCAATTAGTATTGATTTAGGAAATTCGTGACTAAGGTGAAATGATGCTTTGTAACTAATTTACAAATGTCATTAATAGAATCAATTACTAATAGTGAAGAACTAACATGATTGGACTGAAATAGAGTAGACATTAATTCCATACACTATGATTGAATTATATAAAAAATATGCATAGAAAAGTTAGTGAAAATCATTTGGGCATTTCTAAAAATTTAGATAGTCATGATGTTTTACTAGACATCAACCTTGATATATGGATATAAATTGTTTAATTAAAGAATTAAAGATAAATGAAAGGATTTTAATTTATCTAATCTTAAACATAATTTAAAGTTATAATTTATATCCATTGACAACATATTTGGGAACCTAATGAGTCACACACAAAGAAAATATTGAAGAGAGAAAAGTATTTTAATCAAGTTGAACTTAATTATAAATTTTGAGAAACTTTACAATTAGACATAATATATTTAATAAATAAGTATTAATATGAGATATTGAATCTTATTTGGGCGTAATTGGTAGAATTAAAAGTTGAAATTAATGTCCTAAACTTATTATAAATAGGCTTAAGCTCTAAGAGAGTTAGCAATCCTTGCCTAACCCTCTCTATAATAGTTATAGAATTTTCTCAGCACATTATGTGTATACCCTTAGAGGTTGGACAGTTGTACGGTTGCGATAGTTGAGATAAGCCGATTTCAGAAACAATTTGAGGGATATAATAAGAAAATGATCAAGCTTCAAAATAAGGTACGAATTATGATTAATTCTTTATTGTAATTTATGTGTTAATTATTTTATAGAATTTTAAATGATGATTTTTAGAAAATCAAAATGAAAAAGTTTCGTAATTATTTCATTACGCAAGAGACGAAATTCTACTATGATTTCTTAACAGTGGTATCAGAGCTAACTTTTAATTGTATAATTTGATTAAATTTTTTTGAATGTTATTGAATAATTATAGAATTGATTATACAAAAGTTGCAAACCCTAATCCTAAGATCAAATTATATTTAACTAAAAATATGAATTGTTCATATTAAATCCCTTGTAATTCACTAAAACAAATTATATTTGTTTAAATACAAAACCTTCATATTGAGAGTTTGTGAAACCTAAGGTTACCTTAATTACCAAAACTAGAATTGTTAGACAAACTCCAATATGAAAAGTTCAGCTTATACTTTAAGTTTTCTTATTATAAAATATTCAAACACCCACTTTAATTTTTGATCTACCTTGTTGTTATGGTCTGGTTGAATTTTGGCATGTATGCTGTTGTTGGGTTTGTGGAATAAGATGATTGTTGTACACTGGGAGTGGCATAACTGGTCTATTGCATCTAGAGAAGATGCATGTGGAAGCATTTTTGGCGTAGAGGCATGACAACACCTGCTGGTTGCAACCTGTGTTGATCAAGTACAACAACCGTGGTTGGAAGATAACTACGTGAAGAAGAAACACCTCAATGTTAGGCAAGACCAGCAGTGGGCAGAGGAGCCATCTCAGGACAACAAAGTGAGCTATAGATGTAACAAGCGCAAGTAGCATTGAGCTACATCAATAGTAGCATAACAGGAGACACCTCGGGACAATAAACGATGAAGAAGTTGTTTGCGACGTAAAACTAGAGGAGAAGAATGTCAGTGGTAGATGCAAGAAAGTAGTAGGAAGGATGATTGACAACAGTTGAATAGTGTTTACTAAGGTTTGTAACATACGGTGGCTAGGGTTTCCTCAATTGAGAAGAAGAGGGATGTTTGGACACAAGTTTAAGATAGGTTGTGTTTGGTAACAAGAATAAACTTATTATAGGATTAGAATAGAGTTGTTTGGAAACAAGGATATCCTAGGCCTTGAATATGGAGTGTTTAGGTATTAGAATAATGTATTCCAAACCTAAATTTGGGCTTGTTTGGTTCTTGGACTAAGTGTAATCATGTTTAAGAATAGCCTATAATCAAACATAATTTAAAAGGAGTTTAATCTAATTTAATAATCTAATGAGTTGGAAATATTATTTTAGATTATGAAGATTAATAACTAGAATAAAAAAGCTTGATATTTTATGCATATATTTTGATTATGTATGCATAAGTTGCATACTTGATTTATATGTTTAATATATATATGTGTGTGTATATATATATATATATGTATGTATATTAAATTGTATTTTTTATATTTATGATATTTTACATGCAATTTTGTGTTTGATAAGACTATTTAAAATTAAACTCCTTGTTAAAATATTTACATGTTGAGAACGTGAATGTTGCCTTCCATTATTTAAGTATAAAACCATAATTCGGTTTATTGTAAGACTTATTGGGTGATTGAAGGCTGCTTTAACCTGAATATATTTTATCTTAAATTAATAGGTCCTACTTAACTAAATTCAAATGATTTGGATGAGTGACTCATGATCATATGAATTTATAGGGCAAATTAGCAATAATATATAAGATATGTTTTGGTAAGAATTGTCACCTAATGGATCTAAGAGTCACATGAGTTATAATAGATAGGCATGTTATCTACCTAATTTGAGTTTAGTTGGTTTGTTGAGTGACTCAAGGTCAACTAAATTTAAATGGGATCCTATCCTACTAGCGAGATTAAAATAATCTTTTTAAATAGTAATGAGAGCTATTATTTCAAATAAAATAGTAAGAGTAACCAAATATATGATTAAAGTCATGATCTTATTTGGTAGTCTGACATATAACCTATTACTTACTTTTCTTACATTTATATCTTATTATAAGTGGAATTTACATTTTATTATGGTTGATACTAAATTAGTGAACTAAATTTCTTAAACATAGGTTAAGTTTGGGAAGAGTTCTCAAAGTTTAATAGAAAAGTTATATGTTCATTACACAATTTTACTATTAATCCCTATTGAGGATTTGATGTTAAAATCTCATAGATATGTAAAAATCATATGGATAAAAAATATAATGACGTTTTAAGTGGACTAATATCTTATAAACTTTGATGACAATATGTAAGATATATATGTCAATGTTGTGATAGCAACATGCAAGAGGTTTAATTCAATTTAGCCAACTAAAAACAAAAATATGGACTACAATTAAAGGTATTTGCTATAGTATGATAATATTTATCATTAGAAGAAAAATTATTGTATGAATTTTCTTGCTTATATGTGATATGATAAAGATTATATCTATTTCTAGTTCATGCCTATGAGTATTTGATATTAAATTCATATTAACATTACTATAATATTCAAAGCATGAAAAGGAATAGATTGTTAAATCATGGTGGTTGATCTAAGTTTATACAAATAGTTTGTATATGTTGGATCAAAGGAGACTTACGATTATCATAAGTGGCAATATTACAAAGTTAGATAGTCGAGACTATCTTTTATGCCATGTTAGTTAAATCAATATAATGAGAATCACAAAGTTAAATGCCAGTTTATATATATCCTTTTAATTATGAACCATATGCAAATGGTACGAAATTTGTTGAGTTAAAGAATAACCAAATCAATATTTGGTGAAAGAATGATGATCGTATTTAATTGTTAAATCTTCTACATAAAATGTATTAGATGTTATAATAATTTATAAAAGGATGATACTTGTATTTCATTAGAAGTAGTAATGAGTTTATATGATATAGTAATATACATTAAATAAAATATTGATTTAAAATTTTGAATTGTTTAAATTGTTTAAATCTAAGTAGAAATTAGGCTTTGAGAATGTTGAAGTACTTCATTGAGATTGAAGTGGTGTGATATGAATCTTTTCAGTTGTCTATAGGAAATGATATTCTCTAATGAGTACCTCCATAACAAAACTCCATAACAGTATGTATTTATGTAATGAGGAATATACAATATAAGATATTAGATAATACAATATTTATTTTTTCTATATCTATACATTAAATTACCTTCAGCAGTTCTAATTAAATCAATTAACATAATTTCATATAAGATATCGAATAGTAATACTTTGAAAAGTTAAAGTTAATGTTTTTGGGATGTAATGCTTAGTTGAAATATATATTATCTAATAAGTTTATATCTAAATTAGATAATAAAAGGTTATGAAATATCTAAAAGATTGAATATAATCTTACAAACCTGTTGAACAAATTATTTTTTTCAATTTATACTTATAAGAGAATTGTTCTTAAGATAAGTAATAAGAAGAAGATGAAATTTGAGAGGTTCAAATCTTACGACAATACATTCAATTGGAACTAGTGTCTTTGTGTTTTTTAAAAACAAATAAAATTTTATTACCTTAAGCTAGTCGTGAAAAAATTACAATGACAAGAAAATCAAACTTAACTAAAAAGAAATACAAATTTTAGATCTTGGATCCCAACCCATGATCACAACACTTGCTTTATAAATTCTAGAGTATCTTCATTCTTTGGCTGACTTTAGACTGAGTATCATGTGCCATAAATAGTTCTTTGATCCTATTAATAGTTGAGTCTCTTAGGATTTGATTGTCCATCTCTATTCCTCTATATATACGTTTGTTCCTCTCCCTCCAAATTATGTATATGGCATAAGTGAAAGTAGTTTTGAGGATATTCCCATCTTTCTTAAGCTTGTTAAGCACTTTTATTATTGGCCCCTAAAATTTTTTTCATTAAAGTTAACCATGATTTTATAAATTATAAGGTTTTGATGGATTAATTTTTGGAGTTATTAAATTTTGTCAAAGTTAGTGGGATTTATTGTATGGGTTAATGGAATTAAAGTGTTAAGGTTATAAGAATGTTTAAGGGTATTTTTGCTAAAACACTTAAGGTTAAAAGAATATAAGCCTATAAGGAAGGGTAAAATGGACTTTTTAGACTCAATGAGGGCAGAAATGGAAGAAAAAATGTTGTCTTGTTCTTTTAAGAAGGGAAAACGTGATTTGAGGGAGAGAAAGAAAAGAATAACAAAAATAAAAGAGAGAAAGAAGAGAGTTTCGGTGGAGAGGAGAGAAAAGAAGGAAAGATAGTTAGGGTATCATCATTTCTTAGTTTTAAGAGAGATTTTGAGGTTGTTCAAAAAGAGAAAAAGATAGAAGAAGAGAAGAGCTTCCGTTTGAGCCAAAGATCTCTTCATTTGGTGAAGAATCAAGGTAAGATCATTTTAAATCTTTTGAATTTTTTGAAGGGTTTTAGTTTATGGAGTTTAGAAAATGCATGGGTTTAAGTATTCTAGAACTAATTTTAGAGATTGTGCTTTGTGGGATTTTCATTTAAAAACCCTATTGAGTGTAATTTTTGTTATTGTATAAGGGGATCAAAAGAGGCAAGAGGAACAAGAGGGGAGGCACATTTTAAGCAAGTCTTTAGGAAAGGAAATCAAGGTGGGTACATGCTTATAATAGAGTAAATAAGCCACTAAAGATTTCTTTAAATCAAGGAAGTTAAATGTTTTAAATTGCATCATAAATGTTGCATTTATTGCTCTTTGACTGCTCTGAGAATGTGCTACATGTTTTGTGTTATGAATTATGAAAGAAAAGATGGAAATGATTTTTGAAAGGATATTAAGTTTATGAAATCAAAAAAGTGCCATTTTGGGCAACAAGTTTACAAGTTATGAAATATGTGTTATGTGGGTTTGTGGTGGTCCCCTAAGTTATGTCACATGCACGTTCACCAAGTTAAAGGTTTCTCTCGCCTGCCCACCAGTTGCATGGAGCTCCTTCATGGACTCTCATAAGTTCACGGCTACACAGGACCATTAAGTGGAAATGTGTAGTACGTTCTATTTTTGGGATCTACCCAATTTTGATCTGCTTATGTGCTTATGATATGTGAACAAGTTTAATGCATTCATGTTTTGAATTTTGTAAATTTGAATATATGATGAGAATTTTAAAAACAAGTGCTTTATGGATTTCAATAAGAGTTTTCCATGACAAGTGAATGTTTTTAAAGGTTTTGCTTATTTTTCTGTTATAAACTGTTACCTACAAGCTTTCAAGCTCACCCCCTTTTTGTCCCATCTTTAGGTCATAGCTAAGAGATCAAGAGCATAAGGGAATTACTCCAAATTTGCTTATTTTGTATTTTGAGTTTGTTTTTGGGAAAGCACAATGTTTTAGTTGCATTCCAAGTTTTTTTGTTTAAGTATCTTTTGTAATTGGGGAATTTGAGATATTGATGTAATGTTTTTTGGAATGCCATTAAAGCTTTGTAAAAACTCTTATCTTTTGTTATTAATGAATATGAATTGTGAATGGATGATGTTGAGCTGGAATTTTAGGATATTTGAAGAAGTTATCAACTTGAGATGAGGTTGATGAACTTTGAACATGAATTATTGATATGTATATATATATATATATATGTGAGATGTTATCGAAAAGAAAGATAGGAATTATGAATGATGAGATGTATTTGAATGTGATGAGTCAAATGAGTTGAGATTTGAGAGTTTAATGAAATCAATTTGGCAGTTGAATGATTAAGAAGTGATATTGTTTTAGAGGAAGTGAATATGGGATAGCTAGATTGATTTGTAATTTTGATCCTTTTGGAGGCAAAATGTATTTTTGGGGTCCCCATAGAAGTTGTAGGTATAAAAGTCCTCTTCAAAACGGTCTTTGAATGACCCTAATCTGACATCCCTCGTGAAAGTTATGCAAATTTCCCCAAAGTAGGCACAGTATGAATGAGGATATAATTATAGTCTTTCATAAGGTAAAAGTTGTGTTCTAACTTCAGGGGAAATTCTGGATTGATCTAGGCTAAATTGCACAAAGTTATCTTATAAAAAGTTGTATTTTATCTTTCTATCTTTCCAACGGTATATAATATGAAATTTTTGGACATGGGAGTCCAAAGTTATGATCCTTGTAAGTGGAGATGCTCAGGAGTACAAACTGTATCTTTTATGATGACGTGTATTTTCTAGTGATGACCTATATCGTCTATGATGATGTGTATCATCTGGTGATGATTTGTATCTTTTGTGATGATGTGTATCATCTAGTGATGATGTGTATCTTCAGTGATGACGTGTATCGTCTGGTGATGACGTGTAACTTTTGTGATGACATGTATCTTTTGGGTACTGCTCATCTTGCCTCTTCTGGTCCAATTTTGACCCTCTACATGATAGAATCTATCTTTAAGTTTTTCTCAAACGTTGTAGATATAGAAGTCCTCTTTCAAATCGTGTAAGAATGAACTTGATCCGATATGTATAGAGAAAGTTATGCTAATTGTCTCGAGACAGGTTCAATATGATTGAGGACAAAACCTTGTTTGATTCTTTCAGCCATAACTTTGTTATCCGACCTTTTAATGAGATGATTCTTATCTCTAAATAAACTAGAGGAAAGAGCTAAAAATTATCTGAAGGAATTGAATTTTAAGTCAATCCCTAAGACTTTCAAATTTTGGATGGAAGTTGAGTATAGTGTACTGTTTAGTCTAATAACATTATGAAAATGTTTGGGCCCAAACTTTCAGATTTCTGGACCAAATTGAATGATTTTGGTGTTGTCATTAGAAACTTAAGACAAAGGGGGAACAAATGTTTTGAAGAAATTAATTTGTAAATTCCAGTTTGAGGTTTCCCAAAATTTGTGTTGAAGTGGGAACATGAGTTTGTTTTGATGTTTGACTGGTGTGGGCATGCCATCCTTGTGGGATGATGGCTAATGAGGATTCATGGAAATAACACTATAGGACAATATGCTCACGTTTTATGACTCCAAATGTTAGGCTCCAAAATCAGGGTCCAACAATTGTGGTATCAGAGCAAGAGTTGGGTTTCGAAAAAGGGATCTAACATTTCTGGTATCAGAGCATGAAGATGAATCGATAATTGTTATAAGATTTCACTAAAATAGCCCTTCAGGGTAATAAGCTCACGTTACATGATTCCAAGCGTTGGGCACCGGAATCAAGCGGGGTCTAACATTTATGATATCAGAGGCCATAATTAGGATCTTACATGGTCAACTTTTGGAATATGTGTCAATCGCAAGGGCGATTGTTAAGAGTTCGGGCTAATAGAAATAGTGAGAAGAATAATGATCTGTTAGAATGTGAGAAAAATGAAAAGTTTATGGATATTTAGAAATAAGAAATATTACGTAGTTCGATATGTTAGACAGGGATTCATTATTGTGATTATGTTAGTGAATATGGTGATGGAATTTGGTTGTGGATACGTACATGAATGGATATGGATGTGAAGATATTTTTATGATATGACTGAGAAGAAATAGAGACATAGGTGGAAATGACCAGATTTAAGGTGTACAAGCAAATTGGAATTGAAAAGTTGAACTTGGAAGTTAGAATGATTGTTTAATTGCTGTGATAAGAGTTATGATATGGCACAAGAAGGTATTAGTGGAATTGAGATCAGAATTTCATAATGATTATGCATCAATAATTTTGAATTGATTAAGGATATACACATCGAAGATTCATGAGATGAATGATATATATAGTAAGGAGAAAGTTTAAAAAAAAATACATGCAAGATAGGATTTTATGGGTGAATGAGATTAGGAAAAAAGATGAAGAATTGAATGAGAAGAGTTAATGCATTCAATATAGTAGTTAAACTATTAAGATATTAGAAGAGGTAAATCCTAGAAAAAAAGGAGTATATTGAAGTTAAAATAGGATGACTTTGATGATACACACCTAAGCATATGCGATAGTAATTATATTGAGGTTTGGTAATTAGAACATTATGACCTTGTAAGAACGATAGAAATTGGTCTTTTTGAGGTATTAAGAATGGTTGATAATGTCATGATGATAACAGTTGATTGATAAAGTTTGAATGAACAGTATAGATGATAGTAGCAAGAAATCTTCTTTCGAAGAAGAAATTGCATTGAATTAGGTTAAGCAGATCAGATAGTCTATATTAAAAATGATCAATGAAAGAACAAATCAGAAATGAACATGTTGTGATTCAAAAGTGAGTATTAGAGTATTATTTCTGACAAAGACACAAGCATGAAGTGTAGAATATGCTATTGAGAGTGTATACATTGTGTTTGATGTAAAGCATCCAACTATATGATTAGATTCTTAAAATTAGGGTGGCATTATTGCTAATATGAGGAGTATATAGGTCCATATTATATTCTGTATAAATATGTTCGGTAGATACAAATTGGACCTGAAGAATGTGTTACAGACATTGGAAGTTAAGATTGGAGATAAATTGAAATGTGTGGAGAAGTTAGTATGAATGAGCAGACAGTAGAATAATTCAATGTGAAATCAGAGGAAATCGAATGAATTGAGAGAATCATTCTGTAACATCCCATTACTAGTGGGAAGGTTATGTTGGTTAATGTGAGTAACTAACGAGAGTTAGAGATGCATTTCCATGTTCATGCATGATATGTCATACACTGATACGTGAAATAGTGAATTTATTTGCACATAAAAATAATTGTACATGTATTCATGAATAATTTTGGGTATAATCGGATTGATTGGTGAAATTTTGAGAATTCGGAATGTTTTGACATTGGAAATATTAGTGGTTAGTGGAATTATGGCATTTGTAAATTTTGGGAAATTTAGGAATAAACTTTGGGAATTATAGAAAATAGGAAAAAGGAATCAAAAGAATATTAGGGAAATTGGATTGTA
>JANZLC010000201.1:27337193-27353430 GCA_026413385.1 Erythroxylum gracilipes
TATGATGATAATTGTCTTTATTTATATTAATTGTGGTTATTATTTATATATAAAATATTTAAAAATTATTGTCATTTTATATTAATTGTCATTATTATTTATTATTAAAATTTTTGAAAGCATGCTTGATATTATACAGTACAACTGTATAATATAACAATATGGACTATTTTGTAATTTTTAAAAATTTTAGGGACTATTTTATAAATTTAAAAAATTTCCCAAAATGGTACCCAGTACTAATTGATACCGGTACAGTTCCATTCCAGAGCTCAATCCAGTACCGAATTCGGTACTATATTCATGTCATTGCATCTAAGTCAACCACTTTCTACTTTCCAGTTCACACGTCACGTTTTAGTAATGTTATTCAGTAATAAATAATTATTCTTTTAAAGATATTTTATACAGACTGAGGAAACCGACACGTTTCTCTCCGGTGGTCACGTTCACCGCCAACACCGGTCCCCTTCTAAAAGCCCACGAATTTTTATAATCCACACAAAATAAAGAGCAACATCAACTGCCCTTTTTCTTCTTCAACTAACGTAACACACACGGACACCAATCGATGCCACACCTCCTTCTCCCAAGTAGCTAGCCTGCCTTCTACCTTGTGTCTCTTTAATTCAAGCCGTTAGCTTCATAATCAACCCTTTTAAATCCACCCCAGGTTCTTCATTAACAATATTCCTTCTTCTTCACCTTTTGTATATACAGTATAAAGGGCTTTCCTTTCCATTGCTAACCAAATTTTCCTCGTTCGTAGATTGAAATTGGATCTTTATCTGTTGGAATCTGTTCAATTGACTTTCTGGGGTTGGGTTTTTATAGCTTTTATTGTCGTTTATGTTGTTTATTTGGGGCTTTAGAGTGATTTGATTGATGGGTGATGCTTAGTTTCGCTTGTTGGGGGAGTCGAAATTGTAGTTTCTTGCTAATCAAGTTGGTATTTTTTATCGTTTAGAAGCCTCTGTCTTGCTCTCTCTCTCTCGTATTTTAGAGAATATTGTGGGAATTGTATGGCTTTTTCGCAAAGGTTGGTTCTCTCTGTTTAGTGTTTGGATTTTGTGGTCTGGGTGTCTGAGTGGATTGGGGGTGATTGAGGTTGAATTAAGGAAGGTTGTGCTGGAATCCATAAAAGTCAGAAAGGGTATCGGTTTTGAGGAAGTTGTTTCTAACTAGAGCTGTTATTTGCTCAAACTTGTCTTTGACCATGGCTGATTCGATTGCGGCAACTTCTCTTATTGGGCATAGACCCCTTCAGAAGGGACTTTCTGTTAAGAATGGTTCCTATAGGAAAAAAATTATGCGCAACTGCCAGTTTCCTAGAACTGTGTTTATGGGTAGAAGACTCGTCTCCAGTCTTTTTTCATTTCCTAAACTGAAAGCTGATAGGCCAGTAAACACGCCGATTAAGGCTCTGGCAATGGAACTTACTAAGGAGGCTTATTCATACAAAGAGCAAGATAGAATTCCAAGCGCATGGTACCAGGTTGACACCAGTGTTAGTGAGAAACCAGGTTTGTGGCCACCGGAGAACAGAGCTGATAATCCCTCTCTGCATAATCCCTTGCTTCGACAAGAAAGGATGGGATGTGGATGGTTAGGTGCCATCTTTGAGTGGGAAGGTGTCATAGTTGAGGATAATCCTGATCTTGTGAGGCAAGCCTGGCTAGCCCTTTCTCAAGAAGAAGGAAAGTCTCCTCCTCCTGCGTTTGTTTTGAGACGTATCGAAGGTATGAAGAATGAGCAAGCAATTTCTGAAGTTTTGTGTTGGTCAAGAGACCCAGCAGAGCTAAGAAGAATGGCTGCTAGGAAAGAAGAAATTTACCAGGCATTGCAAGGTGGGATATATAGACTACGAACTGGTTCTAAAGAATTTGTAAATGTTTTAATGCATTACAAAATACCGGTAGCATTAGTTTCCACACGCCCACGAAAGACTCTTGAGAGTGCAATTGGAACCATAGGGATTGAAGGCTACTTCAATGCTATTGTAGCTGCAGAAGATGTTCACCGTGGGAAACCTGATCCTGAGATGTTTATTTATGCTGCGGAGCTTCTACAATTTATACCAGAACGGTGTATAGTATTTGGCAACTCCAATCAGACAGTGGAGGCTGCCCATGATGTTAGAATGAAGTGCGTGGCTGTTGCTAGTAAGCATCCTGTATATGAGCTTAGTGCTGCTGACTTAGTGGTGAGGCATCTAGATGAGCTTTCAATTGTTGATCTGAAGAATCTTGCTGATATTGAATCACCAGAGTTCAGGTCAGAGCTGGAGCCGGAGCTGGAGCCAGAGGAGGATAGTGACCGATCTACCTCGGTGGGGGTTGATGATATTTTCTGGTAACTCCTACAAGTTGTACAGTTTGTTCATGCTTTTATCCATTTAGTAAATGAAGATAGTCGTGTAATATCATTAGCATCATTGCAGCCGCTTGATCCCTTGGTATACATGAAGGGAAATAGTGGAGAATAGGGAAAGAAACAAAAACAGGAAAAGAAATTAGAAAAGAAAAGGCAGTCTATATTGGACTACCTTATGTTTCATGTATGTATAATCTGTACAATGTATAATTATGTCTTTCAATGCTTTGTTTAGTAGTGCTTCTCTTCTTATACTTATTGACTTCTGTAAATTATGAAAAGCTTTGTCATTGAGCATCAGGCAATCTGATCAAACTATCAGACTGCTCAAGTTTCTCAAAGATACAGACGTCGGCGTTCCTTGCAAGAACCTCCTCCATTGTAGAGCCTAACGATGGTGATGAAACCTCCTTTGTTATGTGCTCAAAATCCGTAACCAGCAAAGGTTGGTTAGGATGTTTTCGAGCTTTGTTATTGGACTCTGCTTCTCAAGCAGTCGAGGTTTTGATAGGTTAGTTCTTTACTGGTCATCGAAAACGTCAACAGCCAACCTGTTGTAACGAGAACCTGCACAAGACTACAAGCAGGGAATTTCTCATGTTTTTGATCCTTCAGACTACAAATCTTTAGATGAATTTAGCGTGCCCGTCACTCTTGGCTTAGTTGATGAATCTAGACGTCATATCTTTCTAGATGAATGTAGCAAGCCCATCACTTTTGACTAAGTTGATGAATCTTGACTACGTATCTTTCTAGATTGAATTTAGCATTCCCATCACATTGGACTTATTCAACTACGGAGTCGTGCTTAAATTCATATTGAAGAGTCAGTTTAAATTTTCCAATTAATTAACGAATTGCAAACTCAGCTGCTGTGACTTTTTTCGCCACGGAAAGTGAACGTCCAAATCCAGGCATGGCTTAGTCCAACCTCCATTCGGTTACACAATACAATAAAGTCTCTGTTCCCAATTAATTAGTGGTCTGCAAGTCAGATTGAATCAATGAGTTAAGAGTATCACATGCTCAAATATGCCCTATAAATGTTGTCAAAATATTACAGTGCTGATGATTGTGAGCATGTTTTATGTCATTTTAATAACAAAGAAGGTTATTATAATGAGAAAAATGTTGAATGTTGTTTAAATATGGTTTTATATAAAAATTGCAATGTTTTGAAAACCGGATCGAACCAGACCTGTCGGTTCGATCGGTGACCAGTCAACTATCTGGTCCTGTTCACTTTTAAAAACCGATTCTCAATTGAACTAATGAGAACCGGTCCGACCATTGGTTCAATAAATTTTTAATTTATTTTTTTTGTATATTTTTGTATATTTTTTAAATATTATTAATATTATATATAATTAAATATAATTATTGCATAATTATGATGCCGCACCGGTTTGACCGGTGTTTGACCGGTACGAACCGATCAAACCGGTGACTAGTAAGACCTCTAGTTTGATGTCCGATCCGGGTTTCAAAACACTGAAAAATTGTGTGTGTTCTTTTTCTTTGCTAGGACCTCTAGTTTTCAAATATGAACTATACATGAGTGCATAAAATTTCTTTTGCTAAAAATTTAGAAGATGATAGATGGGCATATGATTTTGTATATATTTAGCGGACAAAATATGTTCATGTGATAATTTAGGTATTAACTCACCTGACAAAAAATAGTTTTGACATTAGTTAGTGCACTTCTATAATTGAAATTTCATTCCTATCATTAGAGTATTTTGGACTCTAATCATATTATTCAATTTTTAACTACCAATAATAAGTCTAGACAGGAAATTTTTACGATAATAAATCTTCTTTTTCAATGTCTTATTCTCATAAAATAAATTGTACTATTTGCTATTAGAAACAATCACACTCTTAGAATATATCATTTCTTATGTTTTACATTTTAATTTTTTATTCTTAATCATACATGCTTCTAAGGGTTTTTCGATCTCTTTATACTTATAATAGAGTTCTTTTTTTTTCCTTTCATACTTATGGCCTTTAAATATTCAACTGCCTCATCATATGAAAGCTCAACATTAAAATCATTATTATCATCATAATAATTAGATTAAAAGGATACTTCAATATTGTTGGCCACAAAATGCATAGGAGTCACCTTATTATTCAATTCTCCACTTTCAGAATTAGTTGTGTGATCCCTGGTGGCCTATAATGCTCTCTTTTTCTTTAGGTTCTGCTTCTCATTCTTTTAACTTTATTCTTAATTGTCATCTAGATTCGCATGAAGCTAATATCATTATGACAATCAATATCATACGTAAGATTAAGTTTGTACTAAATATCATGATCTTTTTTACACCTTGAAACATTAGAAAACACAGGTCTATCTAATGTGAAAATAAAAAGATATATTGCCTTAACATTAAATATAACGAGTTCATTGTCATTTCTATGCTACCCCTTCATCTTTGCAATCTCTTATAAATCAAAATCTTCGATCATTAGAAAGACTTTCATTCCAATTCTGCAAAAGCAAATAATCATTTTGGTTGAAAAATGAAGTAATATTAATATTTTTACCTTCTTGACTAAGAAGAGATGAAAGTTGTACTATAATAATCTTTACTCAAATTTTGTTAAAAATTTATATGCAATAAATGAGACTTACTATGATATTAATTGTTGGTCCCTGAATAGCATACAAGAGAAGGCTAAATTATATGTGTTTACCTTTTAGCCTATTTGATAACTAATGAATTGAATTGTTTATTTTAATGAATGATTATGGAAAATTCAAATAAAAATAATCTCATAAAAATTCAATATTAGAAATAATGAGGGAGTAAGAAAAGAGAAATAAAATATAGTTCATGAAACAATCTTTAGCCTACAACCACTTTCTAATCCTTGCTTAAAAATTCATTATTTTCTTCCTTTAATGTGTGAAAAAGACACCTCCGTACAACTTCTTTTCTGCCACGGGTGAAGTGAGACTCATTGGAACTTCTTGCTTTGTCATTAGTAAAGAGTAACCCTTTACAAATCTTATTAAAGGTCAATAGAAAACTTTCACAAAGTGTAAGTCAAGTAAAATTTTTAATTGTAACAACTTCACAACTATACAGTTCAAAAGTTCCTTTTCTTTTTTCACATCAATTAACTAAAGGTATATATATGATATGTAATTTGCATATGTGCCTTTTTTTGCCACGAGTGAAGTGAAACCTTTTAAAACTTCTTGCTTTGTCATTAGTAAAGAGTAACCCTTTACAAATCTTATTCAAGGTCTATAGAAAACTCTCACAAAGTGTAACTCAAGTCAATTTTCTAATTGCAACAATTTCACAACTATATAACTCAAAAGATCCTTTTTTTTGCATCAATTAACTAATGGTATATATATGATATATAATTTGCATATATGCTTCTTAGATTCTTAAGGTTATGAAAGACTCTCTAGTGTGCTAAAGGTTCTTTTCAAAATTCAATTTTGGTCTATTTATACCCAAAATCAATATAAATGGTAATTAGATACACAAACTAGGTATTACAATAATAAGTTTTTGGGCACATTCAGGTATCCTTGTTCTGTTCAATAGGGGTTTGGCTAATCTATGTCTTAACCTAATAGACATCACATATTTAGAACTTTTTCTTCTTTCTCCGATTAACCGATCTAAACCCTTAGGTTAGTCGAAACCTTTATAAGAACTAAGTTAAAAACCAAAACTTCCAAGTGTTTTTCAATGATGAAAACACACCTTCTTGATAATAAATTGATTGAAAATCATTTCAAAATCTACCCAACATTTATTTGAATATCAATAGGCTTTCCTCAAATATCAAAACAAAATTCTTCTTAATTATTAAAGGATTTATGTGCTATGACTATATGCAAATGATCATACAATTATTGAGCCCTTAATTCATTAACATAACCAAGATAAAGTTACAATAAGGATTACAATGATTTTTAAATCTTGATGTACTTGATTCCTTATTATTATTTTAATTGAATTGTCCCGAAGCTCTCTTGAGTTGCATATGTGCTCCACTTTGGTTATTTTCTTTATCTTTTAATTGCTTAATTTTTTCAGTTGACTTCTTTGCTCACTCTACTCTTCCTTTGATTCTTTCATATATTTTCTAATTTTAGTTGTAATAAATTTATTAATAACACCAAAAGAAAATTCATTAATAGCACTATGTTCTGTTATCATCAAACTATGAATTAGGATCTCATTTAGTCCATTATAAAACAATCACTATTTATAAGTTAGGTGGTAATGGGAGGGATACTTAGATACTTTATAAGTACCCTTATTGAAACTCTTTGTTGTAGTTGAAAGGTTGCTTGCTTTAGTAGAGAAAAAGATTTGAAACTTGGAAAGGTTAACAATTAGCCTTGATACATCCTTAAAGTGATTTATTTTATCAATGAACACCTTAATAAAGTAATAATCAACATGAGAAAAGAGGATATCATTTGCAAAAAAAAATGAAAAGTTTAAAATTAGAACAATATAATGAAATTTGAATTAACAAATGATAGAAATAGATTTATAGATTTATTAATATGAGAATTAACATTTCTATCACCAAAGCAAAAAAGATAAGGAAATAAGAGATCTCCACATCTAGTCCTCTTTTCACCATTAAATAATTAAGTGGGTTATTTGTTTGCAAGAACATAATAGGATACAATAGAGTTATAGGCATAATGAAAAAAATGAGAATAAAACTCTATTACCTTTAAAAGAAGTGAAAAGCTCTCATTGATATAGTCAAAAACTTTTCTAAAAGTTATTTTATCAAACATCTTTTATTGTCAGTGACTTTTTTATCATCCTTCATTAGCTTCTAAATGATTAAGATGTTATTCCAATATTTTTCTTAAGCACAAAGGTTGATTAAGAAGAAGAGATGATAAAATGTATAATAACTTTAAGTCTAACTACTAGCTTATTAGAAATAGTTTTGTAAATAATGTTAGAACAATTAATTGACTTATGATTATTAATAGAATTAGGATTGAGAATTTTGGGGATGATATAGATGAAGGTACAATTTAATTCTTTTAAAAGAATCTTATTAAAGAAGAAATTTAGGATAACGTGAGTACTTATTAAAATCCTTTCTAACATAATTTTAATAATAATGATTGAAGAGGTAATAACCTTTGTCCTCAAACTAAACCCTTATGGTTTAATAAATTGGCCTAATTGTATTTTTAATATTTGTACTAAAATATAGGTCATGATAGTTGACCATGCCATGTATCCTCATATTGCATATAATAGAGATGAAGGTACAAATGATAGGTAAATTTATCATAATTACCTAAAAAGAACTCAAAACTAAGTAAAAAAAAGGTAATTTAACCTCAAACCAAGCAAAATTCTTAAGAAAATATATCCATTTTCATTAACATCAGTTGCCTAACGAGCATAATATATATACATATTTTTTACTAATTTCTATGCTATTTTTAATATAAATTACCTTGGTTTAATCAAATTTTGTTATATTTTAGGATGAAAATTGTCAAGAATTAAAGAATATTTCAAGAAAATTAAGAAGAAATCTTAATTGTGGCAAAACCATGGTTTGATGCAAGCTCGTGTGCCAGCTTGTGTTCTTTTTAAAAACTTTAATTTGAATATGTCACCAATTACATGGGTGGATAGAAGTCATGTCAATATGAATATAAACAAATAATGTAAAGCATGATCATGGACATAGGGGTGTATGTGCCTATGTAATTTCCAAAAATAGAACTAAGAACTAGTACAAATGTAACGCCCCACTCCCACAAGACCCGAGCCCGACATCGACGGTGATATCCGAGTCCGAGCTCCGCAAGGGTGGCGTGTTACATCAGTCAGTTCATCAGAAAATCCGTAAACTTATTTTTCTCAATTATCAACAGTATGCAGAAGTATAGGGCTTAAGCCCTTTTCATTCATATAATGCAATTAAATTCTCATATGACCAATTGGGCTCTTTCACAAAATTTCAGGTCCTAACCCCTTCAAGGTCAGGCCAGGTTCGGGTCGTGCCTAACCTGGCCCGGCCCGACCCGATCCATTGGCTAGGCAGTTATGACTTGGGTCGTGGCCAGACTAGCCGATGGCTGCCGCCCGATCCGTCTATCCTTTTTTTTAATAACAAAACAACGTCATTTTTGACAAAATAATGTTGTTTTGCACCTTTCTTCGCCGACCAACTCAGGCCACAGGCCAAAGTCGAGCTGGGTTAGGCCAAGACTACCATCCTTACTAACAAGAGATGCCTATATGTAGAAAAGAAATAGTGAGAAACACCATCAAAGACATGGGCATGTATATTGTGTAGAAAAGAAATAGTGAGAAACACCATCAAAGACATGGGCATGTATATTCCCTTATAATTTTCCATATGAGAAGCAATGAGAAACAAGGCCTAGGACATCACCATGCCCTAGAATGTGCTTGCCACTGAAGTTTTGCATAAATAAAGATGAAAACCCTAAGTTAAAGAGTATTCTTGTGTTTTTATAATTAAGGTTAACTCCCCAAAGAAAAGAACAAGACCATTAAGAAACATCAACAACTTGTTTTTCAAAGAGAAGTTCAAAACTGAAGTTTTGTATAAATAAATGTGAAACTCCAAGTTAAAAAGACATTTGTTTCTTCTGTTTTTATAATTAGGGTTAGCTATCTAGAGAAAAAAACTAGAACTTTGAGAAACATCAGGATGTTGTTCTAAAAGGGAAGAAGTTTAAAATTATTCCCAATTTAAGCATATCCATTAGCAAATATTGATTGACTCTAGTATTTTCATCTATCTTTGATTTATTTATCTTGTGTTATATTTATTAGGTTGGACATGATGATGATTGGCTAATTATTTCATATATCTTAGTAATAAGGATCTCTAGTTATTGACTTTGTATAGATTGATTTAATTTTATTTGCAAACTAATGTTTTATCTCTGATAAATATCTTTGAGTGCTTTTAATGCAAATTTAATCAAAGATAACAATTAGATCAAATTGTAGTTTTCATGTAGATGATTCAACAAACTTTCATGTGAGTGAGCATGACCTAAAAATTAAGAGTTACATGGGATAACAAACATAGGCTTATATAAATTTTTTATTGATAAGTTAAAATCTTTCATGAAATTTCACAAATTTTAATATATTTTAGGGTGGTGTTAATTGCATAGAAATACTAGTTAATCAAATTGGAAATAGATGGTTATAACTCGACTAAGAGCAATTTATTACCTTATCAAGGTTCTCCAATCTAGATTATAAAACTTTCTTGATAAAATGAATCATTACTATAAAGATAGTATTAGAAAGCTCTTATCTAGAAACTCATTCAATTAGTTGCTTTTATCTTTTAATTAGTTGTTTTGATTTATGGAATATGTTTGGTTTAGTTTTATTTTATTTTTAATCTTAAACAACTTTTTAATTAATTAATTAGGTAATAATAATGAAGTTTACTAGATTTTTCATCACTTCTTCGTGGGATCAATATTTTATTTAGTATTGTATTACTATTAAATGGTAGGTTTACTCAAGTAAAAGTTTGTATAAAAGAAGACTTAAGTAGGAACCGATTTTTGACTCCATCTCTAAATTGTCTTTCTTTCAAGAGACCTTGTTTTGTCTTTTGCCCGGGAATAAATCTTCTGTTCCTCCTTGTTTCCAAGTCATCCCATCTATTCAATTTTTGTGAATCTCATTTATTGAATTGATGGATTTTTATAAAATAGAGTGGGCACACATAATAATGAAAAGAGGTGATCTAGTTTACTTTTAGCTCCTTTCCATGTGTCACTTCTCCATTCGTGAATTTCACCATGCCACATATCTATAGGTATAAATCGTAAATGGTTACATGCTTTATTCCAAGTGCCCACTCAAAAGTTAACAAGGTCCTCCTATAGTTACTAATATTTACCATGTAACTAAATGAATTTGGATCATAAATTTAAATTTTTATCAAAATAATAAATTTTTATCAAATTTTAGAAAAACCTAAAAAATAACTTAGCCTTTAGATCTTCTGAGACTAAATTTTGTCCGTCCAATTAAGCCATATAGAAGGTTCTTTTAGAAGAGGAGGATCTAACGTAGCTGCGAGTTCCAAAACCTCCACCCTCTCTTAAAAAGTTTCCCAAACTCCAACTGAATAACATCCCGTAAACCACTATCCACCACTGTGTATTTATAGTTTTCGATTAAATATTTTCATAATCTTGATTTTTTTTCCAAAAAAACTTAACCTATTTTCAAGAAGAAAGAAACCAAGAAAATATCCATTGTTATATCGACACTCAGGATTGAAACAAATCTCACAATCTGATTCGCAAATAGATGGCTCTATCATATTTTTGATTATGTGTTTTCTACCTTTAACCTTCAACTTATCATTTTATTATTTTAATTATCACGTTTAATTCAGTCCATTTATAAAGGAGTAATTCAGACCATTTATCTTGAGTTTAATTTTTCCATAAATGATAAATCTCTTCAACAAAATAGTCAAAATTCAAAATATTAATTTAGACCTACAGGTCCATTAAGATCAATTCTCCTTTTTATTTTACTAATTTACTTTAGTTTGGTCTTTGGTCCGTAAATTCTTTAGGTTTATTTTTTTTGGGCCTTTAGGCTTTTTAGGATCATTTTTTAGTAATTTTTTATCCTATATCTGAACTTACATTTTAGGCATAACATTCGCCCTCCCTTTTAAGTAAGTAGAATTGTTAAAATTCTCAGGCCCATTTTACCAAGATTAGTCAAAGTTGTGATTAGTTTGTATTTATTGGGCTTGTAAGCCCATTTCTTTCTAGAAACTATAGGTCTTAGATTTTCCATTCCAACCTCATTTAGCTCAAGGCTATTTAGTTTAAATACTTTATTTTTCACCCCATTTAAAATCTTAATTTCAAACCAAAACCGCTTAGTTCAAGTTTACAATATCATTTAATTTTTTATTGGTTTAATTTATTCTAATTTATCTTTTTTTAAATTCAATTAAAATTCTAATCTATTTACTTTAAGCCCTTAAATCATCATCTTAAGTTTTCTCCTTATCATCGAGTCTCACGACGCACTTTTAAATATTCTCACTTTATTTAAGTTCTGAATAAAATAATAAATTTTAAGTATTTAATAAAATTTTATTTATTTGATTTTTCAACATACTTTTAAAATTCTTATAACAATTTTTTAAATAAGTACTTAAAAATAACATAAGATGTCTAATACTGTTTATATTTTATAAAAATAATTTTGAATTTAGACACTAAATGTTTAATTTAAATTTTATTTATTTTTTAAATTAAATACTTGATAACTAAATTTTTAATCAATATTTAATCACCGTCGTTATAAAATGCATCTCATAACTAATAGGTGTAATTTATGCTATATTTTGATAAGTGTTTTAGTGTGTTTTTAGGTGTGGATTAGATGATTATCATATGTTTAAGCTCAGGATAATGTTATTGTGAATTTTTGTTTATATTATAAGTATTTTGTCGGTTAAGAGCACAATTTTATCTTAGTTCTATGTTTCTTAAGGTGTTTGATGTGTTAGTGGTGGAGATTAGATTATGGAAGAATCAAAGAAGGTGGACGTGCATGGAGCACTGCATGATCTTGCAATTAGGTGTGCACGATCGTGATAGAAAGTAAAATTCTAGATGCACAACTGTGACACCCAGATGCACGGTTATGATAGAGGCTTTCCAAGTATGAAAATTTTCATCTGTTTTAAGGCTTGGAGCATTTTTTGAAACTGATCAAAGAGGGGAAACCTTAAAAAGAACTATTTAAGAACTATTTAAGAACGTGGAAACACTTCAAAAAGGTGGCCGCCATCTTGCAAAAGTGGATCAAATAAGGTAGATTGAGAAGTACATATAGATTTCCAGTTTCCCAAGTCAAGCTTCGAATAGAGTTTTTTTTCTTTCCCTTTTGTTATTTTCATCATACTTGATGTGTAAAATGAATTTCTAGATGTCTATTACATTTATGGTGTTCTAATTTCTAGATTAGGGTTTATTCCAAATTTATTTTATGAACTTGATTATTATTGATTTAATACAAAATTCTGGTGTTGTGATAATTGTGCATTTCATACTTTGACAGTAAATCAAGCCAGTGAGTTAAAAGTAATCTGATTAAATTGCGCAATGAGAGTTAGTAGTTTAATAAGTGACGCGATTATCAAATCAACTATCATTCAAAGAGAGATCTTATGTGAGAACTTGATTGTCCAATACATAACGTCAGATCTAGTTGAAAACATTAGGAAATTTTTGTGAATTGAGAGGTTACACAATCTGAAATTTTCGGATTCAATTTGGGTTAATCAATTAAGGTTAATTGGTTAGGTCTTGAGAGAGAGTAATCAATCCCTTCGGAAATCCGAGATTGACACATAATTTAATCAATTAGATTTTAGGGAATAAAATAATGAAAGAATAAATCCTAATCATAAGTATTCATCCTTGATCAACCTTAATTCAATTTGACAGCTCAATTGTTATTTGTTTATTTGCTTGATTTTATTTAATTGTTTTATTTTATGTCATTATTTTACTTAAATCATATTTGAATACCTTAGAGAAGGTTAGGTTCAATTAGTTTTATTCATTTCCTCATGGGATCGATACATTTTGATACTACAATATACGATCAGTATACTTGCAAGTATTTTGGGTTTTATTAGATATAAAACTTGCTTAACAGTAACATGAGCTACAATTAATGTAATATACAACTGTAGCAAGATGACACTTTATGCTGGACCCCGCTTTCGGAGCCCAGCATTTGGAGACATCTAACAGAACAATACTTATCCATAACCCTATAGAACTTGTTTAGGGACAAAGGGAATAATTTTCCCTGTAGAAGTCGGATTAAACAATTCCTTAGACTATTCGAAGGAAGACTTCAAGATCTATAACTTGCATGAAGACCTTGAAGACGGATTCTATTATCTGGAAGGTCAAAATTTGACCAAACGAATCAAAATGAACAATGCATAGAAGAAGCGGAGGGTCAACTATAAAGAAAACAGAAAGCAAATGAATGCGGAAAGCAGACGAATTGGAGCAGACGAATGCGCGGAGTAGACGAATGCGGAAAGCAGACGAATGCACGAAGCAGACAAATGCAGAAAGCGGACGAATATACGGAGCAGACGAATGCAAAAAGCAGACGAATGTTTGGAGCAGACGAATGCGGTCAACTTAAGACGAAGCAAAGTCAACTTAAGACGATACAACTCTTAAGACGAATGGGGTCAACTTAAGACGAAACAAAGTCAACTTAAGACAATGCAACTCTTAAGATGAATGACGTCATCACAGACGAAACATCTTTACAGACGAAACAATTTTATAGACGATACGTCTTCACAAACGATATGACGTCATCACAGATGAAATAAATTTCCTTATAAAGACCTTAACCTTTGACTCCTATGTCCAAATAATTCACACTATATACCGATGGAAAGCTAGAAGGATAAACTACAACTTTAGAAGGCAACTTTGACTAATTTAGTCTAAATTGGTCCAGTTTTTTCCTTGAAGTCGGCACACAATTTCTCCACTTAGGAGAGACTTGGATTTTGAAATGTGCAACTACCTAAGACACATGCACATACACGTGGGGAACTTTTCAGTTCTAACTCATTTTCCAAAACCACAAAAGCTTGACTTAACACAAATTACAACATATACGAAATGCTCAATGTTTACATGCTTATACAGCTATCCAAAATGATCTAACTAACTTAGTTACAAAAGTTCCTAATATATTGGAGTTTCTGATGCCTTACAAGGATTGCTACTCTTCTTGTTCTACACCTGAGGAAGGAATAGTGGGGTGAGGTATATAGCTCAGTGGCTAATATTTTTATAGCCGTTGGCAATTAACCAAAGTCAAGCATATGTATGTGTACACATATACATATATGTTTGGCAATTCAAGCATTCATTAATTTAGCTCAAAACTCATAACATTTAACACTCATAATGATTCATGCTTGACAATTCAATTATGCAATGTACAAACAAATGGCATGAGAGTTTTGTGGAACAAAACAGAGAAACCGAAGTTTACTCCGTGAATAAAACGAGTCCAATTACTTAGGATCTCGTTGCCTCAAACAGGCAGCCAGGAGAAGACTATAGGTCAACGTGCACGACTAACGAAACGGATTTCTCTCTTGCCCAAACAAAGCACATATTCATTTCATGCTCAAAACATTTCATCAAATGCTTTCATACTTTTCATGCTCTTTCTTTTCTTCTCACTTAATTCAAAATGTTATAACCTCTTTCAAGGTACAACACAATTACAAAACATGCACAGTCATAATAATTCCAGCAAATCCATTTCACGATTTAACATACACACACATAGGCAAGAATTTGCCCAATTATACAATAACTATAAATACATTACCTACCTAATTAGCTTGCAAAAATCCAAATCAAGCTTGTCTTTTCCCTTGCTCTTGGGTAGGATTCCCTTTGGTTTCCTAAAACAACCAAGGTTTCATTCAAAACAACATTCCAATAACTTATAAACTTCAAAACAAGGAAATCACAAAAGTGAAATCACAAATCTAACTTACCCACAGTCCATCTAGGTTAGAAAATTTAATATCTAGTTTAGAAACCCTAAAATCAATTGGCTTCTCCTAATCCACCTTCTTCCCACAAGAACCCCTTTTGCTCTTTAACTCCTTCATCCTCCATACAACTCATTTCTTTAATAAAGCAAGAAGAAAAGATGGTTAACCTACCTCAACAACTTGATTTCTCTTCTCTTCTTTTCACCGAAACCTCTCTTCTTCTCTCTTATTTTCGTTTTTCTCTTCTTTCTCCTTGGTTCTTACGACACTTCTCTCTTCTTCCAATACAAAACCATTTTTAATGGTCTTTTTCCCATTTTACCCTTCATTTACCTTGTCCTTACCATTTTGCCTCTTCTTTCATTTAATCCCTCTACTATTTCCTTTAAGCTAACTTACTTCTAACCTTCCCATATTAATTCTAATCTCTATTCATGCCACTAAATAAATGACTAAATAAACAAATAATCCAAAAATTGAATAATCAACAAATAAACCAATCACTAAAAATTGGAAAAAAATTTGGGGTCCAACAGTATGATAATGACCTTTTTATCCTTGCAAGTCAAGTGAAGCAAGTTTTACACCTCAATGATACTGTATTAGGCAACAATTGGAAGGTTGTCCAAAAGTTTCAACATTGAAATCTCTTCAAATTTTTTGAAAGGGTTAATGGTCTAATCAGTGAGGATGGTGATGAAGTATATTAAAAGATTGAATCGAAGTTGAACAATGAAGGAATTCGAATAGAAGATGCAGATATTTCATCATTCCATAAGAGACATGTTGATCTCAATATAGTACAAGTGGATGAGATATAAGCCAATCTTATCGTAAAAAGAGATGAAGACTATCGTAAAGATGAATTATATGACAATGATGATACTTTGGCCGAATATAATTGTGATGAAGAGTCGAATCATAATGTAATTAATTATGATGACGATGATGATTTTCAAGATCTTGATCAAGATGATTGAAGGTAAAAAAAAATTATTGTTTATATGGGATTGCTATTTATATTGTTTGAAAACTAATAAGCCACTATTTTAATTAACTTATGAGTAGCAATTTTATAGCCTAATAATTGTTCTCCATCGGTCAAAGATAACCCTTTATATGTAAAGGAGGTTTTAAAGTATTGATATCCATTTAGAAAATTAAGTGTTTACAGATATATAAGAGGGGAATCTTTGATTCTAGCTTTTTCTTAGAAATTTTGTAAAAGCATGTA
>JANZLC010000201.1:27356091-27386477 GCA_026413385.1 Erythroxylum gracilipes
TTACATCTCAGCATGCTAGGTCTAATGCTGGAATGGAGGTTTGTAGTATTATACTGGAAGATAGAGAATTTTGGTCGCAATGTCAATTTGTTATCTGAGTTTGTGAGCCTTTGGTGAGGGCGCTTTGGCTAGCTGATAGTGAAGAAAAGCAAACAATAGGTTACATTTTTTATGCTATAAAGAGAGTGACGGAAGCAATTAAGGCTAATCTGAAAATTAGGCCTTCTTTATACACACCATTTCTCTCAATCATTAATGAGAGAAAGGAAAGATAACTTTCTTCTCCATTTTTTGCAGCTAGGGCATTTTTGAATCCTAGTGTGTATTTTAGACTAGATCTTGCAAAGCAAGCTGAAGATAGTAGAGGAATGCTTTTCACAATTACAACAACTGTTCCTCATTACGAAATGCAAGATTTTTTAAGCTCACAAATAGAGCTTTATAAGTTGCCTTATAGGGATTTTGGAATGCCAATTGCTATTCGACAAAGAGGAAAACTTTCTGCAGGTATTACTTATTTCTTATTTATTGAAAATTAATTATCACTTTATTTTGTTTATAATACTACTTTTGTTATCTTATAACTTGCAGTTTCTTGGTGGGATCAATTCGAAAATTGTATTCCAGAATTGAAAAGGTTTACGATTCGGATTTTAAGTCAATGTGTAAGTACAACTAGGTGTAAATGAAACTGGCGCACATTTGAATTTACCCACTCAAAGAAAGGGAATAGATTGGAGCATAAGAGGTTGAATGACTTAGTTTATGTTCGTTACAATTTAAAGCTTCGGGAAAGATATGTTATTTTCATTATTAACATTATTAATTTTGATATAATTTCTTATAATTTTCTAATAATTAAAGTTAATTGTTTACTAGAAGTCTTAATAGCACAAGTAATTCAAATGATCCAACTGTCATTGATAATATTGATGTTTTGGTGGATTGGGTTTCTGAAGAACCCAATTTGGTTGATGTGAATGATTTGAATTTGGAAGATAATCTTAGATGGGAAAGCATTGACATGTCATTTGGTGCATTAAATTTGAATAATAATAATGATGAAGCTCCTCTCAATGATGAGGATTTTGTACCAAATGATCACTGGGGCGGGTCAGTGCAGATCTAGCAGATTTCCTCCCATTGACGATTGAATTCCAGGTTTTTGTTTTTCCTCTTCTTTGAATTTTAATTGTATTTGATGTTTATGTTAAATTCTATATATGTAATGTAATTGTAATGTTTTTGTTTAAGGTTTAACTGCTACTTGATTGTTTCTTCGTCATCAACTCTTTTTGTAATATTTATTGTTCTTTTTATTGGATGTTTTGAATCTTTTGATGTAATATTATTTATTAAAATGATGAAATTGTATTATTATAATATTTTAAATACTTTATTTATTCTTAATTTTATATTTGAATGATGATGATTATCTTTTTTTATATTAATTGTGATTATTATTTATATGTGAAATATTAAAAATTATTGTTATTTCATATTAATTGTCATTATTATTTATTATTAAATTTTTTGAAAGTATGGTTGATGTAAACAATAAACTAATAAAGTGTACAGTATAACTGTTTAATATACCAATATGAACTATTTTACAATTTTTAAAAATTTTAAAGACTATTTTATAAATTTAAAAATTTCTCGAAACGGCACTCAATATCAATTGGTATCGGTACAATTTTGTTCTAAAGTTTAATTTGATACCAAACCCGATACGACATTTATAACTTTGCTCTTGAGTTTGATTGCAAACAAAACGATAGTTAAGAAGAAAAGCTAGTCAATACATGTGAGATATGACATCAAGACAAATTTTGAAAAGATTGTTACGAAAATTTAGACATAAATTTCTTTACCGATTATATAAAAAAGTACAATGATAGAGTGGATTAAGTTCCCAATAAACCCCTCATATTTAACCATTTGAATTTGATGTTTTGTCATATTTGACCTTATATGACACTTTATCTCACACCTGCTTTAAGATTTGTGGTTGATTTGGGCTAAGAGTTGGATTTAAATGACTTTGATCACACGTATGTTTTTAGGATATATATATATGCAAGAGTTTTTTTAATTTGAATAGAGTTTTGTAACTCTTTAGAGTTTTTGGACCTTTGTAACTTTTGTCCTTTTCTGAAGTTCTCCTTAAAATGGCTTTAGGACACTACTTTTAGAAGAGAATGAAGGAATTTAGCATTTAAGATCTGTTGCCGCGTGGAACTTTTTCATTGATATTTTCTTACACATAAATTACAGGTAATCATTTATTTTTTGTCAAGATTTGTTCCCCCGTTCACATTAATTAGGGGATGTCATTCTTTTCAGTTAACCAATTTTCTCTCACTGAATCAAAATATCATACTTTTTTTTTTTGTAAGGTAATACTAACAAAAGTTTCAAAATAACGTATATTTAATAATATTAAACGCTTTTTCCGATTCATTACCCTAAAGAAATATTTAACAAATCTCTTATAAAAACTAATCAAACGATTAAAAACCCCTGACCCCAGTTATGAATTTAGGTCTCAGTTATTTTCCAATTACTCTCACCTTTTCCTCATCTACCACCATACCTTTTGCATTAACAACATAATAAAAAAGGCAATAATCTTTTCCATCCAAAAGATATACTCTTTTTTTTTGTTGCTTCTCATCAAGTATTTTAGGAGGGTTCTAATTATAAGAAGGCATCTTTTAGTCATCTACATTTAAACTAATTATCGCTCAAATTAGATAAGTCCCTTACAGCAGGCAAAATTTTGACCTCAAATTTTAAACAGCTGCATACATAAGGACGGTTTGACCCGCAACCTCACTTTTTAAAGTTAGCATATAACTATTCTTGTAAAAGTTAGCATCCAACTATTCTTTCCTTAATACGATCAAGCACAGATCTCAAATAATAATTATGCGTTTTTAAGTGTTTAGAATGTCATCGAAGTAAATGTCTATTAACTCACTATACATGTATGCAATATATGATTCATTAATTTTATGAAAGTATTATGAATATCACTAAGACTAAAATGATATAACTAATCGCTCATATAATTTATATTTAATCTTAAAGATAACTTTCCACTTATCACCTTCTTTCATCATAATTTAGTATTACGAATTTTTTAATCAACTTAAAAATAATAAGAATTTTATAATTTATCAAGCATATCAACTAACTTAGAAATGAGGTGTTATTTTACTGTTATGATGTTTGTAAACCTACAATCAACAAGCATCTATTAAGTTCCGTCCTTTTTAGGATCTAAAAAAACTAGAGCTGCACATAATTAATTGATTGCTTTGAATAAATGATCAAAAGTTGAGTTAAAAGTAAACTTCTTTTAAACAAATTCTGAATTTAAAATAAAGAAAAGCCATTGAATTAGAAAAATAATGTAAATTTTATGAATCTTTATGGAATAAAACGAAAATTAAATTTTCATTTAGGTTAAACATGCATAATTTCGGAAAAGATTAATTTTTTTTTCACTCTATGATCTAACAAATGTATACATTAATCTACCAGCCGTGCGTGCTTTGTATTATGAGATGCCGTCTGATACATGCATACATATTTAATAGTACGGCGTCTCATATAACATGCACAAGTCCAAGTTTTACAATGCTAGGAGAAATAATAAGCTTTGCCCGTATTAGGCAAAAGCTTCTTTGAAGTTGACAGAGAATGAGTTTATGTCTGAATCTGGACTCTCGTTTAAAAAAAAAAAAATCAACAACGTTTGAATCTGGACTGATTGCTGAGCAATTGATTATTCTAGATGAAATCATCAAAAAAAAAATTCTAACATAGAAAGTTTACTAAAGCCCATATATTTTCTATCTTTTTTATTTACCTTTTATACGTGCTTTTGAAAGTTAAATATTTTGAAAAGCTTGGAAGATGGAGTGAGTTCGATTATTGTTTTGGAACGAGTCAATAACTTCATCGTTTTTGTGTGTAGCTTAATTAATGTGTCCAAGATGTAATATCTCCAACCGAGCTTCTTAACTACTATTGGAGAGTATTTTATTCTTTAATCGATTTGTACCTTTCTTTTATTCATTAATTTAACTCTAATTTCTGAAAAAAGGAGTTAAATATTGGATTCCTAACCCAATTAATGATTTATATTTTCAAGAAGTTGGTAGGTCACACGTGATATAAGTAAATAAAATGAAACACTATGGACATCAATTATAGATTCCCCAAGCTAAATTTAATATCATTCTTTTAAAATGACCCTGAGGACCACAAATGTTTAATATTTTTATGTATTTTTATAATAAACTACGGCTTTGTAATTATTAATAATTGAATTTCATTAGTAGCAGCCCTCGAGGCGGTGGAGCTTTAATTTAGAGGGGAATCTTAATCATGATTGTAGTAATAAGTCTACCTTATCAAATAGTACCACATATTTACCAACATCCAGATCCCACGAACTTACACTAGTCGTCTTTACTGTAGACAAGTCATCGAACACATCACACTTCGGTCTTACTTCACCCGGGCCGTCGCTTCAAACTTATGCCTTTCTCGAGTAGTCTTATTGTACATTTACAGTCCAAAGTTTGGTGTAATCCAAGGAATAGTCAAGCTTAAGATTGCAAATATTGTATCCAATTTAATATTTTAATTGATTTTGGTATAGTATGATATTAGTAGAATATCCATTTCGATAACTTTTTAAAAATATAAAATAATTTTCAAATATTATAAAATTATAAACAATCTTTTAATATATTGTATTATATAGTTTTAGTTTTATTTCAACATTTCTTAAAAAATATAATAACATAAATTTCATATAACAATTGTATTTTTGTCCATATTATTATTATTCATATATTTCTCATATAAACAATAACCACAATTAATATAAAAATAATTATTTAATTCTCATGCATATATAAAACTAAGAAAATATAAAGTACTGAAAATATTATAATTAATTAAATTAAAACATCATATAATAAGAACAACAAAAGTTCGTAAGTATAACAACAAAAGTTCATACTAGGAACAAAAATATTTACAATTAAATAATTTATATTTCTATTGCATTTATACCCTTAACATATATATTAAATATAAGTGAAATTAAAAAAAAGAATAATTGAAAAACCTAAAACTTCATTCCATGACATATTCACTCAAATCGTGATAGCCTTAATTTTCATTTGAAACCAAGTCCTCATTATTAAGGAGAGTCTCATTATAACCATCATTTAAACTTAACGCATTGAATAACATGTTAATACATTTCTAATCAAGATCATCTTCTATCTCACTCACATTTACAAAACTTCATTCTTAAAAACCTAATGCACTAAATTATCAATATGATTAAGGCACAATGGATCTATAGAACTACTTATTCTATTAAAAGTCTTAGTAAATAAATAAAATATAATTATTGAGAAGTTATGATAATTATATTTAGCTTAATGATGATAATAGTATACCTTGCTCGAAGCTTCAAGTTATATCGAGTAAATACTAGATCATTTAATCTCTTATATTCAAATCTATCCCTTTTTTATAGAATAAATGAAATTCAAAAATGCTCTGGCTCCTTTTACACTCAATTATACTCACACATTGATTAAGAATTTAAATTGTAAACATTTGCAATTTTGGAATATCACTTTTGAATAGATTTCACTAAGCAACTGTAAGATAATAAAAGTAATCTTGTAAATAAAATAAGTAATGATTAATTTTAAAAAAGTAATAAAAGTGAAAAAATATCTAATGGATTAAGTTTGTCTCTTTTGGCATATTGCAATAGGAATCTCGAAATTAATGCATGCATCCTTATATGTCTCTATTTGTGAGTTAAGAAGATCTTTCTTTTAAAAATTGAATCAGAAATTAAACCAACAAAAAAGGTTTAAGATTTAAAAGTCTATCCGATATTGGACCATCACAAAATCAATATATAGTAAATAAGAAATGAAAACTATAAGATAAGTAAAATATAATATGATAATAAAATAATTTATTGAAATTAAAAAAAGACCATAGTAAGAGACCTAATTGTGGTATATATATCAAAAACATAAAAGAGATTGAAATGCGTTAAACATGTTGAATTAAGCTAATTTAAATAGCAGGCAATAATTGGCTGGTTCAAGATTATTGTGGTTGTAAAAACCAATCTGATTCTACTTTTCAATCAATGTGTGAAACAATTGTTGTGATACTTAATACCTATTAAATTTAACTTTCTTTGTAAACTTGGTCTGAAATGGACACTTAGATTCATAAAAACCCTAGCAGCAAACAATAAAGAATAAAGTTATCTTTTTCATCTTTTGTTGATAACTGCAAGATAAAGTGTGTATAAAGAATACATATTTTTTTATATTAACCTTAAATGCTTCATTTGTCATTTCTATGACATTATAAAAGTAACTCATTGTTGTCTTCTCATCATTATTAGTCAGATGAAGTACTCTCACTAAAGACTCATAAATTTAGATAAAAAATTAACATTGTGAGTAAAATTCATGGTCTTTAAGTATACTCCTTGAAACTTCCATTCAAACATTAGACCTAATATGATGCAACTTAATTATCTTATAAACATTTGTTTCAACTCCTTTATTTAAAGATAACACTAAAATAATAAAAATTTAGTTGTGAATCTTGTAATGGCAAGATGACATAAGTTTCTACCATTGGTGAATCCTTCTCATCAACTTTAGAACTCATACATGATTATGAATGAAATTAGCTACTTTTCTTACTTTTTGTGCAACACAAGAAATCTAATAAAAAGAATTACATTTGTTTTGCAACCACTTTCCAACTGCTTTATAATATCATCATTGTCGATGATAAAATATATAATATTTTAAGTTTAACATTATTAACAATTTCATGTTATATCTTTGATGGAGTATCACATTTCTTACAAGTTTTGATTATTCAATGTACTTTAAAAACACCATTCCCTTAGCATCATAAACCATAAAATTGACAATAGGCTTTTGAATTCTATTTGTCCAACCATCATACATGATTGAACATTGTCAAGTTTCCTAAATCATTCTTCTTTTGCTCATATAACTTTCTATTGCAGTAGCATAGCTACTCAAAAAATTAACTATGTAGTCATCAATTGAAGGGCTTTACATCCTGGACCATTCATAGGTTGGTAATAAAAAAATTGAGCAATATTGAATGACACATCTATATCATACCACAATTTAGTCATTACTAATACCTACATTATAAGTTACTTCTTTAGATTGTAATGCACTATGAATTGAAGGTTAAGTTCTAAGAGTTATTCGTGAAGTAAAAAAAATACCTTTCTTCTTTTTTTTCCTCGTATCAGTTGCAGCCATCCCTTTTTGTTGGATAAGAATATTATCTTCAACATTGCTAATAGTATTCTAACCATTGCAAAAAGAACTTTCCCTAACAATTTCATAATTCATCTTTGCATTCTTTCCTTCTCATTTTAATACTCTTCAAGCAAAGTTTACATTTACCATTCAAATCATGACTAACTTTCTTGTAAGGCTCCATATCACCTTTAATTCTAACTAAATGATTCTTTAATTTGATGATTCTCTCTCCTTTCAAATATTTGTTACAATATAAGTAAATAGTATAATTCTTTATACCTATAACTAATCTCTTATATATGAGGTTAAGCTAGATCATTAAATCTTCGTGAAGATGTTGAATTATAAATTGTACTTAAACTTTCCTCTATTTATCTATAAAAATAAATACAATTAAATGTGTATAATAAACTAAACAAACAATTCATGCACCACTTAATTGTAAACTAGTAAACAAAATCCATTATATCACTTCACATATACTTTATTTACATTAGGATAAAGTAAAATGGTTACAAGAATAAATTGATGTAATAAGAAGAAGAGATAGACGAGATAGCATCTAAAAAACTTCCAATGATGTTTAAAGAAGCCACTATATTATTTTATATATGCTTTTTGACTAAAATTTGCAAAGTTATTATCTGGAGTCCATACCAAGTTGTCATCACCTTTTTATTAGAAAATGATGACCATATTAAATCATAATAAGCAGAAGAGGATGTCCTTTTATATTTATAATTTGTTGTCTTCAATTTTGTGTATTATTGTGGTTATAATAGTATTGCTTGAAATTTCAATTCCAGCTAAACTTGTAGTCTTGTTTTTGATTTTCTATAATATATTCAAGAAATGTTAAGAGGTTAGAGGAGAACAATAAGAACTCAAAGAAGGGTTATCAACCCTTTGGAGTTGACATGCTTGATTCAAGAATTAAATTTAATAAATATTGATAAATAATTTTTCTTTAATAAACTTTAGGGCTTTTTGAGGTTTTTTAAATTCAACAGTGCGATTAAATTTAACTATGTAATAAATATTTATAAACCTATCGTTGCGAGCGTCAATCAAACATCTTTAACAATTACCAAAATTCAAACGACAAAAGATAAAATAATAGAAGAGTAACGTTAAAAGAGAAAAGGAAGTTGGCGACTACCGGAGGAGGAGGATAGGAATCTGGAAGCTGACGTGTAAGCTGACGCAAAGAGTGGACCGCAAAAGAGAAGCGTCGAGGCTCAGTATTTAAGAATCACCCACCGTTACCACCACATTAACATTCAACGCCCAACATTAAATCTTTTGTATGAAAAAAAAATTATACATCAATCCATTCTTATTCCTAGTCCCATTCCTGTTGTTCACTTCTTTTCTATGTCGGATATCGAAAGTTGAAGAGAGAATTCCATACTGAAACTGCCCCGATTACAAAGACCCGCGTATCTTATTCCATTTCTCTCGAAACCCTAGAGTAGATAGAACAATTTTTGCTTCTGTAAGTGTTTACTCTTATCTATGCTTGTAACTTATGTTGCTAGTTGGTTTTGATTTCATTCATTTATTTGATGTTTGTGTGTTAATGTGTATGCGGTTTTTGAGTTTCATGTTTAGTACTATCTGGAACTTTTTTTTTTCTTTCTTTAAATTCTTCTGTTTTTGAGTGGTGGTGATTGATAGTAGGTGATAAGATAGTGAAAAGCAATCAATGACATGCTTTTTGGACAACTAATCTGTAGTTGAAAGATGGTTTATTTTATGTGCAAAATCAGTTCTCAAGCACACAATTTCATGAAATCGGTCTAGTATGTGGTTGTTTATGCTTGTATGAGTCGCATTATTTTGCTTCAGTATGTGGTTGTTTATGCTTGTATGAGTCGCATTATTTTGCTTCATTTTTAGAGTATCAATAAATTTGATGCTTTGATGGTTTTATATGAAGTATAGTTCAATATTCTTATATTATAAAGTAAATGAGTCGGTTTGTTTTGGATGCAATGGAAAGAGGATGGATGTTCGAGTTTGGCTTTTAAGTTTAAGATCAAACGGTTGTCTCTGTTAGATGGTTGTCAAATGTTGCTTTGTGCTTTGTTTTAGGCATGGCGATCATTTCACAGGCAGGTCCAGCACATTGTGTTTCCATGGAGATTACACATGGTAAAATCAGACAAAACTTATCCGTCGGCACATTTAATGCCATAGACGTGGTTAAATTGAAGGAGCCACGTGTGAGATTCTTGTCTTTATCATGCAATTCTTCAAAAGCACCTCATATTCTGGGCCTAGAAAGCTCATTGTTTGGAAGCAGGGGAGGTCATCAACTGATAGTTGCTGCCAGTCCTCCTGAGGATGCTGTAATTGCTACCGAACCACTAACAAAAGAAGATCTTGTAAAATATCTTGCCTCCGGGTGCAAGGCTAAAGAAAAGTGGAGGTATGATTTCCAGTTCTTCACTGTAGATTGATTGGGTTAATATTTTCAGTGCACTTTAGCATACACTTGGATAAGAGTGTGTTAGTTTTATTGCTACATTGGTCATTTATTGATTCATCAATTCCACATATCATGGCAATGCGTAACAAGGGAATAGTTTTTTTATGCTATCTGCTTTTGTGTATTGAATGGGGCTTTGATACAAAATGTTGCGGCAGTTTCTCTCTCCAAAAGATTTCTGATCTGTTATTTATGTACTGACTGAAAGTATTTGTGTATCAAGTTTGGTTGTTGTATCTTTTGACAAATATATGCTGTTGGAAGAAATCATACGCCCATGACATATTATAGGGCTGATTGTTTTTGTGAAATTGTTGTTTGCATAACCAAATTGCCTTCTACAAGGGTTTCTTTTTTCATGATTTTGGCAATCTTGCTCTTGAAATTTTGTTTCAATTGATCAGTTAATTTGTCAAAGTTAGCCTTTTGTGCTTGATTCAGGATTTCTGCAAACCTAGTTGTTTGATTGACTTCAGTGAGTGATATTTTGCAGAATAGGTACAGAACATGAGAAGTTTGGTTTTGAATTTGGAACATTACATCCCATGAAGTATGAACAAATAGCAGAGTTGCTTAACGGTATTTCTGAGAGATTTGATTGGGGTAAAATAATGGAAGGTGATAAAATTATAGGACTTAAGCAGGTAAATAGTTTTCTATGCTTATCTTCGTTTCTTCAGAAATAGCATCCTTTTACTTGCAAGTGTGCATGTGTTATACTTACTTCCATTTTGATGTTGCTCATATGATATACTTTTTTCACCGGTTATTACAGTTGTGCCTTTTGGATTACAGTGACTTTTTCAACTATTGGCTCTTTTAGTTTATGTATTCCTCTAACTAGAGAATAACATTTATTCTAAAATCTTTATGTTGATATGGGCCAGGGAAAGCAAAGCATATCACTAGAGCCTGGAGGTCAGTTTGAGCTGAGTGGTGCACCTCTCGAAACTTTACATCAAACATGTGCAGAGGTCAATTCTCACCTTTATCAGGTAGGAAATCTGCTTCACACATGCTTGAAAAGCTTGTTATGCCTCTTTTTCATCTATGTGTTCTGTATAATCCTTGTGGTTCATGTATAATGTTCAAATATGATCAACTTTAATGCCTTTGGCATAATTGTTTTCTTTGTTCAGTGATAACCTAATACTGCATCCTGGAATTTATACAAAATTAAATGAATATTTATTTGGAAAATTGCCACTGCCAAGAAATTTAGTATCATGGCTTTGTGGCTAACTTCTAGTCCTTCCATAGTGGCTTTGGCATTATTTGCACTAGCATCTCTCTGGGATACATTTTTCTTCCTTCATTGGCAATAACTTCAAAAAACAGAAAAAAATCCTTATTTTCTGCTACCAGTGGTTTCTGCTTCTCTACTAGACATAGCCAGCTCCTCTTAGGGCAATCATATGTACAGAGACTATTTTCACAGAGAAGAATTTCTGTCATGATGAAAGCTATTATCATGATTTTATTAATAGATCAGTATGCTGCCATCATAAATCATAACATGTGAACCGAAACATGATCATTCCAATATTATCTTATTTTTCCAACCACCTCCTTTTATGAATTATCCTTGGTTTGATCTTCTTTCAATTGCTACTTTTTCTCATGATATCTTGTCTTTTTCACCAGGTGAAAGCTGTTGCAGAGGAGATGGGGATTGGATTTCTAGGAATTGGTTTCCAACCCAAGTGGGGGCTTAAAGACATCCCGGTTATGCCCAAGGTACTAATTAGTTTCCCGTTTCAGCAACGTAATCTACTAGATGAATGTTAATCATTGTTTATTTAGAGAGATGCAATAGTTAAGATTGCATGAACTATTGATGCTTCTGCTTGTAAAAGTCCATGGTCAGTTATCTCGATGCTTCCATAAAGCTTGCAAACCAGGGTTCTACACATGCAAGCTACAGCCACAGGAGTTAGACTTAGAAATTCCTGAGTCATTTTCTCTTCACAAAAGAGGTGGTGTGTTCTTGGGATGAAGAGGGGATGAAGAGCCTTACAGAAAGTATCACTTGTGACATGCATTTGTGACACATCTGGATCATCCCATGATTTATGTGCTTCCTTGTTTGGTTATTGTATGCATTCAGATCCCTTACCTGTCACTTGTTCTGTTGTACAATGGCTGAGAGTTAATAAGCGTCATATTTAGCTCATTCTTTTGGCATCCACAAGGCGGCTATTTTCAAAATCCAAAGCTTTCTAAATTTGAAACTTATAGACTGATCAAATAATTTATACCGAGGCCAAAAGGGTTCTAAAGATCACTCAAACTGTTTCAATGATCTGAATTTCATATAGATTTCCATCTACAGCATTTTATACAAAATTTGATAATTTTTCTATTTTTGTTAGCCAGTAATATTAGGTCTTCCATTTATATTGAGGGCTTGATCCATTAATTTGAGTCTGTGTGGTAACTATTGAATTATTAACTTTAAAAGTTTTATGGTAGAAAATAGAAAGTCAAATCAATATCACTTAGAATTGATTTTTGCAAGACTTGCGTAGAATCCTTTCGTTATCAATACTATTTAATGTTTCCCTTTACACCATTCAGTATCTAGAGGCTATAAGGAAAACTCTTTTTTAGAAATGTCATAATGTGTATTATTACATTATGGAAAACTATTGAAATATTGACTGTACCTTGGGCTTGGGTTGATGTCATGGATTTGATTAAAGAGCAAATGCATACTCAATAGATGTGGATAAATGTAATTTGGGTCAGTGGGGGCGGTTGTTGTGGACTTGTTCAGAGTGGTCATACAATAGCACATACCCTTTGGTTAGTCTAGCTTTCAGTCAGTGGGCTGGATCCATCCATGTTTATCCTAGTCTTTATTTGTTAAAAGTTTATCTCTTCATTGACTTGTATTCTGTTTCAGGGAAGATATGATATAATGAGGAATTACATGCCTAAAGTTGGTACACTTGGACTTGATATGATGTTTAGGACATGCACCGTTCAGGTTAGAGGAATGGCATTTTTCTATGCCCTTCTAAAGCAAAGTATTGTTTATTGGCTAATTAATTTCTCAGTATTCCTTTTCTTTATTAAGTGAACAACCATTTTGCTTTCCACATTAGTACCGGCAACTTCTCATTGTCAAAAAATTTACTTTCTGTAGGTTAATCTGGATTTCAGTTCTGAAGCTGACATGATAAGGAAATTTCGTGCTGGTCTTGCTTTACAGCCTGTGAGAAAGAAACAATTTTGCACATTCTTCTTTGATTGAACATCTCTGCCACATCAAATATCTAATGATTGAAAATTGACAGATAGCAACAGCTATATTTGCAAATTCACCTTTCACTGAAGGGAAGCCAAATGGCTATCTGAGCATGAGAAGGTGTCTGCATATTGCCTCTAATTGTGCCTAGCACTATTATTTGTTCGCTGATGTTTATATAAGTGCTCTCATTGATTAAACAGCCAAATCTGGACTGATACGGATAAAAACCGCACTGGCATGCTTCCTTTTGTATTTGATGGTTCGTTCGGGTATGTTCAACTTTTTCTATTTGCAAGTTCCTTTTTATTTCTTGACATTGATCATGCTAGTTATTCTTATGCAGGTTTGAACAGTATGTGGATTATGCTCTTGATGTTCCAATGTATTTCGTTTACCGTAAAAAGAAGTATATTGACTGTACTGGAATGTCATTCCGGGTTTCCATCTAACCTTACTAGTCTTGTCATTTAAGATTTTCTTTAATCCATTTGAAAACCTTTTCCTGTGTTGCATTTTCATTTCAGGAATCTGATTCTGTATTCTTGAGATGAAGCTATTGGCTTTCTAAGAAAATTGATTATCCTCGTATACTTGTGCAGGACTTTATGGCTGGAAAACTTCCTTGTCTTCCAGGCGAGTTCCCAACCCTTAATGATTGGGAGAATCATTTGACAACAATATTTCCCGAGGTATGCTTCTTCATCAATTTGCTAAAGATAGATGATTTTGGCGTTGCTATGGCTTCTTTAACATTGTATTTTTCATTCAGGTGAGGCTGAAGAGATACTTGGAGATGAGGGGTGCTGATGGAGGCCCTTGGAGGAGGTTATGTGCTTTGCCAGCATTTTGGGTAGTTTTCCTTGTTCAATGGTGCATTTTATTTTTACTTTATGTGAAATTTGTAGAGAATGGTCAGATTAACTTGTCACTTACTGGTTTTTATATTTATTTTTTAATAATAGTTAATGAAAAAGATTATCCAAAGAAGAATCAAATATGAAGAATATCTTAGTTTAGATGTGTTTTGGGTTTTTTCTTTGCGACATTTGCTGTACTCTTATAACATTATAAGTGATGTTCATCTTCCCTTTCAATTGTCAGGTTGGATTGTTGTATGATGAGATGTCACTTCAAACTGTTCTAGACATGACAACTGATTGGACTCCAGAGGAAAGACAAACGTTGAGGAATATGGTAATTGAAAAACTTATGATGAATTGAATTAACTCTTTCTTATCACAAGCTTGTATGTGCATGATACAACATTTGAAAAAGTAGCATCATCAGAAAGAAACAAACTTCTGTTTGTCTCTTTTCTCTTCATGATAGTCTGTAGTGAAGTTCCAAAACCTGAAATGTATAGCAATACATTATATGTCAGTAGTCTGAGGTGCGATACATATGTTTCTTTATGCCTATCACTGTAATTTAAATTGGGAGATGTGATTAGAACATATTTTTAGTAGGTTCCAAAAATGGGTTTAATGACACCATTTCGGGATGGAATGCTTAGGCACATTGCTGAAGACGTTGTAAAATTGGCTAAGGTAACCTCTAGAATGTTGTGGTTTATCCAGCTTATATAAATAGTTCTCATAGATACACCTATTTGTTGCAGGATGGTTTGGAAAGAAGAGGCTTCAAAGAAGTGGGATTCTTAAAAGAGGTAACCGAGGTTGTTAGAACAGGTAACTGCATATGTATTATGTGCCTTTGCATTCTTCTTTTATTTTCCCTTTTGGAATCCTTTCCATTTTCTTTCCTAAAGTAATGTGCAAACCCGAAGATATCAACAAAGTTTTTATATGTTAGGAGATGCCAATGATCTTGTGTATCTCCAATCATTTTCCTGCTCAATATGCTTTTCAGATTTTGGACCTTTTGTGTCATATTCTGTCAGTCTTGATTTAGTGTGGTTATCCTTTGTTATGATGTGTTTGGTTAGAACAGTTTAGTTTTCAGACTAAAAGAGAGACTTGTTTTGGAAGCTGAGTTTATGTTACTCCCTGGAGGAATCTAGAAAGAATGTTTACATAGGAAGAGGCAGTGGAGAGAGCATTATCTCTTAAAGAAATTGGAGATTTGCTTGTACTTGCATGTTACTGAATAGGTTTTCTCAGATATTTTGATGTCTACTTGTACATGCATAGTTGTTAATGTGTGTCCAATAACCATTGTAATATTCAGGATTCAACTGCTGCATTAAATTTTCGTCAGTTTTCTAATTTGACGTTTGGTGGTTGTGATTGTCGATATTCCCATGGCAGGAGTGACACCAGCTGAGAAACTCTTGGAGTTGTACAATGGAAAGTGGGGGCAATCTGTAGATCCTGTGTTTGAGGAGCTACTCTACTAATGTTTATTTTAAAGGGTGCCCTTTTTGTGCACAGCGGTCACCAAAAATTTGGTGTCAAATTGGTTGTTTAGCTTTTTGTTGACTGTTTACATTTTGTAATAAATTAAATTCATCAAGCATATAGATAATTTCCCATTTCCATGCAACACTTTATCATAAGAATATCAAGGCAATCAATGTGGATTACAACTGAGAAATTAGAGCCAGAGCCAGAGCCATAGTCCTCATCAATGTTGATAATCAATTCGGTTCAATGGCTTAAACAACCAACCTGAGCAACATATGCTACTCATCAGCTATGTCAAAACATATCCTATTCTTTCCAATTCAGTATGTCATTTTGATTCTCTCCCAAGAAGCTTTTGACCTTAAAAGAGAGGCTGTCAACTATGATACTCAGAGATATCCGTGGTAGATATGAACTAATACAACTATGAATATTTGACTATTAGTCTAGAACTCATTGTAATGGTTGTATTAGTTTCAGCTATAGTAATATTCATAATTCATTTTTCAAAAAAAAAAAAAAGAAAGATGCTCAAGGAAATCAATAAAACATTAATTTGTCTTATTATTAAGAGCAAAGACATTAAATATTTTGGGTATTTAAGTCCTATAACTCATTGCAATTTTCTTTACAAGTTCATTGCAAGCTGTTAGCCAAGAGGTTGAGGAAAGTATTAATTTCAATTATTAATCCAACCCAAGAAGCTTTCCTTTAAGGAAGAAACGTAGGAAATTTTTTACTTCTTTCTTATGAATTGTTTAGATGCTACACTAATGGGAATTCTCCAAGAAACTCTACAATTAAAATAGACCTACACAAGGCATATGACTTGATAAATTGGCAATTTATGAAGAATGTTCTAAAGGTTTTTGACTTGCTAGAAAATTTCACAAGATGGGTGATAATGTGTGTAACCACTATTTCGTTCCCCGTGTTGATTAATGGGAGCTTTGAAAGTTTTTTCAAGGGAGAAAAGTATTAGACAAGAGGATCCAATGTCCTCGTACCTATTTATGCTGTGTATGGAGGTATTGTCCATGGTAATAAGGCATAATATAGATAGGAAACACTCATTCAATATCACAGTAAATGAAAAACAGAACATCTGACACTTAATGTTTGCAAACAATCTCTTGTTGATTTCTAAGGCTCATGGTCTATGTACAACCTCTTGATGTCCCTACACAACTTCAAGTCCCTTTTTCGGTTAACAAAATTATTATTATTATTATAATTTCGAAGAGTGAAGATCAAATAGCTCCTTAGCTTTCTTCTATTACTGAATCGCAAATCAAATAGTCCCCTTTTTTGTTTACTTTTTTTTAGGTTTACTTATAAAAACTAGAAGGTTACGAATCAAATAGTTTCCTCTTAATCTTCTTTGATATAATGGTCGGTGCCTCTTTTTTGTGTTTTTCATGTTATAGTACATTAGGGTTCTAGGGTTGTGGCTCTTGTTTCCCTAGTTTGTTTAGTTCCAAAAATAGCCCTGAACCCTCAAAACAAGAGAAAATTCGTTCCTAGAAAAGCCTTTATCACGATCGTTACCTTGGAGTTATGATCGCGCTCAATTGTGCACAATTGTGACACCTTCAAGTTTCCTCCTTCTTCTTCATTCCTCAAATTTTCGATTTCCAACACTCACAAACACCTCTTGAAACATAAAATTAAGATCCAATTCTCGCTCTAAACTAAACAAACACTTAGAATACATACAAACATTAACAATAACACAATTCTAAGCCTATACATATGATAATCATCTAAGAAATACTTAAAAACGTTCTTAAAAATCTAGAAAAACATAATATAATCTACACCCCACACTTGAACATTACATTTTTCTCAATATGGAAAGCAAACAATACACAATTAAAGATAAATAACAAAAAAGAAAAAGTTAGAGCAAGAAGACTTATTGAGATTGAGGTGGTGATGGTTTGGACAAAATTCGGAGACACTCTATGACATAAAACCCTAGCAATTGACTCCCTATAAAATAAACATAAAAGTAAAATAAAAATAACAAAATACCAAAAAAATAAAATGAAAATAAACAATGAAACTTATCCTAATTTTTAGGTTGCATCCCAATTAGCATTTGTTTAACATCATTAGCTTGACGTACTTTGCCTTCTACCCTCAAATTGGGTCTATAATAAGTGGTTTAGTACCACCTTTTTCTCCACATGGCAATTTAGTGTCCTATAAATACGCTACATATTGCAAAAAAAATAAAAAGGACATAATTAATCAAATTAAGAAAATCAAGTAAGTTCAGTAATGTCCTTTTTAGTAACAAACTGTCAGTAAAATAGGGAATGATGAAACTCCCTGTTCAATTGAATCCAGCAGTTTGTCTTGTAAGAAGGTGAACTGCTCTTCTTTTGTAAGCACCCTCATCCCTTCTTCTACTTTCGCTTCTTAAATATAAACTTCCCTATATTCTTCAAGCTCTATGTCCTTTGTCATTTGTTCATCTTCCTCTTCTTCATCCTTTGAAGATTCAAATACATCAATTTTTATGGATTCTTTAATACCTTATTTATATTGAATTCCACTTGTTCATCACCAATTTGAATTATAAAGTTTCCTTTATGGACATCTACCAACGTTATTCTAGTGCTAAAAAAGGATCTACCAAGAATTAATGGACAAGTTCGATCCTCTTCAAAGTCTAGCATAACAAAATCTACATGAATGATAAACTTGTCCACTTTTATAGGCACATCCTCTACCACGTTAAATGGTTTCTTTATCAATTGACCCGTCAACTGAATAAGCATAGAAGTTGACTTCACATTGTCTAGTCCCAATTTTTAAAAAAGTGACAAAGGCATAAGCTTAATACTTACACCTAAGTCATATAAGCATTTAGAAAATTCTAAATTACTAACTACGTAGGATATAATAAAACTCCTTAGATTTGTCAATTGTGAGGGCATGTGGTTGGTAATTACAGAGCTGCAATTTTCTTCATGGAGATTGCTTGATTATCAGCCCAAGTCCACTTGTTTGATAAGATGTCTTTTAGAAATTTTGTATACTGAGGTATGCTCTCCAAAGCTTCCATAAAGGGCAAGGTAATTTGCAATTTCTTCATTTTTTACATGAACTTTGTAAATTGCATATCCAATTTATTCTTCTAAAGTCTTTATAGGAATCGTATTTTCGATGGATATAGAGGACAAGGAATATAAGGAGGATCCTCATTCCTATCTTCACCTTTTTTTCTTCTTCTTTTGTCTTCTACAAGGTGGGATTCTACATCTTTTTCTGCTGGTTTTGCTAGCTCTTTCCTACTCTTAAGTGTGATAGCCTTATAATTGCTCTTTTAATTTACTTCCATGTTGCTCAGAAGGCTTCCTACACTTGTTTTAGATAATGCATTGGCTAACTGGCCCACTTGAACCTCCAAATTGTGAATAGAAGAGGCATGATCCTTCACTACTTGCTCAAATTGCCCTTCTATCCTCTTATGGACCTCTTCCACTCATGGCCTTGTTTATGAGCTTGTCCAATTTTGAATCACTTGCAATGGACTTGTCTTGTTGAAATCCTGGTCGATTGTGATTTCTAAACTAAGTCCCTGCATTGTTATACCAAGAAAAATTTAGGTGGTTATACCACCAAGGATTGTAGTGTTTAAAGAATATTACTTTCCCAACTAAATTGTGCTCTTATGAATTTGAATTGCAATACATCGTTGTTTTCCACTACAAAACAACAGCTATGATATGGCTCTTTTATCTGTATAGCTCGCATTTGTGCTAAATTGCTTTAAGTAGAGAGAAAGAGGTGGCTATTAGGCTTTTAATTGCTTGGTTAGGTTGGTGATCTCAACTTGTAATGCTGTCATTAAATCTACAACTATAATTCCTTTTGGATATAGGAAGGTTGCTTGCTATCTATTTCGTTTTAATGTTTAAAGACAACTATTATTTGCTATCTATTTAACCTCTATGTCCACTGTCATCTGTTCATCTTTCTCTTATTCATCCACTCCTTGAACAGAAACTTCCTTATATTCTTCAAGTTCTATGTCCCTTGTCATCTATTCTTCTTTCTCTTTTTAGATGGCAACTTCCTTTATGTCACTAAACTTTTCCTCCTTGTCTCCTTGACACATTAATGGGCTCCAATAGAATGCTATATCTGGCTTAATGTCTTCGACCAAATAAAAAGCTCTGTTGGAAGACTTGATGTTTAGTTTCACTATTAGCAAGATCTTCCATTAAAAACTTAGATGAACTTGATGTTTAGTTTCACTATTAGCAAGATCTTCCATTAAAAACTTAGATGAAGTGTAAGCATAAGAATTTCTCCATTCTGAATAGTCAGTATGCTCACAAAGTGTATTCTGAGACCATTTTCGCAAGCACTATAGATTATCCTACATATAATCTAGTTCTCGACAGTGAAATTATGGTGGTTACCCCCATAAATGTCATAACACAAGATGGATGTCGGTTGTGCTTTTGTGTCACTTAGAAGACTCCCCACATTCCTTATTAACAATGCATTGGAAGGTTGCTCCAATTGAACCTCCAAGTTATAGAGAGTAGAGGAGTGGTTCTTTATGAATTGATTAATTATGTCTTCAATACTTATCTCCTTTTCTAGCTTGTCCATCCTATCTATTAACTTATCAAACTTGGAGTTGAACACATCTAAGTTTGACTCGAAAGAGTTTGACTCTAAGGATCCAAGTCAATCCTGCTGCAAACTTGGGGGACCTTGTGCTCTCATATAGTCTCCCATAACATTAATCCATGAATAATTTGGGTGGTACTACCCAAGATTATATGTGTTGTAGTAATTCTCATCCATGCTGTAATACTAAGAAAGGGTCTACAAATTGCTCTCAGTTTAAAGAAGTTGTTTTTTTTTCTATTTTTTCCTTTTTAAATTTTCAGTTACTTGCACTCACACAAGAAAAGTATCAAATCCTTAAATTAAATGAGTTCAAATCATCCTAATCCTAAGAGTTCCCAGCAGTGATCTTAAAAACTTATTGAGCAAGTTTTATATATAGTAAAACTCTCAATACTGCAAGTATAGGATCACATCTTATAGTATTAAAAGGTATTGTTCCCATGAGGAATATTGAAACCTAAACAATTTGAATCAAACTTTTTCTAACATACTAAGAAATTGATTTGGATTAAAATAAATAGCTGAAACTAAAACAAGTAATGAAACAAAACAAATAAGAATTGGTAAGTGAGCTGCTAATGAAATTAATATTGATCAAAGGTAAAGACTTAGGAACTATTTTATCCTTAATTTGTTTCCCTTAATCTTGTTGATTTAATTTGTGCTTAATCTAAGATATTATAAAGTTTTGATTACTCTCTATGATGATCTAATCAAGTAACCCTAATTGAATTCAATATTTATAGAGTTGTAATCTCTTGATTCACAAAACCACTCCTAACTTATTCAATCAGATTTGAAGCAATCCTATAGATAATTAATTTCATAATTAAAATCTCTCTTCGATTGTTCATTAATATGATAATTGTAGGTCTATTAAGTTACCAACTCTCATTGCACACCTTAATACAAATAACTTGACTCACTCTGTCAATTTATTATCAATTATATGCATGAAATTATTGCATTCACATATGTATTAAATTCAACAAGAAATAAGATTTATATAGGGATCTATAAACCAATAATCATGTTAAACATCCTAAAAATCCAAATAAACATCCAAGACAATGAAATAAATAAAGGGACAAGAAAGAAAAACTAGTTGGAGTCTTGACCTGGAAATCTAGAATTTCTCTAAGGCTCTTCTTGATGTCTCCTTTTGATCTTCTTAGATGTACTGGTTTCTGCCTCTTTTTCATGTTGTTATATATTGCATTAGGGTTCTAGGGAAATGTCTATGGTTTCCCCGCTTTGTTTGATTCTAAAAATAGCCGGAAACTCAAAACACAAAAAACTTGCACCTAGAAAGGCCTTTGTCACAATCATGACCTTAGAGTAACAATCGTGCTCCATTGTTTCCCTCTTTGTCACGATCGTTCATAATTCAAACTTTCTCCATTTTCATTCTTTAATTTCCTAATTTCCATCACTCACAAACATATCAAACACCTCTTAAAACAAAAAATTAAGATCCAATTCTTACTCTAAACCAAACAAACACTTAGAATACATACAAACATTAACAATTGCATAATTCTAAGCCTATATACAAGATAATCGTCTAAGAAATACTTTTAAATGCATTAGAATACATACAAACATTAATAATAGCATAATTCTAAGCCTATACAAATGATAATCATCTAAGAAATACTTTAAAATGCACTTAAACATCTAGAAAAACATAATATAATCTACACCTATCAAAATCCATTCAAATCAATAAGAAGACATATTAAGAAATATCAAGACACACTAAGTCTAAAAATTTATTTGTAATCTTTCTTTCATCTCCTATTTGGTTACCTCGATGCTTTAGGGAATTTTCATATATAAACATATCATGTTTTTAATTTAATGCATAAATCCTTTTCAATTATCAAAAGGAAACAAGGTTTCCATTAAAAAAATCTTCATATTTAAAATATATTTAAGAAACCTTTGAAATAACTTTAGTTCAAGTTTTATTCAAAGAAATATAGTATGATCTTTGAAAGAACTTGAAAAATTTTTGGAATCATGTTTTTAGACACACTCCTTAACCAAATTCATTTTGTGTATAACGATATTTTATATCTAACATGGGTATAAATACTTAGTTTTTTTTTGGTAAATCAGTAAAATTTTATACAAATAAGAAAATGTTATGTACACAACTAGAGATTTTCTAAACAGAAATCTCTGACCTACCAAAAGGAATAAGGTAGTACAAATTCATAAAGATCCTATATCAAACCGTGTAATAAACACAACCAACAACACTCCTCCACAATCTTCCTACCAAGAAGCCTTAGAAAGCTAGCTCTTCTACCCAGTAACACAATTTCACCAACAAACATGCTCGCAACACAAAATGTCCACTATTATGGTTGCCTTCTTCTTGCATACCTTTCTTGATAGAGCATTCGTAGGAAATGGTTCTTCTACTGTTGAAGCTTATGATCACCTTCATTGAGGACATTTGATCTGCTATAAGGGAACAACTGTAAACCTACAACTCCATGCTACCGATACCACTTCCTGCCAAAACTTCATGATTTCCTGAATTGAGATAGGAGTGATTGCTGCCTCTAGCCACTCTTTTTTCGTAAGAGAGGTTACATCTCTAGTTACTATAACTGAATCAAAAAACCTGCATAAAAGTTATTAGTGAATAATTTCTACCCCTATTTACCTTCTCTCAGTGTTTGAGCTGAGATGTTCCATAACTTGGAAGATTACTCTGGAGTATAGCTCTCCACATCCATGGCTTCATCCTTGAATGTTCTTGTATTTCTTTCAGTCCAAATGTGTGAGGTTCTTTGGTTAAACCAATTGAGAATGGATTGAAGGCTTGTCTTATTGGGTATGTGTATTTGGAAGTGGTTTAGGCAAAGTTCCCATACTGATTTGGAGAAGGAGCATTCAAAAAACAGGTGTTCATTGGACTTATGTTTCTCAAGCATTCAAAAAGCAGGTGTTCATTGGACTCATTATCTGAGAAACATAAGGAACAGTGGTTAGGAGTATGGAGATAAAGAAGTTTATCCCGTGTTTTCAGCTTTTTAGGTATTTGATTGTTTGACATCTTTATGTCATTTGAGGGTTACAATAACTTATTTGCATGAAATTTTTCAACATCTAAAAGCATTCATCTATTGATTGTAAAGTAATTTAGGGCCTTTGAGAACTAAAGTAGGCAAGAAAAGATTATTTAAGTTACAGTCACCCTTTGGAGGCTATTTTTTCTTATAATTAGTTGATTCAAGAAATATTGAGAATTTTCTTCACCTATAAGGAAGATTGTACAAAATTTTCTCTTTATCCTAACAAAGATTGTTTTTTGAGGTTCCTCTTCTCCTAGTTGAAAGAAGAGTTTAGTAGAATCCTAAGAAACATTTTAGGGGTAGATGTAGGCATGGTTTCTTATGTTCACTAATATATATTTCACCTCTTCCCTATTGCGTGCCATTAAGGACTAATAAGTTGTATGAGAGTGGGTCTCTTTATTGTTATTTCAAATGAAATTTTGAGAAAAGATCTTCATAGTATATTTAGGGGAATATATATATTCAATATTCAAAAAGGCCCAAACATTAGTAGGATTCCTTTATTTGATAGGAATGATTTTCTTTATTGGAAAACTAGTATGGAATTCTTCTTAATGGTCAAAATTGTTGACTTGTGGATATTATTTTTAATGGTCTATTCATTTATACTAAAGTTATAGGTGATAGAAAAGTTTCCAAACTAAAGGAATAATGAGATGTCTAAGATAAGAGACTAGTTTCTTTGAATAGCAAGGCTATTCACATTTTGTTTATCGATTAGGAAGAAATGAATTCAATAGAGTCTCTATATGTGAAATTACTTATTTTTGCATTATTTTTAGAGCATTGTGCTTGTATTTTTTGATATTTGTATACGATTTGGTACTTAAAATTGTTTATATTTTATTCCAAATATTATTTCAACTTCTTAAATGTAAAAGAATGAATTTTTGGAAGATTTTTGTCAATTTAGAGCAATTTTGACAGGCTTAAAAAGACGATTGAGAATATGATAGCAACATGGTTAAGTGCTATTGTTTAGGTTCAAATATGCCCTATTTTATTTCTCAAGGAGATTTTTTCCTAGGTAACATAACACTAATATATGCCTATGTTCAAGTTATATTTAAAGTAGGTGCATTTTATTTCTCCAATTGCCTAAAACATACCCCCTGTACCAATTGGGTGCTAATATAAACTCGTGTTCAACCTTACATTTGGAGCAATTTTTGTATAAAAGTTACAAAGAATTATTTGAAGTAATATAGAGTGGAACATGATCTCGTGTTATAGTTATATTACGGAAAACAATTAAGATTTTGCATGCTTAAAATAAAGGCAGCTGAAAATAATTAAGAGTTTCTGGATAGAGAGTTTTGGAGAAGTTGAAACCAAGTTTAGAGATAAAGGAAAGCAATTAGGAACTAAGAAAAGCTTATGGGATTAAGAAGCAAAAAATTTGGGGAAAAAAAACAAGAATCAAGATTCATCAAGGACTTTTGATTGATGTGATATAGCAAGCACATGACGTAGCTGTATCTAGAACTGGCAAGAATGGGTTGATCCTATAAGGACTAGAATTACTAGTACTTACTGTCTTTTTAGTATCTAGTTTAACAAATTGTGGTGCTTAAGATTAATTAAATTCAAAGTTAAAACAATAAACTAAAATAATCAATACAATTAACTAACTAGAACAAAGATAAAACTAAGAAACAATCAAAGAAGATAATGGTGCCTAAAATTCGAATCCCTTGAGGAATTCTCATAAAATCATGATTTCATTAGTAAATTTAATCTAATTATGGTATCTTTCTCAAGATTATTAATACTGATCGCTATATTGATTAATTGAAATCTCTTTCTAATGAAAATCCCTATAATTGCATTAGTCAATTTTTAAATTTTACTATTTTGACCCTAATTTGGAATATTTATGTCTACATATCTCTTGGTTTACTTGTAACTCCTTTAAGTTATCCTAGATCTGTTCATACAAAGGATTTCATATTCTCAATCGTATGAAATCACACATGAATTGTCATGTGAGCAATTAATTCAAGAATAATTAAGAACACATAATTAATTCTCAATGAAACTAAAGAATGAATTAAATTAAAATATGATCAATATAATTTCTATCCATAGTTTTGTCTAATCTAAGTACCAAAAAAGGTTTAGTTCCACGTTGTAGAAGACATAACATCAAAACTAAACGAAAAACAAAAAATGAAAATTTAAAAGAAACTGCTAACTTTTTATTATTTTACTATGAATTAATTAGGATATAAATTTAGATATGATAAATTTTAAAGTATATGTTTAAATTAATTTTTTTGGTTTATTGGGAAATCCCACTTTCTTGAGATTTGTTTATATTTTTATATTATGTTAGGTTGAAGTAAGAAAATAGAAGATTAAATATTTGGATTTGTATATAGGATTGAAGTAGAAAACTTATATGATTCCATATAACCTAGGTCACAAAATAAACAATAAGGCTTGCATTAATTCTAGCTTTAAGATCCACGATCTTTCTAAGTTAGGGCGGAACATATCAAGGCCATTAATAATTAGTATTAATAACTTCTTAAGGAGTTTTTATGCGAGACAATTTTTAATTAAAAATACTTAAAGATAAGGATTTTATATGTTTTGACTGTGAGCATACAATTATAATTTTGGAATTGTTATCATTTTAAGTAATTATAGTTGATCATTAATTTATGTAAATTCAAGCACAATAAAGTTCTAAGAGGATTCTTATCTAAATCTAGTTATTGAATTGATTGTTTACTCTTAGTATTTTTGAAAATAAAAGATTTAGTCTAAACCATATAAAGGGTTAAAGTATATAACTTGATAGTGAAAATTAGCTAGTAACTAGAATAAAAGACATTAAAACCAAGACAAAAGAGATAAATTAGTATAACTAGTATAGTTGGAAACATATGAAAAAGAAACCAAAGAAAATAGGATCAAGAGACTTCATATATAAGGAGGACTCGATAAATCATGAAGTTACTAAAGTTTGAATGTCAAATGGAGAACTAAGTGAACAGTTGCATATAAAGCTTTAGCTAGCTTCTGGGATCACAAACCTTAATAGAATAATTTCTTACTATTCCTTTACTTTAGTTATGTAAATTGCTATTTTATTTTATTATATTATCCTTTTTTATCAATCACTATATTATTTAACTTAGACAATACATATATAGTCATTACTAGTAGTCACTATCTCTATAGGATCAACACTTGATTCACCTAGATATGGAGCCTTTTCAAGGATAAAAGAATCCCTCTGGTCGGAATGAAAAATGAATATTTCTTGAAAAGCATAAATTTTTGGTAGTTTGAGGTAAGTAAGGAGAATTTTTAGTACTTTAGATAGATGCTTAAACTTAGAAGGCAAGTCTACCCTTAGATAAGTTGGCATGTGGGGAATGGGAAAACCATATGGTTTTGGTATGACAATTGGGTGCAACTTAATCCTCTTACAGAAAGTAATGAAATGTTATTTTTGAGTTTAAGAATACCTGTTCAACAAAAGGTAAGCTGCATCATATCAAATGGAGATTAGAATTGTAGATTTAAAAGTGTTGATCGTTTATTAAACTTCCTAAATCTTTAACTAGGGGGAGGTAAGGATAAGCTAACATGGAATGAGGGAACCTGCAACAATGCTTCCTACTATAGCCTCTTCAGAGAAGGTCAACTGAAAGTCCTATAGTATGAATTGATTTGGAAGAAAACCGTTTCTCCTAAAGTTGTAGCTATCAGCTCATTAGCTGTCAAGAATCGACTCATAAACAAGGATAGGTAGAGCGGAAGTCCAGGAACTAATGACCCTAAATGTCTATTTTGTAATGCAGAATTGGAGATAATCCCACATCTATTTTTTTAATGCAATTATTATCATATCATCTAGAAGAGAATACAAAACATAATGTAAATCTATTGTACATAAATTGATTGGGGAAATATGATTACATGGGCCAGCAGAATGTGTAAGCACTTGAAGTAGGATGAGATCATTCTAAAAAACCGCATGGTTTTGTTCCATCTATTCTATTTGTATGGAAATAAATAACAAGCTTTACAAAGGTCAAAGGAGGGAAGTTGCAGTACTTGGAGATGTTATCATCAACTGGATTAGGGAAATCTTATTGGAACATAAAGTTTAATCTAAGGTCAACTAAATAATGAAAAACTTATGGAGGATTTAAAATTTGTATGTTGTAATATTGTTACTAATAATTGTGGTTCTATCATAAACTTACTTAATCAGTTGGATGGCTATCTTCTTGGATAGTTCTTGTACCTTTGTACTTGTACAAGCTTCGCTTATGTTAATAAATTTTATTAATTTTATAAAAAAGGTTGATTTCTACTAGTATAATAATCTTTTGTTTTTATATGTCTATTATTTTTTATTTACTTAATTTTAGACACCCTTTCTTGATCTTATGTTTGTTGTTGAATTTCGTGTTTAAGTACTTAATGTTAAAACTATCAAATATAGTGGAAGGATAAGGTGTAACATCCCGTTATCCATGTTAAGGCTAGAATTGTGAATTATGAGAAATTTATGAGAAATTAGGAAAATGCACATCATGCATAGTTAATTATGACATGCACATTTTTGCATATTCATATGACTGTACATGCATTCATTGACATTTCCTGGTAAAATTGAATTAGTAAATGTGATTAAAATATGTTTTAGCAATTTTGGTATTATTTAGGATATTTTGGAATTTTGTGTGAAATTACGAAAAATATTGATTTATGGGCCAATTATATAGTGACACGTGGCAATGATATATATATGACATATGGTTTACTTATGTGGTGACAAGTGGCTGATTGTTTGGGTGATACGTGTGAGACATGCAAGAATACATGAATCTGATGTTTTGAGTTAGTAACATTCACTGTAGTGTTCTTTACTGAGAAGGAAAAACTTAGCACTGAATATCAAAGTATTAGGCTTTCTGTGCATGTGATTCATTCTCATTGTTAGAAGTAAGAGCTAAATCAAGTAAGTGATTTAATGATGGTTTACTGTGTAAAGAAATATATGCATGTGAGGTTAAGAAATGTACTTTTGGTGGTGATGAATGAATTAAATGAAAGAATATGGATATGTTGTTTATGCATGTTTGAGGGGCAATATGTTTTAAGAGAGTGATGAAGTGGGTTTTGGAGCTAGAAGAACCACTGAAACTGTGTTTAAGAAGAGAGAAGAAATTCAGGAAAAAGGTTGAACATATATTTTCATGTTTAAGTGTGAATATGGGATTTTGAATTGTGTGTGTGTTGATGAGCTAAAAATGAGTTAGAAGAATTGCTTTGGGTGATTAATTGAGTAAATTGATGTGAGAATCAACTTTTGAAAATTTACAGTAGAGAGAGAGAGGAAGAACATGGAGTTTCGGATTTTGGTGTTTGGTGTTTGATTGATAAAAATTGATTCTGATTTATTTGGTGATTGAATTGGAGTTTGAAATGTTGAAGAGATAAGTTGGAAGGAAGTGGAAAGGCTGGAAATGAAAGATTTATGGGATGAAATGGAGAAAAGAATCGGTGAAGAAGGAGAAGAGAAAAGCACCGTCGTGCAAAGAAACCAGAAAAGCACTGTCGTGTGAAGAAAAATGTCAAATGTTGTGATCGTGCAAAAGCACGACCGCGACTTTGCGGAAATCATACACGATCGCGACTTTCAATGGTTTTCTTTTAAAGGGATTTTGCCAAACATCCTTCAATCTTTTTACTATAACTTCTTCACCCGATGTCCAAATGACTTGATTCTTAGACCAATAAACTCATAAGACAGTGATCTACATCTAAATCAAAAATCATAGCTTTCTGAATTGAATGGAATGTGAATTTTAAGTTGAAATATGACTGTACTGAAAGATGATAACTAGGATGATTTTTACTGAACATACTTTGATAATTGGACTATATCTTTATCTGGGGACCTCAAAATAAGATGATTAATAATTATGATTCAATTAGAGACATAAGGCTACAAGTTGTATGAAGAGATTGAATTCTAATTCGGTCTCTAAGAATTTCAGAATCTGATTGGAAGTTGAGATAAGAATTCTATTGAAGCTTTAGAACAGTACAAGTAAATTGAGTATAACTTTTAGTATTCTTAACCAAATTGGATGAACTTGGTATCATTGGAAACTTAAGACATTGGAATACAACTTTTTAGAAGGAAGTGTTGCCTAATTTTGTCATTAACCCTATCAGATTAATTATGTAAAGTTGACTGTATGAATGTAAGAAAAATCTGAAGTGGTTAATTAGGTTGTGAAATTAATTGCACATTGTTTTATGTTGGTCCAAATTATAAGTACAAATGAGATTAATGAGGACTTTGATATCTGAATGATTTGATAAGAAACCCGGAATTGTCATTGAACATGCATTGTGCATATTTTATGTAAGTACATGTGCATAAAGGAATACTTATACATTTGTGAAAAAATGTGATATATTGTAAATGTGTTGTGTATGTTTTAGAGGAGCACATCGGACACTAGTCGAATATTGCCAGACCATCCAGGCAATAGCTTATTGGACCTTACTATGAGTCAACCTAGATGAATTTTCTAGGATTGATTTGATTTGATTTGATTTGCCAATTATTAAATTGTTGCGATTTGTTTCTGAATTTCGGACTTAAAGTTCGAGGATTAAATATTTGGGACTGCATTAGAAGTGCTCTGATTTGTTTGATTTGTTTGATCATTCTGTATGAAATGTGAATTCTCAACGAAAGTTGAATGTCGGACTTAGGTCCGATGATTATAAAATTCTGATTGTGCTTTATACATGATTGTGATATATGGTAAATTCTGAATTTATGCATTACATAAAATGCATGCTTAGATAAAGACGTTATGACCGGAGTAGCCAGTATCAAGCGTTTGCACGTAGGGCTTTGCTCCGTGATATGTGATCTTGCACGTAGAGCTATGCTTCGTGAATTTGTTCAGACTGAGCACAATGGGCCAATATTTGTACATGTGATAGGTACTCTGTTGGACCTCGAGCCTTTCTGTAAGCAAGGACTATTAAACGAGAAATTTTTGGCGATTAGATATGTGTAAAACAAAGAAGAAGTATGGAATTGAGAAGAAATAGAAAGAGATAGATTGAATCAAAGTCATAGGATTGGTTAAAGGTCAT
>JANZLC010000201.1:27389418-27401144 GCA_026413385.1 Erythroxylum gracilipes
AATAAATTAGTTTAATATTATATTAAACTAATAAATATATTTATAAATTTTAATAAAATACTTAATATTAATATATTTTAATATAAATAATGATTTATAAATATGATGAATTAATAAATCATATTTATAAATTATATTATAAATCATATTTATTATTAATTCTTTTTTACCACTTATACGATTTTTTAAGTCTTAATTATTCCCTTGCAATGATCGTCTGCCTAAAGCATCGAGTGTCTAGCAAAATTATCAGGTTTATTAATTAGTGATACAACTCCTAATTTTGAAGTGTTTACAGAAAAAAATTTAATTCTGAAATTTTAAAAGGAGGTCAATTTCGATAAAATTGATTAAAACTATAAAAAAATGATGTAACTTTGGATAACTATTATATAATCAAGTACAATTGCCTATTATGAATTTGTAAGGGTACAAAGAATTACCATAATAACAGTACCGTATGATCGTTTAATAATTATTGCCAATTAAATAATTGCAATGATTATTAACTGAATAATAATTAATTTTTTAAATTTAATTAAAATTAAGAATATATATATGTATTATTTAGTTAATTACGATCATATTTGACAAAATATAAAAATTGAATTTTTGTGAAAACCTTTCCCTCTATATATATACATAGATGATTATATGACTGGCATCCAAGGATGGAGGTACAATAGGGGCAAGTGGGGGTACTTGCTCATTGACATCTAAAAAATTTTAATTTAAAATTATTATTTTAAATTTCATAAAAATTAAAATTTTGCCTCATTAATTTAATTGGTGACAAAAAAATAGATATATTAAGAAATCAAATAAAAAATAAAATCTGAGCCCATCTATTTTTATTAAGATTACTGTTATTTGGATCTATGATTTTTTAAAATGAAAACCTACAAATAGAGAGATAAAAACTACATGCTTAATTGACTTTTTTTATTCAAAATTTCTACTCTTTTAGCTTCTTCATCACACTACTTTTTAGCTTTTTGGCTTCTTCTTATCCTAACTCTACAAGGACTAGCACACTCAAAATGAAAAAAATAATATATATTGAACGCAATTATGGAAATGAGTCCTCCGTAGGCTCCACCCCGTTCTACTGCTGATAGGTAAATTCTCACTTCTTTTCTTTGGAAGAATATGTAGTACATATAATTTAGAGATAGGTTATTGTAAGTTGTAAATTGTAATAGAGTTGGTAAAGTTTTAATTTTTACATTCTTTTAGATTTTTAGTGAAGACTCAAAATAAGATTTTTCATAAACAAAAAATCGTTGCATATAAAGTCGTAAAAATGATAATAGGGATAATTCACGGCACTAGTGATAATAGGGATAAAAGAAGTACCCTAAATACCCTTATGAATTAAATTGAAAATAATAGAAGTTCTCGTATTGATAAGTGGAGAAAAGGCATATAGATGTATTTGGTCTTATGTGAAGTGGTAATGAAGATAGTGAAAAGTTGCTTACGCAATCGAATGGGAGATTCTTGGATAAATGACTATTTGATCACATATATTGAGAAAGATATTTTTAATAGTATTGACATTTGAAAAAATTTACAATAATATTAAAATATGAAGACTCGTAAGAAACGATTGTAATATGTTGTACATAAAAAGCTCAAGACAATGATGTAATTTTTTAATTAAATATATAAATATTTGTATCTTTTTTAATAATATAAGACAACTTTAAATATTTGCACTCACTCAAAATAATTTCAGATCGTCTGTTGTGGCATCCATCAAAGTATGTTCTCCATTTTTTCCATGTTTACGCCGTCTTATCTGCTAAAGATTTTGTCTAAATCCTACCTTTTCCCATTATTTGATGCTTTCCCATGAAGGATAAAAATAAAAGCTGAAAATAAGGGAGAGAGGACAAAACTGAGGTGAAATGAGTGCTATTGCATCAGTCTGTAAAGATACACTTGCTTTTGTGTATAGTCCATTCGTGTTGTGAGTTGCTGTGGAGTGAACAGTACAACGTAATGGGTCGAGATTGTGATGGGCACTCACCATTTCTATAATCGTCGCTCTCTCAAGTAGGTCTAGAATGACATGAAAATGACATTCTAACAACAATCTTTGCAGAAGCAGATATCATCTCACCTTCTGCAGTCACCTTTTCTGTCTGTCAAGTGAAGGAAGATATGTTATTATATAAAGCAGAATCTTCGAGAGATAGTAGCCAAGAGAATGTATCCTTGGTTTGTTTAGCATGCAATCTCAGTTATGATGTCTATGTCCAACATGCCATTTGTGTGTTCAGATTACTGAAGAGTTAAATTTTTCCCTTGCAACTGTGAAGTAGAAGGGTTTAATGGTGGGATAGATTTAGTTTCTGACAAGAGTATTGTCAGATTGGAAAAAAGAAATGGTGTTTTGTAGTTGAGCGAAATTGATATTTTCTAAGATCGTGAAAGAGACAGAGATCAAGTAGCCAACTAGTCTTTGTGGGGATGGTGTGAGGAGGGCTAAAAAAACACTTATCTAACAAGAGACAGGCTGACATTTAAATTTCATGGGCCACCAACACCAATAATTGAATCTTACTCTTCATTATATATCACTAATTGGGCACCTAATTTGATCCATGCACCACAAATGCATCCAATTATTCACATTTTTAAGGTCTAACCTCCTTGTCTTTCATCCACGACCAGAGGACAGCCCTCACCTACACAATGATTTTCACTTACACAACTCTATATCTATTTCTATCAGATTTCCTTTTTTTTTCAGGTAATTGTTACTCATTATTTATTTAAGCTGCCCTTGGTGATAAAAGTGGTCAAGTCATAGTTTATTAGCATGATCCATGCAATTTAGTAGTGTCCAAACGAAGCATGTAATCTAATAAAAATTCTGATATTGAGTAAGGCAAGTCTACAATGGAAGATGATTAAGGATTCATATAGAAGCAAACGATCATAAAACATAATTGGCAATTCTGGAAATCTAAAATTGACAGATGGAGAATCATGTTAGAGGTTGGGGTTGGTATATTAGGACTGATCGAAGCCAGAGAAGCTGAGATTGTCTTCTTTGAAATCCAGCTCACATACTCCTCTTGGACTTTGACATTGCTCCCTCCTAAAAAAGACACATCATATTCACATAAAATATCCTATTATATCTTACTCCTACAAAAAGGACTAAGGCCACTACCATTTTTCTTCAGTGACTCATCTCTCTCGTCCTTCGCATTTTTCTGTATAACTTACTTGATCAACTCTTGTTCCAGATACCATTTTAGCAAGTTTGTATCCCACATCAGAATGAGAGAAATTCTCCATATCCAAGCCGGTCAATGTGGCAACCAAATTGGTGGCAAGTTTTGGGAGGTTGTATGTGACGAACATGGAATTGATGCTGCTGGGAACTACATGGGACACTCTCGTGTCCAACTTGAGAGGGTTAACGTTTACTACAATGAGGCTAGCGGTGGACGTTATGTGCCACGAGCTGTTCTAATGGACCTTGAGCCAGGGACAATGGACAGCTTGAGGACTAGTCCTTATGGGAAGATATTTAGGCCTGACAATTTTGTGTTTGGGCAAAATGGAGCTGGGAATAACTGGGCTAAGGGCCATTATACTGAAGGAGCTGAATTGATCGACTCTGTTCTTGATGTTGTCCGCAAAGAGGCCGAAAATTGTGATTGCTTGCAAGGTCTGTAGTCCATTCGTTGATCTGTGTTTTATCATTTCATGGTATTACAAATGGTTAGATTATTTTTCTTATGGTCTTTTCAGGCTTCCAGATATGCCATTCACTGGGAGGTGGAACAGGGTCAGGAATGGGGACTCTGCTGATATCAAAAATCAGGGAAGAGTATCCTGATAGGATGATGCTAACATTCTCGGTGTTTCCTTCTCCTAAGGTTTCTGATACAGTTGTTGAACCCTACAATGCCACTCTGTCTGTGCACCAGCTTGTTGAAAATGCTGATGAGTGCATGGTTCTTGACAACGAGGCTCTATATGACATCTGTTTTAGGACTCTAAAGCTCACCAATCCAACTTGTAAGTACACATATAAACTACCTTCAAATGTTTCAACGCTTGACAAAAGGAGATTGTCCAGATGTCGTGTCATTTATAATTAATATAAGCCATTTTTATGTCTAATGTTTCTTTGTGCATGTATTGATTTTACTGTAGTTGGTGACCTTAACCATTTGATCTCAACAACCATGAGTGGAGTCACCTGTTGCCTCCGCTTCCCCGGACAGCTCAACTCCGACCTCCGGAAGTTAGCTGTGAATTTAATCCCCTTCCCACGTCTCCACTTCTTCATGGTTGGTTTTGCGCCATTGACCTCACGTGGCTCCCAACAATACCGTGCTTTAACAATCCCTGAACTCACTCAACAAATGTGGGATGCTAAGAACATGATGTGTGCAGCCGACCCACGACATGGCAGGTACTTGACGGCCTCAGCCATGTTCAGGGGCAAGATGAGCACCAAGGAAGTTGATGAGCAGATGATAAATGTACAGAACAAGAATTCCTCCTATTTTGTTGAGTGGATTCCTAACAACGTCAAGTCAAGTGTGTGTGACATACCACCAACAGGGTTATCGATGTCATCAACGTTCATGGGAAATTCTACATCCATCCAAGAAATGTTCAGAAGGGTATCAGAGCAATTCACGGTGATGTTCAGGAGGAAGGCGTTTTTGCATTGGTATACAGGTGAAGGGATGGATGAAATGGAATTTACAGAGGCAGAAAGTAACATGAATGACTTGGTTTCAGAGTATCAACAATACCAAGATGCTGTTGCTGATACTGAGGAGTACGAAAATGAGGAAGCTGTGGAGAACTGAGAAGATTTATGTGAACATATTTTTATATTTTTCTTATCCTTACGTGGTTTTTATTTCACTGGGGCCTGATATATTTATAGATTCATGTTTGCTTCTTGTTTGATGATGATCAACAATAAGGCCTATGTTTTATGGTATGTATGTTGCTGCTTTGGTCATCCTGCAAAGCAATTGATGTTGTGAAGCTCTGAAATTTTGACATATAAAATGCACCTGAGAATGGTTGCAGTTGCATACTTAGTTTACATAACCAAATTTATACGCCTTTATTATCCTTAAAAAAGAGTTTTGATAGTCGAGAAATGCTACATTTCTGCTTGACAAGCTAAGCCTCCATATTATTTGGTTTCGCTTCCAATGTTGCCACGGAGATCTAGCATTCACTTCCAAGCTCAATCTCCCAGTTTTCCTGGCTTTGGCCAACCTAGCAAAGAAATCTCACTTTTCTGCATTAAAAGCAGGTCAATGGATTCAATTACTACAGGGGTTAATAAAAGCTGCTTATATAACTGCAGGATCTTGTAGCGTACTAAATGCTTCATTCATGATCACAAGTTCATTCAAAACTTTCCTTCTGGAAAGAAATAGTGTTCGACTTAAAACCACAAAAGCAGCATAGAAAAGGAACTAAACCCTAAGCTGCAGCAGCCGCAACCAATAGCACAGAGTACATTAAATTACAAGGCTCGCATAAGACCGTCTATTTCACCCTCTACAATCAAATTTTTAACAGCAGTTGGAATCCCTCTACAAACGTTTAACTCGTCCAAAGAGTGTCTTAATTATTCCCACAAAGGTGGTTGTATTTGAAAGATCAGCAAAGCGAAATAAAGAAAGAATGTTTGTATGCGCACACAAGTTATCCAATAAAGCAGAGTGACGACAATCATCCCACAATGTTATGAACGAATTTTTTAAGATGACTACCGACTCATCATGCAGATTGATCATTGCAGCTCATTCCCTGTGCTCAAGAAATCTTGGATCCTGCCTGAAAATTAAGCTCAGTTTGGCGAAGCAAGTCACATCTGGAGGGAAAGGTGCCCAAAGAAAACAATTATTTTGAAGTTCATCCATCAATTATCACAAATTGGTACTCCTTTTACTTTCCAGGGTTGTTCCCTCTTTTAAAGCTGCTTGTGCCTCGCTCTCCCTTCCTAATGCAAAAAGAGATACAGCTTGCAAATAAGATGCAATGTCCCAAAGTGGTGATATGGCTTGCGCTTGTACTGCATCATTTAGCGCTTCTTGTGGCATGTCACTCATGATGTAAGAGAGACTTCGGCGAGCAAAAACAGTTGGAGATACCATTGTTCCAACATCTATGAACTGCAAATATAAATCAATAGTCAGCTGAACTTGGAACATTCCAAAAACTTAACAATCAGATCTTTCAAGTGGGGCAGAAATTTGGTAATCCTTGAAAAGGGTGTTTGACATAGAGATTTGGAAAACCTTTTGAGTTTTGACACAGCTCAATTTCAGATAGACTGCAGATATACATTCTTACCCAAACTTTGCTTCCCCACACATGGAATAACTTATCCAAATCAGAAATATGGATGCCGATCAAACCTGGGAGTAGCACTCAATGGCAGCCCTCAAATCTTTATGACGAAAAGCAATATCTCCCTTCTTCTTTGAATTTAAAGTTTCTTGCATCTGATTGGTCCACATCTGAAATGAGAGCTGATACAGAGGAAACAGGAGTGAGTACAGTCACATTCTTGCTACTGAAATGGCTATGAAGGAGATGCAATGTCAGGGTGAATGTGACAAGAACAGACAACCAAACAATTTCTTAAATTAAGTTGCCCATGAAGCAAGGAAGCAGTAACAAAAATCACACAACCTAGGGGATCATATAAAGTACAAAATCTATGAATGATTAGCCCATCTGGAACCAAAGAATTTACAAGCTTTTGCATATGGACGAATAAAGCAGTCCCTCACAGTCAAGGCAATAAATGAAGTAACAAATTAAGCAGTTCACGCTATCATTACACAATTTAAAAAGTTTATTAGCTAGAATGCTTGATGCCCTGCAGGCAGCAGATACCAACCTACAATGTTGAATCCAGGAAATTCAGGACATATAAAACAACTAATTGAAATATCATATACAAACCTCAGTAGCTGCACCCTCATCATCTTTGTATCCAATCTTTTCCAAGATTTCATGAATAGCAGTCAAATCCATTCTGAAGCAAGCTTCACCAAGTGGCGTCAGAGGTACAGCTTCAGCAACATCTGGTATACCCATCAATACATGAGAAGGAACCTGCAAAAATAATTAGTTAATTCATGTCCATCACTGGATAAGAGTACCTCGAAGTCACACAAACAAATGTGACTGGCAGAAGAGCCTTAAAATTAAGGTGTACTAGGATCTAATTGAGTAAGACCTTAACAAAAATAAGACGCAGACTTCGTATCAAAGCCATTGACAACAAACCTCGGTATCCTTTTGCAGAGGAATCAAAGCAGAAACCAATGACTTTGGATTTGGTCGCTCTCGGGGTTCATACTGTAAACATCTAGAAGCTAACCTCACCAACTCAGTCCCATCATCATTTGTAAATTGGCCTTCCAAGCATGAATCTGTCAACATTTGAATGTTCCGGTCACGTATTAAGTCCAGTGCCTGAAAAAGAAAACAAAGAAAGAAAGCAGTTGAACAACAGAAGTTGGTTGGAACCATCAGAAAGAATTGTAGGACAGAGAACCTTCAAGGAATTCATGCCATCATTATCTTTGTGAAAGATGCATAAATGCTGAATAGTAAATTCTCAGTCGCCATTACATTTCAACAACTCATGACTCTTTCCTTTCTTCCTATTTGTTAAGGTCGGTCACATTACTGTAAACCAAAACATTTATTGGTGTCCACCAGCCCACTATAAACCCAAGAGAGAAAGAAAAAGGAAATCTCTTTCAGTAAGTTGTTTATGAGATATTAAAAGTGCCAACAGAACCCATAACATAAACTACTCTCATGCACTACACAAAAGAATAGATTATGGTAACTTCATCAAGTTAACAGCTGATCAAATACATGATAAGATACAGAAACTCATATTTAAGTTAATGTAACATGCAAAAGTAGCAGGAAGTTGACAATGGTTATGTACTTAGAAACAAACAATAACAATCAGATCCTAATAATTATCTACAGAAGTTCAAGATCAGCAGGACTATCATATACATAACTTGTCTAAGAGGTTCCATTTAGATGCCATACTGCAGTCGAAATTTATTCCTGTGTAACTCTTTTATCAATTTAACCAGCCATTACTTCATATTTATCTGAAAATACAATAAAACCACAAAAGAAAATGGAGGAACAACGGTGACAGTAAGCTCACATTCCCTTGTATCATGGTTTACAGGTTTCACATTTTCCTTCACTATGATAATATTCATCTTTGATCAAAAAAAAAAAAAAAATCAGAAGCTTAGATATTGTTGATTCAAAATAACCCTCCAAGCTGAAGACTTACATGGCTAGGAGGAATGTGTTTTCCACTGAGCAGGTCAAGTAAAAGGGTCCCAAAGCTATAAATTACACTTTCTGGAGTTACCCTGCCTACAGTTTAAAAGAACATGTAAACATAAAATAACATAGAGAGAATAATGACATGAAACTTAGAACGATATTGCATGAAAACATGTCATATTAATAAGCTGATTCTTACTGCTGAAACTATCAACTTTCTAACTCAAGATTCACAAAGGCATAAAAACCTCTAATAACCAATGAAATACAAGAAGAGGACAATGATCAGAATTATTTTCTCCTTTTCTTGTGATTTTATCGGAAACAGCCTCTCTACTAGTTAGTAGTAAGGCTGCGAATTTCTGGAACCCCCCAGTCTTCACGTCTCAGCAAAAATTCTACTGAGATATTATTGTTGTTGTTGTATTATAATTAAGATTAGTCAGAAACGTCTAACTAGCTTCACAAAATAAGTACCTGTTCTCAGATACTCGGGGGGAGTAAACGCCAAATTTGTACTGTAACTTTTTCCATCCCTACTGTTCTTCATCAGACCAAAGCAAGAAAGTCTGGGATTTCCCTCCTAAGAAATAAACAATGGCAGTTTTATATGCTAAATTCAATTTATAGAAAGAAGTGAGAAATCTTGTCAAAACATTGCATACTTCATCAAAAACAATCCTATACGCATTTAGATCATGATACAATGCACGCCCTTTGCCGGTACAATATTCTAGGGCCTGCGCAAGATGCAGGGCCACCCTAAGCCGCATTGCCCATTTCATCGGCTGTGCTTCCCCTGAAGTCAACAGACCAAAAAGGAGACATGAGAGGAAACTACAAATATAGACTACAGAAATGATGTACCCATGTATCAATCACAATACAATTACTGCCTAACTACAGGGAATCTTAACGTAAAAATTACATGCTGCATTCACTACATAATCTGCCATGTACTGGAATTGGAGAATGGATAATTTTAATAGAATTAATACTTAGTAGATGTAATTGCATACTGAACAGGTGAATGAACTACTGGAACTTGACAATTTTTTGGTTATCGTCCTAATCATGAAATTTACAAGTTGTAAACAAAAAACAACATTAGAGCTCGGGTAAGTAAATGAACATACAATGAAATAAGTGTTTTGCTAATGTGTCATTGGGCATAAATTCTGCAACAAGTAATCTATCGTCCCCTTCACAGCAACAACCAAGTAAATTTGACAACCGTTGGTTCCGCAGCTGTCCGACGGCTCTTGCTTCTTCCTAGGATGTAGAAGATAGCTCAGATTATGTAATATAGTCAAGGTTGATAGAAAGATTACCATGATGGCAGCTAAATTCATTAAGTTAAACGATAAGGCAAATAGTGTGCTTCACTGCTAACCAGAAACTGCCTTGCATCAGGCCAAGCTGATCTATTAAAGCGTTTCACAGCAATCCTCCTTTGATTCTCAAGCTTCCCCTTATAAACCACATTCGGAGCTTTTTCTCCATGTTCAGAGACTATATTCTCGACAGCAAAGCCTGAAGTAGCCATCCTGAGTGTCTCAATTGAGTATTCACGGAATGTAGGCAAATCATCAAGTTCACTCTTATCCTCATTTTCTATAAAGAGAAGTCATTTCAATTGTCACAACAACATAGATGCACTAACCAAGGAAAAACAAATCATGCATTTCACTTACCCTCATTAACTACCTCAGGAGCAGCTCCGTTATATTGAGGATCCCAACAACATGAAGACAGCTTCGAGCACTCACAACCCATTTCACTACTAGGAATTTGACGCCAAAATTGTCCAACTGCTGCTCAATACCCTCCAGTTGAATCAGTCCATCGAACTTCAGTCAAACAACACATTATTGACAACAAAGCAACGATCCTTCCAGAAACCAATATACAGAACTAATCCAATAGACCTGCGACCATAACAAGTCAAATCAAAATACAAAACGTTGTCCAAAAACCATCAAATTAACCCCAAAATAAAAAACAGCACCAAAAAAAGAATGTTAAAGGTCACATCACCAATTCCCTTTTCACATAAATAAACCACAAGTGGACAACTCCCATCTCTCAAGCATAAAACTTGTCCATTTCTGTAGACAAATCTACAAACCCAACAAAACCCACTTTCTATTTCGCTATGATCTCCAAGTTCCAACTTACAAAACACGACTAGAAACCAAGTTGAAAATCACCTTAGCAGCGAGTTTCCACCAAAAGTCAACCCACTTCACGGAACTAGTCAACCAAACTCTCTGAATACAAACAGACAAACTCTCTTCCTAGAAGGTACAGACTTCCACTAAACAAAAGCGGTATAAATGAAGAAAAGAACCAATACAAATACGTGCATACACGTACACCATAGCTAAAGAGAGATAGACAGAACCTGAAAAGTGGAATCAGCAAATCTATTGTTGGATGGACTGGGCAGAAGAGAAAATGGGAAGCTGAAAAGTGAGTAGCTGGAATTTTGGCTTTTCGGTTTTCAGAAAGTGCTTTTAGGAGCTGTGAATCTGAGGCTGATAGATCAGCTTTTCTTCTTTCCTTTTCGTTCCTGTTTGAGAGACAGAGATTAAGAATGTTTTGGGAGACTTTGGGTTATAAAACAATTAAAGAAAAGAAATTTCATGTAAACCTTAAACTATGTATGTATTTGTCCGTCTTTGAATTGAGGCCTTCATTTTCAGGAATTTCCACCGACATCAGCCTTCCTTTTCATTTGTTAGCAATAGCATTCTACAACATTCAACCTTTTACAATTTATCTCCGGCTCGGCTCCTGCTTCTAATTTGTATCATAATAATAATATACATTTCTTTATTCAAGAAAACACCAATTGATGAGTTTTTACTTTTTAGAGATAAAATATTATTTATACTAACTCAAAATTTTATCAATATATATTAAATTTAAAATTTTAAGGACTTTTTTTATTTTATTATCGATTTTAGGTTTTAGATTTAATAAAAGATATATTTAATTAAGTTCAGAACATATACAAACTAAAAGATATATTTGTTTGAGTTTTCTGATGAGATTTTATTGTTAGCTAATGTATCATATTTAGGGATGGCAATGGGTTTTCAACCGATCCATATCCGTACTACCCGACCCTAAAAAATGGATATAGATGTTAAAAATAGGTTTTAAATGGATGTTAAAAAATGGATGTGGATATGGATGTAAATATGGGTCTAATAACAACCCAAACCGATGGATACCCATACCCGATCCGTTTTCAAATAGCAATATATATTTTTTCAAATAGTAATATTAATTGGTAGTTTAGTACATATGTTATCGATCTTTGAAGATGCTGATGCAAGCGAAGAGGAACCGGGTGAAATGATTGATTTGGTAATTCA
>JANZLC010000201.1:27401244-27417645 GCA_026413385.1 Erythroxylum gracilipes
TACAAATCAAAATCTTGACTTATTATTATTAAGTTAATTTTGATTTAGAGCGTTCGCAAAAATTTGCTCTCCATATTTTTAATTTAGAAGTTATATTTTTATGTGTTATACAACCCGATGGATATCCAAAAACCCAAATAACCCAAGGATTTGGATATGGGTAGTAAATCGCAAAAATCAATGGATATGGATATGAATATGGGTTGAGTCATAAAAAATGAATATGGATATGGGTTGAGTAAAACCCGAACCGAACCCTACCCATTGCCATCCCTAATCATATTTGATCATTTAATACTAATTATTATTTAATTATTTAATTTATTTTTATAATCAATTTAACATTGAAAATAAAAATAATATTCTAAAATTTGATAAGTTATTTAATAGATAAATTTAAATTTGAAATGTCATTAAATATATATTATTTAAATATTTTATCAAAAGTAATTAAACTATTTTAATTATTAATATAATAATAATTAAATATTATTTTAAAATGAAATTTTAATTTTTTACTTATTTACTTAAATATTCTATAAGATATTAAAATAAAAATTAATTACTTAATTAATTCATTTAATTATTATGAGTAATTAAAGTATATCTATTTTAATATTAACAGCTAAATATTAATATCTATTTAGAAAATTTATATTAGATTCTAAATTCTAATGAACTTATATATCAAATTTTTTAATAAATTGATATTGTTAGACTATGTCCAAAAAACAAATACTATTGCCACCTAAAATAGTCGGCTCTCCATAGCATCTTTACGCATACATCTATAAATTGTAACATTTTGCGAAACAGAAAGGGGCTAACAAAGACTAATTTGATGGCAACTACTAAATACAAAATCATTATGACCTTAAGAGTAGCTTTAGCCAATAAGAGATTACCCTCAACTTAAAAGAGGGTCTCAGTTTAGAAATTAGCCACTTTAATTTCTTGATATATTTTGAAGCACTGATGACAAGTCTACAATTATAGCTTTAGCTCAATTTGACCGCTTCATTTCCCAGATTTTAAAATATTATATACTTCGGTGGTAAAAAGCATCAACCACAGCTGTCAAAAAAAGGTGCAAAAGAAGAAAAGTAAGACTTCAGGGGTTGGTTGAAAAAATGTACCCCTTGAATTGCAGACATTCTAAAAGCTAAAACAACTTTTACTCCAGGCAAGCCAAATCCAAACGAACAAAATCAAACAGACTCAATTAAGAAACGACTGCCAAAACTTACATTCTAAACCAAATATATCGATATCAACACCTTACAAAAATTGCAGATATCCGCTTTTCAACATGGTCGAAGAACTTGCAGATATCCTGCTGTATGCGTTCAAGTTGTATACTGATAGCTAAAATTTTAAGAATAACCAAGTTGTATACTGATAGCTAATTAACAGTAAAATTACACAAAATATATTATTACCCTACAAAACATTTAAGCTAACACCTCTGCAAGGCTTTAGAGGAGGAAGCTTGTGAGTTTAGGATCTATGATTTACTCTTTTTGTTGGATTTGGAGCCATGATGTTCTTTATTTCTCTTTTTCCCAATCTTGTTATCCTGATGCTTTCCATGTTTCTCACCTTTTTTTCCACTAGATTTGACACTAATAACACCCCCAGAGGCTATCTTTCCTCCACTTAGCAAAGCACTCTCAAACTCGGATTCTTTGTCAACAATGGCAAAGTGCTGAAGAAAGTCAGGATTCAACAAGCCGTCTGTTTCAGTTTTCATTCCAGCCTAGTCATTTGAGCATTGTCAGATATACAGAAGGTTCAACACTGAAACAGAAGATAAGGCATTAAATGCATAAACCTTACCTCAACTTGCTTTGCTGCTTCATTGAGATCTTCATCCACCGAGATACTATGCGGCTCCAGCACCCTCTGAATTATTAAAAAAACAACTAATTTAACAAATCTTCAATGGTAAAAATGCGCAGAAACATATCCATCCCTCTACTGTTCCTTAAGGAGAGGTAGCAAGAACGCCCAAACTTATTAATACGTGACTGCAAGGTATACGTTATTGCCTTGGATGTTAAAGAATTACTGAGCATTTCCTACTCAACTTGGGTTCAATTTATTTTTCTTGTTGCATTCTAACTAGGGGATAAGGATGAAGGTAATGATTATGAAAATGCACCAGAATTCCTCAAAGAACCAGATATAATATAAAACAAAATATAGGGACAATCTTCCATGCAATAGGTTCCTTTGAATGTCTCACTACTAAATATCTGTGCTTCAATTCTTGCACACGAAATCGGGTTTTCTAGCAGCTTACCTCTTTTATTCGCGGCATAGATGATTGAATCTCGTTAGATGCAATGCCATAAATATATCTGTGGAATTTTTTCATAACCTTGATGAAAAGTGACAAAATCTGTGTCCTCTCCAGTTTCATTTGCTCCTGGAATAACAGCATAAAAATCAACACTGAGATGCTTAGCAAGCCAGCAAACAGCAGAATCAATAAGGTCCACCGACAATACTACATATATATGTTATATATAAAAGCAGGAATGTTCAAAACAACCGTTTGATTATATACAGCTATTTTGAATTACTGACATCATATATTGAATAATTTCCAACAATTCCTAATAAATTTTGATATATTTGAATTCTAGTGTAGGTTAAGAATTTGCAATAAATGAAGCAATTCTAAGCATGAAATTTACTATATGAAACATAATTAACATGTGTTAGGAAAAGACTAGCTAAATGAAATGTACAATGAATTTCTAATTCCATTTTCCAGGCACACAATTCACTTGACAGCAGTGTAGGTAAAAGGGCATGAGTATTAAAACATAGACACAACAGCGGATTCACCCAAAATCAAGGGCATTCACTGTAGTTAGCAATTAGATCTATAAACTTGCAATTTGACATGTTCAGCAAATTAGGTGGCATAAGGCCTTAAAAAATTTGCTTTTTTTAAGATTGTTTTCTTTGTCCAATGAATTGAGGAAAAAATAACCTGTGCTAAGACAGGCATTTCATAGCACTGTTTTATTTCCTAAAAATTATCTTTATGCCTTCTAACAGACTTAAGTAAGAGCTACCATGTTTTCCTTGTTGATAAAGTTTATGCTGCTTTGGTAATAGGATCATTAGCAATGTGGTCAAATGCCAATTTATTGAATCACAAGAACCACTACTATTAATTCTAATCTGAGAATGCATCCTTGATTTGGTGTTAAAATACAGGGAAAGTTTAGGTTTTAACCCAAAACTTAAAATCCATTCTTCCACATACATGTATAAATATGCAAGTCCATGTGTGCGCACGCGTGTAAGAGAGAGAGAGACAAAGATTGAAGAGCAAACCTCAACATGAGTAATATTTTGTAGCTGCAAGCCAGTGCATAGCAAAACAGATGCCTGAACATATGACAAAGTAACAGGAAGCTTTCCTCGAAAATAAAGATGTGCAAGGGCTGGAACGATGTCTAAAATCTGATAGAAAGAGGGGAAAGAAAGGAACACAGTTCAATTCCAATTAAAAGTAGGCAAGAGAACTGATTATCAGTTTCTAATTGGTCAATCTTAACTCATCTACAAATGAACAAAATATCTTACTTTCAGATCCGGAAACATTTATCTAGGAAAGGAAATCCTGGTGGAATTGTTACAAAGATATGCTTTGGTTCTAGGGTAATTAAAACTCATGGCCTTCAACTCTAATTAAAGATTAAAAGTAGCACCATGGTGCATATCTTAACATTTTCCTTCTGGGAACCAATATATAAATGCTTAACATATTTCATTTATTTTATTTTACTCATGATTATTTTTTAATTGCTTAAGAAAATACTATAAACAAGATTTTTTTCTTTCATCATAGCCTCTGAAATGGATAAATTTGATTAAAAAAAAGGCATGACATACCTAAATGATGTAACATTTAAAATATGTTATGGATTGTGGTCAATTCCATAATACTTCTACAGGAAACTAAAGATATACCGTACACTGAGGAGGAACAATTAAGCCTCAGTATTGTGTCACTAGACAGCATGTAGGAATACAAGACAGAAAGCCATGATTAAAACATAAAGTTTCAGGAAATCAATTGAGTAAATGGCATGCTCTAGAGATTATTCCAGTCAACATCACGAAATCTTACCAAATGAAAATCAGCAAGGTTATCAGTATAGACTTTCAGTCGTTGCAAGTCATATGGTGATAGATCATTACAGTGTGACCTCCAAAATCCCTCCGAGTTGGATGCTGAAGGCCCCTTCTCCATATCCATGAAATTAATCTTAGGATCCAAGACACTGCAAGATCAGAAGAAGTGTAAGCAAAAGCAATTAAAATTACATTTTTCAGCTCAAGTTTCGACTGAAACCTCATTGCAAGCTTGTATTCCATTGAGCGGAAACTAGAACTCAACAGCCTAGCAAACCTTTGCCTGAAATCTGTTGAAAATTAAGAATTGAGTTTTAAGATACTAAAAGGGCAAAACAAGTGCACGAAAGACCCACTACAAAGGAGAGCAATGGACTCAGGTAAGAACCTTGGTAAAATGGACCAAAAAAGCCCCACTTATCTGACCCACTGGCTTCAATATCATCACTGTTCAATGGTTTCACGACCATACATGTATGCTCCCCAGTGACAGTACTCTGAAGAAACAATGGAGATGAAGTAGAGAATATTATTAAGGATACATAATATAAATAAGGCTGACAGATAGAATAGCCTGCTTACTGGTATTTGCCCAATATAGAATGGTGCAAATTTATGCTTCCTCCAAAAGCGAAATAGGTCCAAAGTAAGCCCAAAAGAGACACCAAGGTAGTGGAGCTTTTCAGGTTGCCGCTCACGAAGATGTACTAACAAATGAGGTAGGTTTGTCCTAGGCTTTATATTTTCTTCAAGCAGTGAAACCTGCAAGTGAAGTTTCCCGAAGTATTGACATACTGAACAATGTAATAGAAAAATACCAAACTGCAAAGTGTGTCAAGAAAAGATAATTTGCACACAACTAAGAGTAGAAAACATTGTAATACTCGTAGTCATAAATTCTACACATGAATCTGAACTACATAACAAATTCAGAAAATTTATAGACAGTACATTTAAGATATATTAACATTAATGTCTGCAATTAAACCTTCTCAGCAGCTTCTGTAATTCTAACTTGGGGGGCTTCTATATCATTTTCAAAATCCTCTTCAGAAATAGGAGTCAACTGTCCTTCATAATACCTGCAGATGATCATCATTTGATCATATATGGAGAAAAAGGAACAAAAGGACTTGCTCAGGAAATTGCTTAAATCATAATAGCTTGTTAACTTTGATGGCTATTAATCTTATTGATCAATGCTGATTTTCAGACCACTTAACCCATCACCCACTTTGCAGCAAGACTGGCCCCCTACCATCCACTTACTGATAGCTTAATCTTGTTGTATCAGCCTCATAAACAAAAACAAAAAAAAGGCCAACGCCTACTTGAAAAGGAGTCAAATATAGTGAAAAATAAGGTTACATCGATCCGCATCATAACCAACTACAAATTATGTTGGACTTTCTTAAAGTATCTGATTGGAACAAGTTAATATTCCATTGACACCCACTGATCCCTAGCGGAACCCACAGTTATCTGGTAAATTATTAGGTCAAATGAATGTCAGAGATCCATGTACCTTGTCAAGAGTTCCACTGCAGCTGAACCATATCCAAGCTGCAACAATGCCACAGAAATTATTAGAATATTTTAAAAGACTTTAACCAGAATCAACCTGATATGTAACAGAGGATTACCCTCATGGCACTTGGATGAGTAGCAATGCGTACAATTCGAGCACCTGAGAGACTAGGGAAAACAGTGTCCTGAAACTGCTCAGAGAATTTCCAAGGTATTTGGTCCCCAAAAGGTTGATGGCCATCACTTAAGCTTTTTAACACAGATTTACGAGAGATCTGGCCTTCAAGCGAAACCTGTTATCAGAAATCATGTTCCATGCGATGATGAGCATCATACTTCAAATACTTCTGCAACAACGTGAAACATATGAAGAAAAAGCAACAAACAAAACACAAAGAATGCTTTTCTCTGAACTCTAATTATCAAAGTAAAACCCATAAGTACATCCAAAATACATAGATGAAAACTGACAGCACATTTACAGTTAATTCAAGGAAAATGTACTACGACTAATTTGAACCATTCTTCACCTGGACGACACATAGGATGTCAGGAAGTTGATTTTTTGACTCATCAACAGGACCTGCAATTAGTAAAATTTGCAAATGGTCAACAAGCACCAGTGCCATACTAGAAAGTTAAGATTAGCCAAGCAAAAGTGCAGACCAAGTAATACAAACAAATGGTGTGCAGGAGCATCAGCCATTAGCTGTAAATCATTTGGTGAATTTTTGTAATGTGATGCCACATATAATGCCATCATTCGCTGCATAGAAAAAATGTATAAGCACCCGGTATATCTAATATAACAAGTAAAGGAAGACATAAAATATCGTATACCTGCAAAAATAATTCACTATCTTTGTGATAGGAAAAAAGTGTGTCCCGATTGACATAATAGAGATCACACTCACTGGGAGGTGGTAATCTAGTTATGAAAGAGAGAAAAAATTAGTTGTAGAAGAGCAGATTAATGGAGATGATGAACACATTTCACAATGAAAGGCCTCATGAAAAGATAGACAAAAAATTGTATGCAGCCGATATATATTGACAATTTAACTCCAACCTGTTTATGTTAGGTATGGCATTTGCAACATCCAGGCAAAGCAAAGCATTGAGCCATGATTCTATTGGATCACCAGAAGCATATCTAATGGACTCACTAAGCTCTATCTTTTTATAAAGGCGACCTACATAGAACAAAATAGTGAACCTCAAAAATCATCCAAACACAAGCCAAAATCTGAGTCATAGTGTACAACAAATTGCAAACAGGTAGAGAGCCTTGCTACTACAAGAGCAGCAGTGAAGTATTCAAGCAACTTTTATCATAAGAAGGGCAAAAAGTCCTCGTGACAGCCTAGCTTAACACTTCCTAACTATATTCATTCTAACATTTTGTAGGTTTTATAGACCAAAATATGCACATTACAAGAGATATGTTTAGAATTTATGGCAGTCTCGACAGAAATTAAGGAAAGCATTATGTACTCATTCAACTACCAAATCAAAAAAAAGCACTGATAATACCAGAAAGTGAGCCCTCCACATGTTTTGCAGGCATCCAGCTTTGTTCTTCCAACTGTTGAAGAAGTTTTAGTGACAACGACCGGCCAGTCCCTTCATAGCTTCAGGTCATCACATACATTCATATGCAAGTATGCAGCCATTTTATCAAACAACAAAAGAAATTCAAACTAGAACATGTGCATTAAGCATGCTTGGTACTTGTGGAAATCTATGTATCTCATAGGCAGATAAAACATTACAAATAAATAGAGAAACCAATCAAATCACATACCCATTTACAGTGGATGAGAGGAAGACAAGATATGGACCAAGAAGAGACTTCACTACTGGCAACGGAATAGCGGCAGCTTCATCAATGACCAGCAGTTCAACTTGGGACAGCTTTTCATGTTCATGTGGTTGTATGTACTGCAAGGAGATAAAGAACCACACAGACATGTAAGACGCTAACAACATTATGTAGAGTAGCAAAAACCATTCTTTGTGCAATAACCCGACCTGAATTGTTTGCCTATGTTGTTTGTAGATATTGAGCCGCACAGTTGCTTTTTTAAACTCTGGATTCACACTTTTTATGACATCATAATCAATGTGTTCCTTCAAACAAAAGTAATGAGTATTAGCAAAAACAAAGCACGAAGAACCACCACTGGCTATGCATTTAAGGACCAACTGAGATGTAAAACAGTATGTTCATATCATTGTCAGAAAGTCAATTGATGAAATAACACCAACTGAACTACTGCTTCCCTCACAATACAAAAGATGTCCCTGAATTCCAATAGCAATGACCACAGGAATTATGTATTTGTGTTCTAGATTAATTCCTTGACCATGTGGGACAACTTCAAATCGAACATCGACAGAGTAATATTATCACTGAAAGTCAACCCCACATAAGGTGAAAGTACCTTATATTCAAGCGCATCAAAACCCTTGCAGATGAATTCAAACAAGGTTTTCAAATTTTCAGGGCTGGGTGCGGTTATAAAAATATTTGAATACCTACAAAAAGACCTCACCAGAATAAACAAAAGTGTGGTAAAGGCAATGAAAAATAGATGTGTGATAAAAGAAGATCAAACATGGATAGCAATGTATAGTCTCACACCAACTGGCATAAAATGTTTCAAAACAGAAAATGAAAGATTTAGTGTATACATTACCCAGCTGCAATAGCGCCAGCAACTGCCAAACCAAGTGCAGCTGATTTTCCACGACCACGTGCAGCAAGCAAGGCAACTGTGTTACGTAAGGTCTTATCTAGAATTGCATCGAGAAATGTGATGACTGCTTTTCCCTGTTGCAGTATGGAATTTTAAACTTCTACCAATAAAACCATTTGAAATTCAAACTGGTTGGTCAACAAAACCCTGTTCCTCAATGGCATTCCCTACCTGATCTAGCGTACAACACTTTTTGATCAAAGGACCAACCGGAAAATCATCATGTAGTTGTTCTTTCAAATCCTTTAGGTCCCTTTCAGCTTCTGAAAGCCCCTGAGCATCCTACAATTGACACAAACGAGGAAAATAACTCTTAGACCTGCATATATATGTCAAATTATGTAGCAATCCTTTAAATGACAAAGTTGCAATGGGAAACACCCCAGTGAAAGAAGCTGCATATAATAATAGAAGACAGATTAACAAATTCACCATTATGTTAGAAAATAGAAATCAGTAAATTGTTAAATAGATATGCAGTGAAAAAGCAAGTTAACAGCATAAAATCTTGAAGAACATCAAAAAGTTGCACGTACCTCTCTAAGTTGAACTTTGGTAATTGACCTTATGTGAGATGAAATTGGTAAAATATTCATTTCATCATCCATAACAACGCATGCTTTGCATGATGCAAGTGATAATAAGAAACGTTCATTGAATCTCCCAGCAGCCTCATAATGGGATTCAGTACGAAACCTCTCATGAACATCCTGAAACCATCAAGCTTTCTATAAGTGATAGCTAATAGTCTCAGCATAATAAAATATTCCAAAAAGCTTCTTTCCACAAGTATTATCACGACACAAACTTGAATGTAGAAGGGTTCTATAGGTAGCAAAATTTCTAGGAAAATCTTAGAAATTGTTAATGCTTAATGTCAATCTTAACTATTTTAATTCAAACGTAACCAATAAATATTCAGCATATTGAGGATGACATTTACAAATAACATAGAGCTTAAAATTAGAGAAATAAACTTAATAACAGGAAAAGTACAATACCATCAAACCAGCAGTAAGGAGACAAGTTGGAAGAACCTTAGGCTAGGTTCCAAAAACGAAGTACCAAATTTTGACTTTCCGGAGGAAGGCTAACTCTAAAGGCTATTTTGTGCCAATTAAACAAACCTTACCATGACCATAGTATACAAGCTTGTCAGCGAGGAGAGAGAACGAAGCAGTAGCACAATCAATCCCCCACCTTCAACAGTCTCTATTGTTCTGGCCAACAGATTAGGAGTCAAAGCCTCAAAATCCTAAGAGAGGCAACATTGTCAACTTAGCCAGAGTAGTTGCATCACTAGAAAGAATCATAAAAAGCATCGAAAAGCTATAAACATTATGTAAAGTATAAAGCTACCTGCAATATGCACATTCCAAACGTGTTGCCAAGAATTCGTTCAGAATCCTTGTACAAGCAGTATGTCAATCCTCCAGTTTCAACAAAGAGTTGGAAAGGGTCAACCTTCTCAGGATCTAGTAGTCCCCTCTGCATTAGTTTTTTTATTTGCTTTGCACGTTTCTTCTTATGACTGCATAGCAATGGTTGCATCATTATAAGTTAACAGACCAATCCAAGCAGCAAATAGAACTATTACAAGAAGAGTAATACACAAATAACCTAAGATCCAAGGTATAAATAAAGGGCACTCCAAGCGTTTAATAAAAAGACACTAAATCCAAAGGTAAAGTTGGAAACCTGCTAAGTTCAAGTTTATCCTTATAGCACCATAACACAGTTGGCCTGGACTTGGTGACTGCCTTGCCAAGCATGTAGTGGAGATTCACAATCTGCACCAAATATCATCGTTGACATCATATTCTAGACTCATTCAAACTTGAAAAACTGAGACTTCAAAACAAGAACAAAATGCTATCTCTCGACGGAATTGAAGACACAATTAAAAAAAATAAAAAGCTCGCCTGGTCTCTCGACTTGTCACCAACGATGACAATCATGGAACGATGTCGCAATTTAACACCATTTTCGATGAGAGTCCTGATTCGCTCGTCCACTTTCTTCAACATTTTCTTGTATTTATGTTCTGCTGTGCTGAACCAAGTTGATACGAATTCTATAAATATAGAGAAACATAAGAGTTAAAAAGAAAAATCAAGTTATTGTCGGACGAAACAAGTATGACTGTTTAACAACACTCATCAAAGATAAACAAGAGTATCTTTTCAATTTCTAACAAAATATACACAGAACCGCGGGAGCAAGCTAGAATGGGTAAAGAAAAGGAAAACATGGAACTACCAGAAGAATAAGGTATGCAGGTGTGGGACGGACGGTGCAGAGACTCAGGCTCAGGCCAAAGAAAAGAAAAAGAGAGGGAAAACGGCGTCTATACTGTAGCCTATAGGTCGAGGGGATTCTGATTTCTGAACCCACGCCGTGACAACTTCCCTACTTGAGAATGTTGTAAACTTTGTAATCATACCCTACTTTGTTACTTTCTTATGAAACGTGATCAAAATTTCCTTAATTAGTCCCATGAATAGTTAGTACGGTACCAACAAGACCCAATAAAGTGGAGCTTCCTGCTTGAGAAGTTGATAAGATGCCTGGCAAATTGAAGACAACAATCCTAGCAATGGACCTTACCCACGAAGCTTTAGCCTTATACTTAAAAAATCGACTGAAGGGTTTAAATCTCCCTGATGTATATAGTTATTTAAAACTTAAAATTAGATTTTTACCTTTTGTAAAGGACCTACTTAATTTAAGCGATGATTAGTTTGAGTATGAATAATTTAAAGGTGTCTTTTCATAATTAGGATCTTCTTAAAATACCTCATGAGCAACAACAAAAAATAGACTGATAACAAAGTCATTCTCGTTGGGATTAAATAAATAGTAAAGGAGTTAATACAGTAATGCCCAAGGAATATTGTGTAATGTTTGATTTCCTTTAAGGCAAATTGATCATACCAAAATCATATTAAAAACGTACATTTCCTGACAATACTGCATGACCTATAAAAATGTGTGTGAGCTCAGGAAAATTATCCCCTTTTAAGTATTGGAGACCTGTTGAAATAGGCAGAGTAGTTGAAAGACAGGCAGGCTGTAGTGAGTCGATTCTTGAAAGGTTTCGAGCAGAAATGAATTTTTGATCAAATTTATGTGCAAATATATAGAATGGATTATAGAATATTTCAGAGTATTAGCTTATTAATTCTAATCAAATAACAAAATCAATTACATCAAAATTTACAAAAAAGAAAATTAAATTAACAAACAAGATAATAAACATTAGGACTTTAAGATTCACTTATGTGAAATTTCAATCATGGTCCAAATCATTATTTGATGTGAAGAAACCTTAAAACTAAAAGTTTAGTGAGAAATAAGGTTTTAGCCGGCCTTAAAAGTGTTTATAAGTTAAGGTTGCATAAAAGAGTTTAAGGTGATTAAACTTGTAATATTGTGTGTCCTCATAGAGCAAATCATGATTTATGTGACTATTAGACTTTCAGACCACTGTCACTTTTGTTCTAGAACTTTATGGTGTAAAACATGACGAGCCTAGTGTCAGTTCCACTTCATATCCAGTGCTGGTTTTACTGTAAACAAACAAGAAAATTAACACAGGTCAAACATAGACCCGTGTTTTGGCCACTACTCCCACTTTTTCTCAAGTTTTTGACGTCTGCAAGTTAGAATCAACTCATAACGTCTTCTACAAAGTTACTGTCTTAGTTTTTGTATAATTTTAATATCGCTCAGTCAAAAAATCAGGGAGAAAGTTACACTTAAATTTGATAAGAGAATATCATATAATTATATATTAAACATACCATTAAAATGGTAAATTCTAAGTAATTGAATCTAGATAAACATATTCCCACGGTTAACACCTTACTTGTCTTCAAGCAATTGACACTAAGTATCGTAGCTAATTAACACTCCTAACTAAAATAAGGAATGATTCTAGTTTCGTAGGTGTATGGTGGCACGTTGTATATACCACAAGCTTTTAAATCCCCAAGTATCCCCAGTAGAGGAGTTATAGTATCTTAAAGGTTTGTTTAAATGATACCTAAAAAAATCAACCTATATATATTAAAACATTAATATTTCTTAAGTAAATTACTATACAAACAAAATAATGCAAATATTATGATACCTCCTTCATTAAGGTCAAATACTTCAACTTGACTTTTGTCTCACAAGGTATCACTCATTTATACAAGTGCTTAAATTTTTTGGTAAGGTACACTCATCATTTTCTTAAGAAATTAAACTTGAAAATCATCTAATCAAATAGATGTATACAAGTAAAAATTAAAAGAATTTTAACAAGGGTTTTAACGGGGGGCTAGGAAGGAAAAATGGAAAAACAAAGATATTAACAATTAGTAGAGCTATCAAATCATTTAGATGGTAAAAAGTCTCTGCCAGCTCTTCATATTCCCGTATTCTTTCATTTTTTTCAAGTTCACCAAATTCATGGAAATTGATTTTCAACACTTTTCTTATTTATATTTATATGAAACTTTTCAATTGGCACGAATTCTCCTTTTTACATTGCCACTCTATACATCTTACCATCCTCTTCTCACTTAATTCGCATACCATACCTAATAATCACATCAAATTTCAAATGGAAATGGAAATTCTGCTAACTATGAATTAGGATGTAATTTACTTGTTCCTTTTAGGCTTAAGGTTCTTTATAGAAAAGGTTAAAATTTTATATAAGGCTCAAAGGGCTCATTGATAGATTAATGTATATAAGATAAGCAATTTGGTCCAAGATTAATCCTACGTGCCTTTATCACTTTAATTCTTATGCATATCTTACATGTAATTTAAAAAATGAAATTCAAGTTCTAAAAAAATGAAATTCAAGTTCTAGAAATTCAAAGTCAAATAAATTTATTAGAATGGAACTGGTAACTACTCATGTGTCCAGGGCTCTCTTCGCCTTGCCAGCTTTCTTCCTCCCATTGCTTAGTCCTTCGCCTCCTGATTTGTCAACTTTCTTTCTTCCACCTTGCTCAGGCTCTTTACCACTTGGCACGTTGAGAACTACTATCATTCTAAGGACATTTTATCCTTATACCGATACTTCTTAATTCCCACCTTATTTTTTACCATTTATGGAATGGTATTTCAAAATACACCAGGTTTTTCCCTTTAAACTTTCCCTTTCAAGCTATAGCATCCCGCACTTCTGAACAAAGTTAGAATTCTTTAATTGTCAACCCTTTCCCACCCCTCTTAACCCCCTTCTTACCTAATACTCTAATCCTACTCTTTCCATTGCTACTTATAAACCAAACTCCTACTACCTAATCCCAAAATTGATCAAAGCACTAAACTCAACCTCAAGCTAAATTGGAAGCAAATATTAGGTGAAAGCTTAAGAGAGACACTTTAGTACTGCCCCCTATTGACAAGTTGTTTCTCCTCTAATTGAAACCATTTGCGTTTGGTTACCGTCCTCGGAGGCGAGGACGGAGAACAAGGACATAAAAGTTCTGTCCTTCGTAGCGTTTGCTTGCTGTCCTCGCCCAGTTTTGTTCCGTCTTCAGAGGACAAAAACAAAAATTTTTGTTCTTTCTAAGACTATGGTAAAAAAATTTATGTCCTAAGGACAAGAACAGAACACGTTCTGAAATGACAAAAATACCCTCAACAATCTTCTAAAACCTAACAAATTCACTCTCACAAATCAACTCTCTCTCGCGCTCTTCTTCCTCCTGGTGCGTCTCCGCAGTCACAGGTACGTCAATTTTTTTTCTCCATTTTTCTCCTCTTCTTTGCCTTTCGTTTCGCTGTCCATGTTTGATTCGTTGTTTTATGTTTGAGTTTTTCTGGATCTCCTTCTCGCTCCCTCTACCACTTGTCCGGATATTTCGTTCTGTCTGGTGTACACTGTGATCTCCTTCTTCGTCTTCGTGCTGGGTCTTTCTCAGTTCATTTGCTGAAACTAGGAACGACGACTAGGAGTAGGCTTTAATGTTCAGCTTTTGACATTCTGCCTAGGGTTTGATGTTCAGCTTTTGAGCAACTAGGAACGACGACTAGGATCTATCTTTAAACAATTTGGCCATTTAATCTTAAGAATTGTAAACGATATGCACTCTTATTAATTTCTTTGTTATTCTTTTGATCTTTTCTGATTTGCTTACTCGTTTGTACGAATTCCTTCCCACATGGTAATAAGATACGATGGAAATAATTAAAATTTTCATGTGATCTGCTTCAAATTTAGGATTTGGTTAACAAATTTTTGTTATTTCATTCAGTTAACTCATTCCCCTTTCTCGGTTTTTCCAGATCTTTGAGTTCTGCTGCAAATTGTTCCTGCATCCCACTTCAACCCCCTTTCAAAGGTTTGAACTTTGCCTCTCTTGTATGCGTCTTATACTTTGATGATTTGGTTGTAAGGTGTGATGATTTGGTTTTAGTTGTTGTCTGCTCTGAATTTTTATTGCTTACACTTTGTGTATATTATAAAATTTACTTGATTGAATGAAAGGGCTTGATAGGAACAGAATCAGTGGCCGCTTTAAAAAGGGCTTGATAGGATTAGCATTATTTGTGACTCTTGCATTGATAATCCTATATAAAACTCATGTTGTATTAGTGGCCTGGCTTCAGATTTGTTATAAAGGACAATCAGGATCATATGCACCTACTTTCTACATTCGTAACACACAAAAGGACATGCTTGTAGGATTGCCTTGTTCACACGGCTATATTCTTTTCTTTAAAACAAGGAGTTAATATATAGGATAATGTGTATGGGTTGATGTGGCTATAATCTAGGAAGCCTCGTTGCTTTGTTTAACTTTCAAAGGAATGTTCCACAAGTTAAATATCTCCATGACCTTGTTACGTGTGTTTGAGTGGGGCTTTGAAAGTGAAGAGATTTCAATAAGTTCTCTGCTGAACTCTAAAGTTGTTTCTGAGAGTGGAATGAATGAACTCTTCTGAAGTGTTATAGCCGTAACGAGACGGTAGAATCTAACCAGAATCTGCCATACATAATTGAATGTCTTTCATTTTGAGGTTGAAAAGTATGTAATGGTTTTGTGATTCTGCATTCTTACATTATGAGAGCTAGGCATATGGGAATTAGAAGCTGCACTTCAGCTTCATTGGACGCTGAAGGCTGCCCTGCAATCTAGATGTGATAAAAACTTGTTTATTTTTTCTCATCATTTAGCATTAATTATTAGTGTTGTTAGTTCGATGATGTCATTTTCATGGCTTGTTCTTTGTAATTTAAGTCCAGCATTGGAACTTTTTTAAGTTATGTAGTTTAATCTGTTTCCAGCTCCCGTAGTATGTAGTATGAGTTTGCTTTCAACTACTTGAAATCGTCACGGAAACAGCTTTTATCACGGAGATAGCTTTTATCTCTAAACCAATCCTTATCATGAGAAAACTTTTGAAAGAATTCATAATGCCAAATTCATTTCAATACCTTCCACCAAATTCATTTCCTCATTCTTTTAGATTACCTCGGTGAAATGTACATGCAATGTGATTATATGTTAGAAACAGATGTCTTTACACGAGACTCATTCATCATTTATATAATTGGTGCTTTGTTCCCTTTGAAGTTGGGAAAAGGAATTGCAGACAAATCCAAAAACTTATCATTAACATTACCCTACTGGTTAAATTGGTCAATGCAAATCCAAAAACTACATTCTTAATCTACGCATGCCTAAGTTACCAAATATATTCAACTTCTCTCTAAAATCTTCTACCATTATAACTATATAGTATACTAGAAGTTTCAAGAATTGCTTATATTTGTTTTAAGCCGTGAATAGATGAATGGTTTTGGTTTGATTTATATTTTGTTCTGCTGCATTGAAAAGCATACGAATATAATTATCAAAATTCCAAGGTATAATGTATCATTTTCTGATAGCACTTGTAAGTATTAGAAAAGTTAAAGTAGTTCCATGGTAGATAAGACATGGTGCTAAAA
>JANZLC010000201.1:27460997-27471885 GCA_026413385.1 Erythroxylum gracilipes
ACATCCAAATGAACACAAATCAGTTCTTATACCATTCATACATGTACTAGGGCTAATACACAAAAATTGGCAGCACTCAATGTCTTAATTCCTATGCAAGATTAGTCATCCATGTTCAATTCAAAATCAAGCCATAACCACTTCTATCCTCCTACTTTCAATTCATCCTTAACCTAGCTTTATACCCATCAATTCAAGCCATTATAGACATCAATTTAATGCATCAAGAATCATAATAAATGCACTCTAACTCTCATTAAATGTTGCTACCTACCATGATTCATAAATTCATACTTAAGCATCATTGTAAACACCATTGAAAGCTTCATGAAAGAACTTACCTAATTAGCTTTTCCAACCTTCTCTTCTCTTCAATTTTTTTTCCTAACACTTGCTAACCCCTTTTTCTAACCTCATGCAAGTGAAAGCCCTCCATGGTAAGCAAGGAACTTAGTGTATAGAAGAAGAAGGCTTGAATTTTGGAGGAAGGTTTGATGAAGAAGATAAAAATCGATGGTGAGACTAAACCAAGGAAGAGATGCTTCGGATGAGTTAGTAAAATACCAATAACTTGTTCTTTTCTTGCTTTAAACCAAGGAAAACCGATAGGCATCACTTAGGAGCATTAAATGAAGGTATAAGGTGGCCAAAGGTGATTTGTTGATGATTTTAAAGAAAAGTCAACTAATAATATTTTAATCCAAATCAAAACTAACCCAATCAACTAAATTGACCTCAATTTCAATCCCAAAATAATATACCCAATAATACAGTGCCATTGGGTAGCAAGTTTTGCTACCGAAAATCGACCGGTTCGCCAATTGGCAATTTTTTTCGGTTCGGAAATTTTCTATGGAAAAATCCAGAAAAATTTCTAAAAATCCCTTAAAATAGAAAACAATTTATGATGCACTTAGAATAATTTTTCAAACCCATTAACCATGTTAATCCCAATAAAATTGTCTTAGGCAAGTAAACCGGGAATATCATGTATGCATGTTCAGTAATTCCATGTGCACAATTGTGATTGTGTACCAATCCTATTATGCATGAACAATCCTATGAAGTCCCAATCTAGCACATCCTAGGCCAATTTACTATTCTACCCTTCCAATTGAGGGTGGGATGTTACACATGACATATAGGTTAACTTAGGTCCATTTATTTAGGTTCTAATTAAATGAAACGACCCGAGGTTGCACCCTATATTGCAATCCTTAGATTATTTTTGATTTGACCTCGAAGGGCAAGAACAAAGGTACGAATCACCCTCTATAACAAGCGTAAACAAGTAAGGAAATAAAAGGTCATCTTTTCAAGTTCCTTTAGCATGCTTTGAAGGTGTGTTAGGATTACCATTCACGAGTATACTCAGCAAAGATGTGCTAATACAGGCTATAATCCATTGAAAGAATAAGTTTAGAAGATGCAATGCTTTAATACATAGCTAAATAAATCTCCAACTAATTAATACATTAATAGACCAACAAATCTTAGATTAATAAGCAATGAAGATAGATCTTAATTGTCAGCTAATTGTCCTTATGATTGCTTCAAATTCAATTGAGTAGTTGAGAGAAGTTACAATTCAATTGTTATCTATTTCAGTTTAGATTACTTAATTATATCTCAAGAAAGGCTAATCAAAACCTTAGGATATTTAAGATCAAGTATAATTGAATTAACAAGATAGAGGGAAGAAAAAATAAGGTTAGAATAGCCCCTATGTTTTCATTATGGATTAACTTCTTTTTTATTGATAGCTTTACTTACTAAATTATTTAGTTTTATTAGTTTATTTCAATTTTAGTTAATTTATATTAATTTCAATTAATTTTATTATCCTATGATTATAAAGATGTAAAGCGTTTAATCTTTTCTACTGAAGGATCTCTTGGTAAAATGTTTATTGCTGCTTAGTGTGGTTCTGAAATGTTTGTAAGTTCCTTTCTTTCCAGATTTCATATACTAGCCCTGCAAATAAAAGAGGGCTTCTCGTTTGTAGTCACTCTATCACATTGGTAATGTATTTTCTACAATCTCCATCTAAGATGAAGCTAAAAATGTTGAGGAGAATAAATTAAGAAACGTCCTTTGTAGATATTATGTATAGTCACAACCATAGAACAGATGATCATGTGTCTTAATTAATGAATTATATAAAGCACAATTAATTAAGGAGATGAACTAGTTAATTTATCTTTGATAAAAAGCCTTCCATGCCAACCATAAAGTAACTTTGGGAACCAAATAAGTTTTAACTAGGAAACTTCCTGATTCCTACATCTTAAAGAATCTATAAAGGATCCATTATTGAATATGCTGGAGGAGTTTTTGGTCTAGACAATGTAATCACCAAAAGGAGAGTCACCTACTTTCCCTAGTAATAACATTGTCAAACTCTCCATAGTATTCCAATCAAGATTAATCAAATAATCCATTATCACATGTTTGGCTATAGGATTTATTGAAATATGTGTTCTCAGATGAAGAAGTCTAACTCACACCATCACTAGCACCAAGTCACTCACACCAATGCAAAATCTAATGTTGGATCCATCATCCATTTTGATTTTAAATCATTTCTTCTCTTAACCTTTAGGACTCAACAAATGAAACATTGTCTATAAGTAATCATGCTTAAGTTCACAAGTCTAAAAATGTTGAGCTGCTAAGAATGCATCTACCTAACCTATAAGGATTTCTTATAACAATCTCTAAATCCTCTTTATTCGAAGGACTTTATTAATTAGCTTTAAGGGAATTACTCCTAGACCCCTTATTATTTGACAACTTGTTTTCTATATTACTTTAGCAGTGTCAGAGGAGTTGGAATTACATGCCCCTAAGAAGTTCCAATAAATATGTAAAGAACTTAGTGTAACATTAGTTATCTAAATTATTCCTGCGAATGATGATGTCTTGTCATACCAACTATCCAGTCTTCTTTTTACCTTGGTAATTAATGGAAGAAAGTTCGCAAAAGAAGGCTCTTTATATGAGATAGGAACACCCAAAAAAGTAAAATGGAGGAAAGGGTGGCCCTTTTCCTTTATGAAGTTTAAGGAAGTGAGCTAGTTTGTCAAATTAGAAATATATGATAACACAAATAAGTTGCATTCTTTTTGTTCATGGATATATTTGAGATGATTTTAAAATTCTCTAAGGAATTCATTAGTGCCTTAACTAAGCGTTGGATAGCAGCAGTAAAAATCAAGAGATCATCAACAAAGCCTAGATAATGAATACCCAATTTCTTTTTTTTTTGTAAAACTTCAACGTTGTTTATAAGCTAATAACATATCTGATTAATTTGGAAACAACTTCTGTCTAAAGGTGAAGGGGTAGAGGGATAAGCAATCCACTTGTCTAATGCCCTTGGCACCATTGATTAGTTTAGTAGGAGAGCCATTTCCAAAAATTTAATAAATCACTGAAGAAATACATCAACATATCTAACTAAAAAATCTCATAGGAAACCCAAAATCTTGTATGGTCTGAATATCAAGATAATAAAAGGCCTTTATAATGGATAGTTTAATTGTACAATTTTTAGGAGACTTCTTCCTTATGTAGTTCTTGAAAATTTCCTAAACTAACATCATCTCATTTAAATATAAGTCGCCTATGTTTTAATGATTTGAGATTTGAATCCTTTTTTTATCGTATGGAAAAGAGCGTAGATATCATCTTCTAGGTGAAATTGTTATATAATATAGGCTTGAAAGCACTCAATGAGATAGGTTGGGGACTTTATAAATGAGGCTAATAATGGCTGCCTTAAATTTTCTTAACAAGTAACCTTTATTAAGGAAACTTAGAACTACATATGTAACCATATCGTTAATTAGATTTCAAGACTTATGAAAAAAAAAACACTTAGTTGAGGCCATCAAAACTAGGTGTATTGTTTTCTTTTAATCTTCACACAACATTTTCAACATCTACTAAGGTAAAGGAACTTCCAAATAGGTTGCGTACTCACTTAAGATATTCTCAATAATAAATGAATTCAATAAGGACTTTGAGGAACTTATCTGATTGACTATTCTGAAAACATAAAAGAAATAATGGAAAGTAGTTGCATGTAGCTCATCTTGTTATGATACCATTATTCCATCATGTATTTGTAAGGAGAAAATTCAATTAAGGTTTCTTCTAGTAAATAGAGACTTATGAAAATAGGAAGTACTTTTATCTTCATCTTATATCCATTATACCTTTGATCTGTGCTTCAGAATAAAATTTTAAACTTTGCATAACTATAACATAGTCGTTTATAGCTATTTGTTCACGCTCTTGAAGAACCTTACTATAGGATCTATGAGAGAAGTTTAATTTTGTCAAGCTACTTTCTAATCTATGTTAGCATATCTGGACTTTGAGTAATTTGAGTTCCTCAATTATGTATTTGAGCTTCTCAATAAAAATGTATAAAGGGGAACTATATATATATATATATATATATATATGTATGTATGTATGTATATATTAATACCTTCTGTAATAACATCATGAAAATTAGGATCATTACCTTAATAATTAATAAATATGAAGCGAAAATTAAATTTACTACTAAAACTCAAGTTACAATGATTGGAGAGTGTTCAAAAAAATGAAGGTTTTCATATTCAACCTTATTGTTTTGGAGTCTAGAAATCTAGATGGAATTAGCCCTTATGTGATTAAGTTTCTTTCTCAAAAACAATGGATGTTGCTACTTATTGCTCTGAATGAAGCAATTTCCTTCAAATTTTAGATCATTCACCTCAACATTTGAAACATAGTTAGCTAAATCTTTACTAATTTTTTTGTTGCATGCACTACCATCTACATTGAGAGGGTGAAAATTGCTTTTAAAGTCAACAACCATGGGAGATGAGTAGTAGAATGGATATCCTATAATTTTGTCCAAAAAGTAGTTCTTAAAAAAATGAAATGTAACACCCATATACCCCCTAAGAGGATATGCAGGTGCCACAAAAAACAAAACTAAACAATCCATAGCATTCTAAGTTTTTCAAGAAACTCATGAAAAATATACTACATTTCATTTGTTCTTGACAATAGTTAACCTTATACATGTATAAATATCATAATACATGCTTTAAGAATTCATATTCAACTTGTATTATAGTTATTACAAACTATATACACAAAATACAAAAGGGTCTCATCATAATGAGTACAATCAAAAAACAAACTGAACATTTCCAAAACAAAGTGTCTTCTTCTTGGACACTGCGGTTATCTTTGTCCCAGTTTTTAAACCTTCTTATCAGAACCTACATGAAGGAAAAATCACCATGCTAACTATATAGCTTAGTGGGGAACAACTAGACAAGATATAAATTAGCAACTGTCTCTAACAGTTGTCTAGCATTCATATGTACATAATCAAATCATATCACAAGAAATCTTTAATTATTGATATTAAAGAGTAATCCGAACATTATGTGTCTCAAAACAGAATATGTTTCATCAATATAGAACAAAACATTTAAATATCAAAACAGAATGTACAAGTGTCAGAATAGGATGTAATACTTTCAGATCAGAATATAATTTCTATCAGATCAGGATATGCCTTGTATCAAATCAGAACTTATCTTGTTTCAGAACATAACTCAAAATCTCATAATAGGATATCATTATGTCAGATCGTGTCAGAAAAGATTTTAGCTTGCATCATAGCAGATCATATATCATAACATAAACTTATTAGCCTACTAGTCCTTCTTAAAGAACTGGGTAACAGGACCAGAATATAAGATACCATGATTGGTATCACAGAATAGAAAACACTTATGTCTCAAAATCAAGGGACAATATAGCGTAGATAATCATGAGACACTGTAGTGTCAATAATTAGGGGACATCGTAGTGTCAATAATTAGGGGACACGTTCGTTTCAAGTTATAGGAGCAGTTGCAGACCCTTATAAGCATGTGTATTTACCCACAACTAGGATTTGGCAGTTTTAAAATGAAACAATTTACATTTGAGAATCACTTGACAATGAAATAATGCATAAGTATGAATTTATCTTCTCATGCTCAAACTGAATATATTTATTCACACTTGAACAAACTCATTATGCCTTGTGAATTTAAGAATTTACATCAAAATACTAATGAGACATTAAGTAATTACATTTTACATGCACTCACCTAAATTCCCAATTCACGAACATTTATAACTAACATATCATTTAAATCACATTTGTGCTCATAAGTATACTTCATTTATTTAATAACTTATAAGTTCCAAATTAGATGCTTGTAATTAAAATAACACCTTCCATAAGTTATTACCTCAATTGAAAATCCAAAACCTATTCAACGTTTAACTAATTAAACTAATCCCAAACTAGGTTCATTACAAACCCTAATCAACTTCAATTATACCAATGTAAGGTATATTATCCTACTATGGTACAACAATTACATAAAACAAAGATTACCATGTTAAAGCCTTTCCCATGATCACGAGAATGACAGAAGCTAATACATCTACCCACGATCATGGGATGAGTGCCACGAGATCGTAGACTACCTATTTTTCTACGAATTCCAAATCCATACAACTTCTTCCAAATTTCAAAACACCAACATGACAATCCCTGGATCATGCTTCAAGTATACCTCAATTTTATGCCAACTGCCCATCAATTTCATATCCAATTTCAACTCAAAATTACTTATTTGACAACTCACGAGCTAGTGTCTTTCATGCAACAAAATGGATCAAACAAGCATCATATTTTAGACCTTATTATATCTTCAATTCCACACGTATTCCATTCCAATTCAAGTAACATAGAATTCATGTTATAATATGCCATTAAGTTAAAATTCCCTTACCTAATTAACTTCAAGTTCCTTCTACAAAGAACCAACCAAACTAGCCCTTTATGCAACTAATACACTTCCAACATCTAGGTAGGTGTATGATAATCTGAACACCTAATAGGCAGCAACATAGAAGATAGCTTGAGGTAGCTTTTTGATGTAGTATTTGGCAAGGAGTTTAGTGTGATAATACATAAAAATTGAATTAAAATTCAGAGAAAAAAGAAGGGATGATTTTGGTGAACAGAAGCCAAAATGATGGCTGCAGAAACTTCCTTATAAAAGCTTAACACCTAAGCTTCTAGGTGTCTCAATTATGCATTGACACATGTCATGAATGCATGACTCCCATTTTAGGCTATCAATTGTCACAATTCAATCAGGCCACTTATCCCTTAAACAATGTTACCACTTGTCATTCAATTATACTGCCATTTTTCAATGCCTTAGACTAGTATTGGCATGGCACCTTATGAAGCCCTATATTATTAAATAACATCTGTTATTAGACTAGTATTGGCATGGCGCCTTATGAAGCCCTATATGGTAGGAAGTGTAGAACTCCAGTTTGTTATGAGAACAAGATAGTGCAATTAGGCTAATTCTTCAGGAAGAGCTAACTAAAATATGAAATACATCGCGCAATTAGGATAATTCTTCAGGAAGAGGCTAATTAGAAATATGAAATACATCGTGCAATTAGGCTAATTCTTCAGTAAGAGCTAACTGATAACCTATTGGCCTGATTCTCTTAAGAATCTCATAAGCACCAATGTATCATGGGCTGAGCTTACCTTTCTTCCCAAACCGAAGTATGTTTTTGCATGGTGATACTTTCAAGAATACCTTATCGCCTACCTGATATTCAAAATCTTTTCTTTTTAAATTGGCATAGGACTTCTGCCTATCACTGGCATCTTTCAATCTTTATTAGATAACTTGAACTTTCTCTTCACTATCTTTCATAATATCAGGCCAGACTATCTTGTTCTCATATAATTTATTCTAACAAACTGGAGTTCTACACTTCATACCATATAGGGCTTCATAAGGCGCCATGCCAATACTAGTCTAATAACAAATGTTATAAGCCATGTCATTCAATACTAGCCCCGAAATTTTTTTTATATAAGCATGATTAGATTAATTTTGGAGTATTGCTAGATTAATTTTTTTAGAATTAATTGGCTTACTAATGTGGCTAAGATGACATGTGGTAGGTGAAGTGAATTAAATTGTTAGGGTGATAAGAATGTATGGAGGGTATAGTTGGAAGACCACTTAAGTGGAAAATTTTAAGGCTTTGAGGGAAGGGCATTTTAGACATTTGTAGTTTCATTAAATGATAGAAGAAGGCTTGGCTTGTGTGGGAAGGAGAAGGAACGAAAATTAGAAGGAAAAAGAGGGAGAGAGTGTCGTGGAGAGAAGAGAGAGGAGAGAAAGAAGGGTTTAGCTAGGTTTTGATTTTTCATAGTCTTAAGAGGGGATTTTGAAGTTTTTCCAAGAAGAAAAGAGCAAGGGGAGGTTTAGAGCTTTCATTTGAGCCAAACAACAAGTTGATTGGAGAAAGATTGAGGTAAGAGTATGTCTAACCTTTTGGAGTTTGGAATGGGTTTTGGTTCAAAGGTTTTATGAAATACATGGGTATGAGTTTTCTAAAATCAATTTCTTGCATTGGGTTCTTTGGGTTTGTCAATTTGGATGTCTCTTGATTTGGGATTTGTGTAATTTGTTGAAGAAATTCAAGGGAGGCAAGAGGTGCAAGAGGGGAGACAAATTTGAACAACTTTTCAAGCAAAGGATCTAAGGTGGGTTTCACTTTTATGATTGAATTAATGAGCCATAAATGTTTTTCAAAATAAATGGAATTTAATGACTTTCCAACTACCCTATAAATGTTCCTTTATTATTTTCTAAATGCTTAAGAATATGCCATATGGGGTTGGTTGTGAATTTTGGGAACAACTTCAAATTGCTTCAAAATTTATGCTTGTGGTTGAATAAGTTATGAAATGGTTTGATGTTTGTGGTTGAAGGAGTTATAAAATGGTTTGATGCTTGTCTTTGAATGAGTTATGAAATGGTTTGATGCTTGTGATTGAAGGAGTTATGAAATGGTTTGATGCTTGTCTTTGAATGGGTTATGAAATGGCTTTGATGCTTGTGTTTGGATGAATTGTGAAATGATGATGTAAAATGCACATGAAATAGGTTATGCTTATGAAAAGCAAGTTTTGAAATGTTCCATATGGGGAAATAGATTTTCAGTTCATGAATTACATGTTATGTAGGTTTGGTAGTCCATCCAAGAATTGTCACGTGCACGTTGACCAAGATATAGGCTTCTCCCGCCTGCCCTCTAGTGGCACGGAGCTCCTTTATGGACTCCTTCAAGAATTTACGACTATACAGGACCATTAACTGGAATTCTATAGTTCGTCATGTTTATGGATCTACCCAAACCATTATTAGGTGATTATGTGTTATTTACATTGACAAGTTTGATAAATGCTTAATTCATGTGAATTGTGAATTGTTTTGATATGTTGAGAAGTTTAGAAATATATGTTACATAAATTTCAATGTGAGTTTTGCCATGAAAATGAATAATTCAAAGGTTTTTGCTTGTTATCGATTATAAAACTATTACCCATGAGCGTAAGCTCACCCCCCAATTCCCTCCCATCCGCAGGCGATGAGCAACGTTCCGAGAGATCAAGTCAATTGTCAAGGCATCACTCCGATTTGCATATTTTTGTTCTTTTGAAATTAGATTTTTATAAACAATGCTTTAGTTGCATTTTGAGAATTTATATTTTTTGAAACATTTGTATATTTTGGATTATGTTGTAAGTGGCTCGAAATGACTCCTAAATCATTATAAAACTCTTATTTTGATGTGAATGAAATACTTATGAATTATGGCTGATTATGGCATTTCATGTTTTTACATTGCAAATTTCAAGTTTTCTTTGTGGTACGATTTTTGAGTTCTGACTTTGAGGGAAATTACGTATTGATTTAGGGTGAATTTGGCCACATGGTCTTCATAGAAGTTGTAGCTTGTCCGTTTATCTTTCCAACGATACCAAGGTTGCAATTTTTCAATGTCAGATCTGAGAGTTATGACCGTTTTAGTGAGGAATGTCGTGCAGGAAATGTTACCCGTAAGTTACACGGGCTGACCGTGTAAATTCACACAACCCGTGTAAAATTCACATGGGCCGTGCTTTTCGGGTGCAGTAGTGAAATTTTTCACTCGTAAGTTACACGGGCTGACCGTGTAAATTCACACAGGCCGTGTTTTTCTGGAATAGGATGCCATTTTCTGCCCGTAAGTTACACGGGCTGACCGTGTAAATTCACATAGCCCGTGTAAAATTCACACAGCCCATGTAAAATTCACACAGTCCGTGTGTTTTGACCCAGAAAATGACAAAATTTTAATTTTTGGTCTGCATGAAAGTTGTAGCCCTAGATGTATTCTATCTAACCGTCGAAAAAAGAACAATAAGATATTTATAATGAGAGTTATGTTGTTGGCGCCAAAGTATGTTCAATAGGAATCAGGATATGAACATGTTTTGGATTCTTAAGCATATCTTGAGCTGTAGAGCTCCAAATGAGGTGGTTCTTGTTTCCAAATGAACTAGACACTAAGAGCTACAAGCTTGAAGAGTGAATTGTGAATTTCGAGTTCTCATTGTGTGAGCCAATCCTTTGTGGCCTGAGATGTAATACGTTTGTTAAGGGCCCAATGAGGGCTAGTTAGGGTACTTTGACTTAACCCTTCAAGGAGGACTACTCACGCTTTACGTTTTTGGCGGTTAGTTGGTCTTCGAAAACGGGTCCCACCATCTTACACCTAATGAGATGTAAGCTTCTCTATTTATAGAGAAACCATAATCCCATTGAAGCCCAATAAGTTTTGGCCCATTAAAACTCATATAACAAAAGCCTGACAACTTAATTCAATCTAGCCCAATAAATATATCCACATATATTTATTCAATGCCTAATAGATTAGGCCCAAGAGA
>JANZLC010000201.1:27477375-27498745 GCA_026413385.1 Erythroxylum gracilipes
TGTTTCTAGTCATTACACTTAAGAGAAATTTCCCCCAATGAATGTTTATTAATGATTGCAATTTTATGTCGAGGATCTATAGTGGCGTGATAGCATCAGTGTAACATCCCGTCCCTATTCTAAGGGTTAAGACCCGAACATTTGGTGCATGGGAGCAAAAAGGGAAATTTGAAGCAATGCATTTGCTTGTTCACACATTATGTTAGCATATTGTATAAAAAGTGGACAATTTCTGGGTATAATTGATACTAAATGTGATTTTATTGAAAATAGAAAGAGTGATCTTGGTATGAGTTGTGACAAGGAAAGATTTAGAAATAAAATTGGTAGTAATATGGAAAATGTTCACAAAGTATGCTTCAGTCTGTTAGCCATAACTTCTCCTCTAGTTGTCCAAACGAGATAATTCTTAATTCGGAGTAAACAAGAGATATATGGCTACATTTCTTATGAAGACATTGAATTTCAATTCTGTCTCTAAGAATCTCAAAAGTTGTTATGAAGTCAAGAATTTGGTACAGTATATTAGTGTATGAATGGGAAGTTCGTCTTCGAATATTAGGGGCAAATTTGGAATTGACATAAATATATTTTGGAAAAGTTGTCTGCTGGAAAGTTGTAGAGCTTTCTTTTATCTTTCTAACGGTATATTATATGAGAAATTTGGATAACGGAGTCAAAAGTTATGATTCTTATAAGGGGAGATGTTCAGGGAAGAAAAACAGATGAAAGAAAGTAGACGATAAAAAGCAGACGAAAGAAAGTAGACGATAAAAAGTAGACGAAAGAAAGTAGACCATAAAAACCAGACGAAAGAAAGTAGAAAATAAAAAGTAGATGGAAGAAAGTAGACAATAAAAAGCAGACGAAAGAAAAGTAGACGACAGAAAAGTAGACGATAGAAAAGTAGACGGAAGAAAAGTAGACGAAAGGAAAATGAGACGATAGAAAAGCAGATGGAAGAAAAAGTGAGACGATACAGAAGTAAGACGATAGAATTAGCCTTTAAGATCTTCATGAAAGTTGTAGATCTCGAAGTCTTCTTTCCAATGGTCTACAAATGAAGTCAATCCGACATCTGTAGCAAAAGTTATGGCATCCGCACTGAGACATATACATTCCACATAAGGGCATAAATGTGTTGGAGTATTTTAGCCATAACTTCTTATCTAGACCTCAAAATGACCTGATTCTTGAACCATTAGATTCATAAGACTTTTCTCTACATCCCATCCAAAAATAGAAACTATCTGAAATGTATGGAGAGAGATTAAATGAAAAGAGTGAGATGGGTACAGTGAGTGTGTTCTTAAAGGATATGAACTGGTGTTATTCCATTGAACACACTTCGGTATTTTAATGTTTTCTGAACCAATAGAGGTCAAAATGAGATGATTTCTGATTCAGGGTGAACTAGAGACATGGAGCTATAAATGGTATAAAGAACTTGGGATCTAATTCAGTCTCTAAGATATATAAATTTCAGATGGAAATTGTATATAGTATACTGTTATGGATAAGAACAGAATAGTCCAAAATGTTTGAAGTGTATCTTCCGAATCACTGAACCAAATTGAATGATTTTGGTGTCATTAGACACTTAAGATATAGGGGAACAAGTTTCTAGAAGAAAGTGTTGCAAAATATCTTAAGTATTAGGGTCAGAAAGAACATGCAAAGTGACCCGAAATGATGTATTATGGAAAAATCTGGAAGTGGATAAGTGGCTAAAAATTGGACAAGTGTCTCAACTTTAAAAGTTGAGTTTTAAATGACTTTGAAATACAAGTTCCTGTACTAGCCTTCATTTCTTTCTCTCGAAGTTTTCTTCTTTAGTACAGCTTCAACACAGAGTTTTTCATTAAAAACTCCACCAAAGCTAAACTATACTGACCTTTATCTTCTACTGTTACCACTTTGTCATCTGTTTCTTTGCCTAAAGAATGAAGTACATGAGTGGTATGAACGTTAAGGTCTTGTGATTGTTGAAGATTTTGGAGTTTTAGCAAGTTGAATGTCTGCATACAGGCGTTCCAGAATTTGGAAGCAAATGTTATTTTGGAGCGTACTGTGAGTAGACCTAGATGGTCTCATTTCATTGTTTGCTTTATTTGAATTCTGTATATATTAATCTCCGTATAATGATTGTGATACAGTATTGTTTAATTGTGACATGTGGATTAAATTGCGATACAATTACTGTTAAATTGGGACATATGCATTTCATACATGAATGCTTGATCAACTAATGACAGTTGTGACTGGAGCAGCCACCGAGAGCTAAAAGCTCGTCGTATTAGGCCTCAAGCCCACACTGATTCAGAGCCACAGGCTCACCGATTAATGCGCCCAGATTGGGATAGTTCAGGCGCTCAGTCACAACACTGTAATAAAATGAGAAGGTATCACATACGCACTACATACATATTTGATTGAATATTTTGAATGGGTGAAAGGCAAGAATGCCTTATACATTTGTGATTTGTTTGAATACGATCTTGAGGTACTTCTGAATGTGCTATTGTGAAATTGCTCCACTTCAATGTGGAATGCCGGACTAAGGTCCGATGATATGAAAAAGTGATTAAATGGGGTATGAAATTGTGAATGATACATTCTATTGCATGAATGCATGAAATATAACGGCAGTTGTGACTAGGGTAGCCAACGATTAGAGCTTAAAACTCAACGAGTGAAAAAGAGTCTCGAGCTCGAAGGGAAGTAGTGCATACCCAGAGGGCTCTCTTACCCCCCTAAGATGCATTTAGAGCCTCGAGCTCGAACGGAAGTAGTGCATACCCAGAGGGCTCTCCTACCCCTAAGATGCATTTAGAGTCTCGAGCTCGAAGGGAAGTAGTGCTACCCAGGGGGCTCTCCTACCCTTAAGATGTGTTTAACGCTTAATGAGCCCTATATGGGACAGTTCAGGCAGTCGGTCACGACGAAGTAACAATTGGAAAGTGAAATTCATATGCACTGTACATGCATGATAGATATGAATGAATTATATTGAATGTGAAATGTGACTGAAAGTGCACAATGTGCTTGAATATGCATCATACGAAATCATATGAATGATGAAATGTATCGAATGTGAAGTGGGAAATTCTATAACTGTGTGACGGAATGTAAAACGACATGACTGTGTGTACTGATATGACATGTGAAACAAAGTGTTATCTCTACCCATCTCTATTGTGTGTTGAGTGAGCCATCGATGATGGTCACTCACTGAGTTCACAAAACTCACCCAAAGTTTGTAAATATTTTTCAGGATCAGAAGAGTACCCCGTTAGATCAACGAGAGTGTACTTACAGCATATAAGTGAAGGATAGAGGTAAGAATCAGTTCGCGTCTGCATTATATGTCTTTAATTTTGTACTGAATTTCATAATCTGCAACTATTGTATAAATGTGTATTTTAGAATGACTAAAGTGTTTTGTAATTGTAAAAGGGGCCCAAATGACTATTGAAATTGTGTTAATTGAAAATATTTATGAGTGAATGAGGACCCTATTTGGGTATCGATTTTCGCATATATTGTTTTGTGATTCAAGACTGAGTGCTTTAGCACGAGTAATTCAGAAGAAAAAAAGTGTACCAATTTTTGACTGAATGAGTGCTCTAGCACGCCACCCTCGCGGGGCATGGACTAGGATATCACCTTCGATGTCAGGTTCGGGTCTTGCGGGAGTGGGGTGCTACATTTAGGTGGTATCAGAGCCCAGAAGTATAATCTTATATGGGCATTCTGAATTGTGTGTCAAGTTATATGCATATACATTTTAGTCATGTCTTAGCAGACAACCGTAACTAATCCCCAGTATGAGTCACATGCAAGAACATTTCCTTAAGGGTCTGAGCTGATAGAAGCATTGAAAAAGAATGATGATGTGACATAATGTGAGAAAATAAAGGTTTATGGACATCGGAAATGAGAAATAGTATTTGGTTTTGTATGATACATTAAGGTCCACCCCAATGGGGATGTGTACCCTTAAGGGTAGCATATGTGTGACTAGGTATATTGTTGTGGATTGATTGAGAAAAATGAGCATATGAGTGAAAAGAAGACTAAAGTGTACGGACAGAATGAAATGAAATCATAAAGTTGTTATGATCATAAAAGCGTGAAAATTGGAAATCAAAATGGCTATGCGAGTATTCTGCTGAGAGTTTGTAATTCAGTATAAGGAGATGTTAAGGGACAATTGAGACTGGAAAATTTGTAATGATTGTGCATCAGGAATTCTGGATTAGTTAAGGATATATATATACGGGAAAGGAAATAGTATATGCACGGATATAACAGATAAAGATTCAGTGTAATGGTATTGGTGAATGTATTATTGAATATGAAATTGAAATTGATATTTTGTTCTGGTGATATGTCTTCAGAGATGATATAAATATGAATACACTGTCATGGATTGCTTGAGGAAAAATAAGGGCATAAGTATAAATGATGAGATCTTGAATGTAGTTGAACAGGTAAAAGAATACTTTGAAACATTTGAGGAAAAAGGTGTAAACCGTATGAATGATGAAAATTCTTAATGTTAATTATGCCATTTGGATTTGGAGATTTTGCAGTGTATAATGAAGTTTCACATCAAATTATGATACAATCTATTGTAACAGTATAAAATGGTTTTTGGTTAGCATAGAGATGTCCGTTAAATAGACATTCACAGGACAGCTTCAGGAAATCTTGATTTTTGACCCTTTTAGAGGCATAATCTCGCTTTGTGGCCTACAGGAAAGTTTTAGATCTGGAAGTCTATTACCAATGGTCTAAGAATGAACTCAATCCGACTTTTGTGGTGAAAGTTATGGCAATCGTGCCAAGACATATTACTACATGATTGAGGGTATAAACATGTTGGATTCTTTTGGTCATAACTTCCTCATCCGACCTCCAAATGAGGTGATTCTTGAAGCAATAGATTCCCAAGACATGTATCTATTTCCAAAGGAAAATTGGTATCTTTTTGAGTTGTTTTGAAAAAAATTTATGGAAAGAAAATGAGGGGTCGGTTGGGAGAGCACGTTTGAGGTATGAACACATTTTGGCTTTTTAAGCATATCTTGATCTATAGAGCTCCGATTGAGATGGTTCTTAATTCAAAACAAAATAGAGACTTAGAGATATGATTTCTTTGAAGAAGTCAAATTGAAATTCTAGTTTGAAGTTTTCCAAAATCAATTCCAAATTAGGAGAAATGAGTTTGATTATGGTGATTAATTTGTATGGGCATGCCATTGAACAAATTGTGAGGAAATTTTTGGGACGTTATGAGAATGAAGATGAACTGATGATAGATAATGAGGGTTCAATGCAATAACCCTTCAAGGTAATCTGCACGGGTTCATGTTTTGAGCAAGAGGTTAGGCTCCGGAATCAAGCGGGATCCAACATAGGTGGTATCAAAGCAAGAGTTGGATTCTAGAATCAAGCGGGATCCAACATATCTTATTAGTGGTAGGTCAAGATGGGATCCATCAACTCTAGGTAATGAGTTTGAGCTCTATGTTTCATTGATCTTAATGGTTGTTTCAAGACCTTGGCCAGGGCGATTGAATGAGTGAGGAAAAGGATTTTCTTAAGTTATTCACCAACCATTAATGAACAACATGTAACATAATTGGTTATCTAATAGGTCTGAAAGTCAAACCATACCTTAGGATAATCTGGAATTATAATGATGGAAGGTAATAAACATTATCCTTAACCAGGTTCCGTCTTTGTAAGGTTATTGCTTCACACTATGCGGTCATTAAGGAGTGTTGTTAGACACTAACCTTGATTAGTAATTAATTGGATTAATTACTACCGGCTTAGTGATGAACCTGTGTGGTCACACATTTACGAGTATAATATTTCTTGTTTATGATTATTTAATTTATTATGAGATAATTTATTAAATAATCTATATGGCATATCATTATTTTTTTGCTAGCATAGAAAACATAATTAATATTGGAAATTCTCTTGTACAAAATAAATGAATAAAATAAAATAGTTTTTATTTTATTTCCTTTTATGAATAATAATAATAATTTAAAAAAATTGCCCCCACTTCAAGTTCTGCCCACATGAATCTTGTAGCCGTAACTTACGTGTAATAGGTACATGCATGCGACTTCTTATTGAAGAACCTTACAAAGAGAAGAGAGTAAGAAGACATATTTTTTTTACTTGGTCCATACGTTGAAATTGAGGTCATCTGGTTCTAGTCATCAGCACCAGCCGTGAGTTGTTACTTCTCTTCATTTGGGTTTAGATTTATTTGGTTTTCTTCCTTATGTTATCACAACATGCATTCCCACATAGTCCAACTATTTATCTGTTTATGAAATTAGATCGATAAATGTTTGCTACATTACAATTTTCTTGGATGAATGTTGTCTGAATATGTGATATGATCACTAATGTTATTAAAATTGTTTTAATAACATGAAATCTTAACCCTTTAAAATTATTGAGTTTATTTTGATATAATATACAATATTTTATGAAAAAGGATTTTCCACTCAAGTAGGTAATAATATTTATTTTTGATTACAAGGAATGATCTAATAACCAAGTGACGTGTAGTTCAGGGATAAATAATTTTTTTTATTGCATATGATGCATGTGTGAGGAAAAATTACTTAATTTTATACTTTTGCCCTATACTACCTAGGGAGTATAATATTAATTAATTCTCCATCACTTGGGTAGATAAATTAAACTATACTAATAGGAACGACTTGACAACCAAGGGACTACATAATATTGATCCTACTATAAATTTTATATGATGAAGTAGGAAATTTATCACTTTAATTATGCATGAGTAACGACTAGACAACCAAGATAGCACTCATTCATGTTTTAAAGATTTTAGATCATTTAGATAAAAGTCCATGTCTTAATGATATATGATTGTGTTCTTATTTTGGTGTTTTCTTTTTATTAGATTTCTCAAAATGTTTACTATATCACTACGAAGCATTCTTAATGCTAACAAGCTAGCAGGTAACAATTTTGATGATTGGTACCACAATCTGAAAATTGTTCTCATGCATTAAAAACTTATCGATGTGATCGATAAATCCATAAAGGAAGCGCCTCCTAAGGGAATTAATGATGCTAGTGCATTGGATGCATATTTTAAGTACAATAAACAAAGTACTAATGGCAAGTGTATTATTCTGGCATCAATGAGTTCTGAACTCTAAAGGCAGCATAAAGGTATAAATCCTCCACGAATCATTGAGCATATTAAGAAGTGCATGGGACCCCCATGTTCTTAAGATGATGCATATGGAGATATGATCATTTAACTGACCAAACTGAGAATTTCCAATGGTTAATATTACCTATGAACTGTCAAGTGGAATATTCTCATAAGGATTTATATGTATATTTTTCCTTTGACCTGAGATCATCATAGTAATCAATAGGTCACTTGTTCTGTTTTCATGTCAAACACCTAATATGTAAAAATTATAGTTAAATGATCATTGGATATAATTAAGTACCTATCTGATTAGTAGTGAGTCAAGATGAGATCCATCGACTCTAGGTAATAAATTTAAGCTCTGTTTGGTCTTAATGGTTGTTTCAAGACCTTGGCCAGGGTGATTGAATAAGTGAGGAAAAGGAGTTTCTTAATTCATTCACCAATCATTAATGATCGACATATAACATAGTTGGTTATCTAATAGGGTTTGACAGTTAACCATACCACAGGATAATCCGGAGTTATAATAATCAAATGTAATAATACATTATCCTTAACCAGATTCCGTCTTTATAAGATTTTTACTTCACACTATCCGGTCGCTGAGGAGTGTTGTTTGATGCCAACCTTGATTAGTAATTAATTGGATTAATTACTACCGGCTTAATGATGAACCTATGTGGTCACACACTTACGAGTGTAATATTTCCTGTTTATGATTATTTAATTTATTATAAGATAATTTATTAAATAAACTATATGGCATATTATTATATTTTTTGCTGGCACAGAAAATATAATTAATATTAAAAATTCTCTTTTACAAAAAAAATGAATAAAATAAAGTAGTTTTTATTTTTTTTCTTTTTATAAATAATAATAATAATAATAATAATAATAATAATAATAATAATTTTCAAAAAGGCAAAAGGCGTCAGATGGTCAAATTCGTTTTGTCTTTGGTGGTTATGTTTTAGTTTTACATTTAAACCAAAATGAAATGAAGTGCAAGGTGTTGTTGTTTCAGGTTTTAAAACAAAAAAAACGTTAAAGCCCTTAAAATGAGAAGAGAGTAAGATATACTCTTGTTTTCTGTACGTTGATACTTACAAAGAGAAAAATAAAGAAAATTGTTTTCTCTATTCCTAAAGAAAGAATTCTTCAAATTTAACCATGGCTATATCAAATGTTGAAATTGGGACGTATTTTTTGGTGTGTAATATATAAAGACTTCATATTTTTCAAAGTTCGCTACCAATTAATCCTTATAAATTTCAAGTATTTATCTTTACCTATTCTTGTAATTAGTATGAATTTTAAACGCAATAGATGAATATAGGATTGCATTTTTTATTTCGGCTATGGATGCGATCCTTCGTTAAAGACATTATTGAATCTAACTCCAATCTCTACATTTAATACAAGAATAAAACATAATCATCACCTAATCTATAATTTAATATTCCTATGCTGATTCAATTTGTTCCAAAATTCAGTACATAATGGATAATATCTGTGAAGAAGAAGATTGGTCTCAAATAATAGAATGGGCTTCCAATTTGGCTAGAAGGGAATATTATACCAACCTAATTAGAGTGATCTTCCTCTATTGTATCTATGCTATTTAGAAAGAAAGTAACTACCGCATATATAAGGAAATCGAGATACACAGGAATTTCCTAGCTAGTATAACTACACACTGGATCAGAGAAATTCTGCACCATCTTCCTTATAGAGTTTCTCCTTTTAGTTCATTAGAGTACTTATTGATTTGTAATCCTCCATTTGAAATTTTCTCAAAATTTCCTTAGCATGCCATTTTTCACATTTAAAAATGCCTTGCTAATCTTGTCAGATCTCCATTCCAAAGAAGTATGCCTTTACGCCTAGGTCTGTCATTTCAAAGACCTTCCTCATCTCTTGTTTAAATAACTCAATAAGGATAGCATTTCTTCCTATTACCAAGAGATCATCCAAATACAAAGAAATAATCAAAATATTGACATTAGAGTCTTTAAAATACAAAGTTAACTCACTCAGCCAACTTTGTAAAACCAAGACTTAGTATATGCTCATCAATTCTGCTTACCAACCCTTAGAACCTGCTTAAACCATATAAAGCCTTTTTTAGCAAATAGACCTTGTCCTCTTACCTTTTCACCATAAATCCCTCAGGTTGCTTAACATATATCTCCTCCTATAAATAACCATTAAGAAAGGCAGATTTCACATCAAGCTGAAACACTCTTCACCCTTTCTATGCAGCTAATGCAAGAAGCATTATGATGGTGTCAATTCATACAACATAAGCAAATGTCTTTAAGAAATCAGCACCAAACACCTAAGCAAACCCTTCACTGCAAGTCTGGCCTTATGCTTATTGATAGAACCATCTGTATTAATTTGGTTCTAAACACCCACTTCACTCCAATGACCTTCCTATATTGAGTCATTTCAACTAGCTCCCAAGTTTGATTCTTATCGATCATATTCAGCTCCTCATGCTTTGCAACTATCCACTTTATATCCATTTCAACTTCATTAAATCCCGTTGGCTCAAACACTGCAACATTTCACCTTTGGTATACATTAGAATGCAATTTGGTACCTTTCACTAGAGGTTCATCAACCTCTTGACCTTGTATTAATGGTTTTGCTTTCCTTCCTCTCCTTTCCAACACCATTATTGTTCATCTACAAAATGAAAATCTCTTCTTACCAAATCCTTCCCAATTTCTGGGTGAAAACTATGTAAGCTTTAGAGGTGTTTAGGTAGCAAATAAAGATGTTATGTTCTACTCTCCTATCAAGCTTATCCCTTTTCATATAAGGAACATGTGTAAAACAGATACAACCAAAGACTTTAAGGTTCTGTGTGGAAAGTTCATAACAATAACATGCTTTAAATGGAGTTTTTCGCTTCACTATCTCTGTAAGGAGCCTATTTAACATAAACAACGTTGTGTTATATAAGAGCATCATCTGCGTTATTATTCTATTATTCCTCTCACTCACCCCATTTTGTTGTGAAGTGTAAAGATCAGTGAGTTGGTGCTCAACTCCAGCGTCTTCACATAATACATTAAACTGTTCTGGTGTCTACTCCTTCCCATTATCTGATCTCCAAACTTGAATCATGCAACCATTTTGGCTCTTAATCGAAGCCTTAAATCTCTAAAACACTTATGCAACCTCTAACTTAATCCCTAAGGAAGTAAATCCAATACACCCTAGTTGGATCATCAATAAAGGCAATGTACTATTTACTTACCTTTAAAGATGGTTCAGGCTGAGGTCCACAAAGATCAGTATGGATCAGTTATAGCTTCTTTGATGCTTTCTACATAGTCTGTGAAAATGATTGCCTAGTTTGCTTGCTATATTGACATGCCCTGTAATTTGACAAGTGTTCATCTAGGGTGGCAGTCCTTGCACAAGCTCCATTCTCTTCATCAATAATAAAGCAGCATGATTGAAGTGTCCCATCCTCTTGAGTCAAAGCTCCATTGTGTTATCTAAGATAGGAAAGGCATCTTACTCCTCTTCTATTAGGTCTAATGAAAAACTCATATTTCTCATTTTTATCCTAAACAATTCCTATCTTTCTGCATCCTTGATCATACACATTTTATCCTCAAATAAATGCTTATATCCCTTTTCAAGCAACTGACAAACACTTAGCAAATTTTGATTAATTTCAGGTACATAAAGAACATCAGTGATAATTTTAGTACCTGAGTAGCTCTCAATTGCAGTTGTTGCCTTTCCTTTGACAGGTATGTACTCTTTATTGCCAATTTTGAATTTTCAGATAATAGATTTACCGAGCTCCCTAAAAAGCTCCTCATCATCTGTCATATGATTGGTGAAGCCACTATTAATCAACTAGCTCCCACTTGAGTTACTTGTGGCAAAGCAGTTTGCCATAAATAAATTCTCCTCTTCTTGCTAGTCTACAACTTGTTCCTCAGTTTTTTGTTAATTTTTGTTACTGCAAATTTTTTCAAATTCGCAAAGTTGTTTGCTTTTGTTGCATCTGACATCAGGCTTTCTCCAACACTTAAAATATAGACGACTCCTTTTTCCACATTGTTGGAATGGAGGGTAACTTGGCTTTTTAATTGCTCCATTATTGCTATTGTTACAAGTAGCTTCAGCATTATTCTTTTTCCCTTTCTTTTTCTTCCATTTTATACCTTCATTGATATGCAATTTAGCTCATAGAGCACCCAAAATTGAGCCTTCTTACCTCGTACGCCTTCTTTGCTCTTGATCCTGTAATCCATTTAATAACTCTGTGTATGGTGTACCTTAAAAATCACACAATCCCTTAAGAAAAAATAGCTTTGATACCAATTTGTAGGAGTTAAATACTTAAGCAAGGGAGAATACTAATAAAAAATGGAAGAAATAGGAACACAAAGAACAATGGATGAAAATGTTGTCTTGATTACAACACTAAGAAAAATGGATAAAATATTGTCTTGATTAGGTTGAATTAAAATAACATCCTTAATTACATACAAATTATAACTAAAATTCAACAAAACAGCCTATGTTTCCATGATCACGAACCACTCGTAGCTACCAAATAACCACTAATAGAAAATGTCTAAGTCAAAACCTTCAATTTCTACATGTGTACCCCACTTTTTTGCTTCCACACTCCATGTTGCAGCCCAACATGATTTACTTCCACAAATTTAGCCACTTTACATAGTTTTAGCCTTGTTGTCATGCCATGACAACACCATGTTAGCATAATTTCAGCAAATATTGAGGCATACGTATATTAACAATCTATTTCAACAATCCATCCAAAGAATGCTTAATTTTATAAGTGAAAAGCAGATAGTACTAAAATTTGAATCACTCTTGCAAGGGGTATTCCATATGCAAGGGATCAGGGCAAGACATATTGGGTTATGGCAAACTAAGGAATAGAGAATAAGTACCTGGGAAGGTTACGATTGCAACAATTAAAGGCGATATATCCCTTATCAGATTCATAAATCAAGCACACTTATCCCTAAAGTAGATATCTAAGTTGAGAAGGATAACGTAAGTTATCTACGCCTTACTAGACCCTTAGTTTAGAGCACAAAAATATGGAGGCTGATTGAAACTATGTAACACTATGGTCGTTTTGTTGGAACGATCAGTCGTTGGGGTTAGGGTATAATCAATTGACTTTCAATTAGTTAGTCTAAGCATGATGGTCTCCTTAAATAAAATATTGTAAGGCACTTTCATTTTATTTCTTTAGAAATATAAATCATTTAATTTTCAAAAAAATCTTATTAAAAAAATAGAGATAGGAATCATTTAAATATTGAATTTTTCCCTTTATTCAAAAACTAGATAAAAGTACTATAAATTTACAATTCCATCTCAAGTTTAGTTTTATTAAATTAGATATTAACAGAATTTAGAATTCCAATTTTTTCAGTCTTCCTTTACTCATTAAGATGACAGCAATAAAATTATATATATACCTTAAAAATAATGCATTCAAGAAAAGTTTATTTTCCTTTAAAAAATTATAAACATATATTGCTTTTTTTCATTTGAAAGACTACTACTTTCTTTTCATCACACCAAACCCTTATTAAGGCATACTGTTATCTAACCCAAATGTCTCTTGAAACACAAAAAGTCACGACAGGTAGACATAGGATAAGAAATTTTCTTGTAAAAACGCCAATGTTACCCCAGCTTTCCTTGAATCTCTTTATACATAAATGTAGCGGAAGCCTGAAATCAAACAGCCTAGAATTTCTAATGTCTTGAAGTACATGTAATAAGGATACGTGGTTAATTGTCAATTGGCAAACGTTCAACCCATAGTAGCTCCAGCCGAGATGATGGATATCATGAAAACTTATTCTCCTACTCGTACTTTTGCTTATAAATATTGATATAATAATTCGATTACAACTATGGAGATATTCCACCTTTTGTTTCCTCTCATCAGTTAATGGTCATACGATTCGGGGTATCGACAAGTCCAATTTCTTTTATTATTCAAACTGAACCTGAAATTGGAGGGCCGTCGGATATTTTGATCAGCATAAAACTTTCGCTAAATGTTTAGTAAACTGTTTTATAATTCAAATTGAATTGTCCTTTTGTGACTCTCAATCTTTCTATATATGTCCCTCATTCGAGCAGTTCGTTTCCACCACCCTTCTTAATTAGTTGTCAACTCCGAACATCAAGAATTAAGTCCACAAACCATATAGGTAAAAAATGAAGCGATCCAGCTCTATTGTTAGTTCTTTACTTATGATATGTTTTCTTATATTAATCACAACTAAGGTAACTGGTGAAGCGAGAGAGTCCATACCTAGCGATGAAGAGAACATTCCATGCAGTGGTCAAGGTTGCATCGAGAAGGCCATGTTTGGTAAGATTAGCCTCAGCTCGAGCTCCAACCCCAAGGAATGGGCGGCAACTTTGACGTTGAGAAACTTCAATAGAAGGGCAGGAGGTGGTGAAGCAACAAAATGTGGTGGTAAGCAGTACTATACAAGATTATCAAAGGTAGTGGCGATAGCTCCTGAGTGGTTCCAGGACATGGAGATGTGTAACAGTTCAATTTCAATTTCTGGTAACAAGAAAACAGTCACTGCGAAGGTTGTCGATGAGTGCGACACTAAGGGATGCATAGCCGCATCTGCCGCTGTTTGGAGAAAATTGGGAGTTCGTGATATAGGTAAGAAGAAATCTTCAGGCAAAGAAATGGAAGTTACCTGGTCTGATGCTTGATTCAGTTGCGTACTTTTGCGTTAACGATTGCATGAATCAATAATTTGGAATTTATATATAACAAACATTTACCGATGGCCTATATATGGCTGATGGCTCTTTTACAATAAAGAAACATGTGTTACAGTTGTGATGTTTTCCATCCCAGGAAATATATATGGCAATGTATTAGTTCAAATCTTTCTCAACTTTGTCTGAGCAACAGGCAAGTTGATCGTATGGCAAATAATATTGCGTAAGTTGAATTTTTTCCCTTCTAATTGATTTCTTATGTAACGATATAATTACAAATGAAGGCAGCTTATACTAAGTCACATTGAAACAATTCAATGAAGATCGGAAACTATTGATCCATATAAGATATGCTAGAATTTCACACATGAGCCCATTAATTATTAGGTTTTTTGGATTTAACAATTAAATTTAAACCAATAAAAGTACAGTTAATCAGACATGGACATTTAGCTCTTAAGAGAGATATAAAAGTACTGTGGATATTTTGCCCACATGTAAATATTATATATATTGATATAAAGTTGTTTAATATAGGACAAACCTCTAAAGCTACAATAACTCGTGTAGAAAGCTAGGTCCTGCTCATTCTATAATTAATCAAGATTGTAGAATCAAGAATTTATAATAAGTTCAAAAATATTTTAATTAATATGTTAAAACCAAATAAACCGGTAGTTATACCCCACTTTAAATCATCAGACCATCCCTAATTTATGAAAACAGTGAAATATTAAAAATTTTATTTGAACTGTTATCAACTTACAAAGATATGTGAACCAAATTCAATCATAGAATTTTGTATTTAAGAAAAAGTATTGCATGAGCAAAAAGGTTTCTCCAAAAGGCATAGAATATATATATACACACAAAGAGTATATTAGAGTATATTTATATAAATATATATAAATCAATAAATATAAAGCAAAATATAAGAATGAATTATTTTAGATAATTCCTATTCAAGAACAAACAATAATGAAAGTATCCATCTTGTTCAAGAAAAAGTGTTTGTTTTTAAGCTGTTGTACTCTAAAAGATAAACCCAACTTAATTAAATAGAACAATATCATGATAACATAGAATGTCAAATCACGCATTCTGAAATACGCTGCTTCATTGTTGTTAAGTCAAATACACATTCAACAATATAATTGTTAAGTGAAATGTAAATCTAATATTTATCTATTTACTAGAACAGTAGCTGATCAGGCACTTAACAATTTGATGTGCCCATCTACAATCACAATCACTGTTACTGTTTTCCTTCAAATATGATTTTTCTTCACTCATCGACCAATACTGTTACTGTTTAGGCCTGGGCATGGAGCCGACCAAGGCCAATCTATTCTAAGTCGAAAAACAAAATATGAACAGACTTAGATAATAGGCCTTATTTGACCAACCTGATAAAACTAGACCGGACTTGATCAGCCATATGAAACTTGATGTGACCAACCATCTAATTAAACCCGTTTGACTCGAATCTCATACAGGTCGTAAAATGAACAGCCTTTGTTACTCACTTTGAGTTTGAATTGAATCGAAATTTCTGATATGTTTTGGTTTTGTAAATAGCTATAAGAAGAGATGTGCTGGATTAGTGTTCTGTTCTGGCAAAAACAGATGGGAAGGAGCAATTATGCGAAGAACATAAATAGTTTTAATAATGAAATAAGTGGCTCCCGAGACAAAACCAGGGTGGTTTCTCCAAAATTTGAGGAAAATTAATGGTTTTTAACCAGTTGTGTGGCTTAAACCAGTTAATTTTGATGTGTCTCAAATTTCAAAGTACTACGCAATAATGGTAAGGTAAAGATTCCAATTTTCTAAATAATTGTTTATGTAAGAAAACTTACAGTATACAATAGAAAACTAAAATTTTATAATTTCTTAAATGAATTTCATTAATTGAATATCTTTAAAAATATGGATCATAAATAAGTGAATGAACTATACTTGATTTCAATTCTTGCAAAAAAAATTCTTTGAGGTGTCAACTATAATCTATCTACTTATTTAACCTCTAATAATATCTCCAGAGCAGATAAAAAAAACTAACTCTTATAAAAAAAAGTTAGGAGGGCTAACTCCTTTATTCCTTCCTTCCATTTATAAAGAAAGATAATAGAGTTTCCTTTCTAGTTAAAATTAAAATTTTCAGCCATAATTACAATTTAATTATAACAAAGATAAATATTTTATATTAGATCCCTAAAGTTTCTTAAACTTTACAATTAAGCCAAACTTATTTAAATCAATTTTTCTTTTTTTTACTACTCTTTTATGTGTGGTCCATTAGTACTAATTATAAATTATAATTCTTCAAACTTGATTTATGATTTTAAAATATTTAATTATAAAATTAAAAATAAATCAAAACTATTTCTAGTTTATCTTTAATTTCTATTTAAACAACTTATAATTATATATTAAGGTCGACGTTTAACAACATATCTTGATCACCTAAATATTAGGAATGTCAAAAGTAGTTTTACTTAACATATCCATCTATGGTTATCAATCCTATATTAACTTACCCAACTATCCCTACACTACAACAGACTACAGTTTTGGCGACGCAAATATTCGTCGTTGAAGGACAAGCTATCATCTAAAAAACTTTTTTGCGACGATAATAATTTGTCGCATAAATAGTCGCAGAAGCCTGGTCAAAATATATTATTTGTGATTTTTTCATCAAATCATTGCCCAAAATTTTTTGCACCAATCAGAAATTTTTCACGAAAAGGAGTACTCAAGGATAAATGAAATTGTCACGAATGATATATTGTGACGTTGTTTTGTGGCTAAACATTATTAGCTTCGTTAATGTATACGTAGGTAATAAGTTTTCGAGACGATTTGGTTTTCATAGCAAAATATATTTAGCTATGTTTTGTGAATGCAACTAGAGTTTACTGGAGATTTTTTCTGAAATGTAGCTAAAAAGATTTAGTGACGATTTTTTAATTGTAGCTAAAAAGTTTTGGTGACGAATTTTAATTTTTTACTTTCAATTTTTATTTAATTATAATAATTAATAAAATTTTAAATACATCTTATTGTTTGTAACATTGTTTGAAATATAATTAAAATTGTTTGAATTATTGTTGGTAACATTTTTTGAATTATAATTAAGTAAAAGTAAATAAAAATACAACTAAATAAAGTACAAGGATTTTATATAGAAATAAAATGTAATGGAATTTTAATTACAAAAGGTTACCAAAAATCTTAGTACAAATAAAGAGTCCTCCTTATCGTCACTACTATTGACATACTTGACCTAAGTACCATCATTTTAAGCTTGATCAACTGTCATTCAATACGTAACAATTTTGTTCATTACGTTTGTACTAAGGATGTTGTTGCAAATGTCATCTATATTTAGCTCATTTCCATCAGATGTTGATCTTTGCAATAATTCATGCATCTTATTCTATTTTTTACACAAAATTAATATTTAATTCAAATATAATTAGTAAGTACAACATAAACAAATAAACTTTAAAATGAAACAAAATTTTATACTTACATAGTTATTTTGAGCTTCTTCAAACGTCCAACGTTCACCTTTCTTATAATGTGTTAGTTTATAGAGTGTGATCCTATCACACTCTTGTCCTTGTAGTTCCTTCTCACTCTATGTTATAAAAAAAACATAATAAATAATATTGTATTTGTTGTTATAAGTATGACTTATAACTAAAGAACTTACATATTTAGTTCATACGACAACAAATGATTTGGAGCTAGTGTTATGAGGAGTCTTCATTTTTACCCTATTAGCCTTGACTTTCTCAAACTTTTCTTTTAAAAAAAGAAATATTCATTAAATTTTGTAACAATATTAATGAAAGCAAATGTGAAGAGAAAGAAGACAAACCTTAACACTAGTAGATGCTTAATAATCATACATTTGGCTCTAATTTTCTTGAGACATTCGTTTAGGAACATGTATCCTTGCCTCCTTTTCGAAAGAAAAAGGTTTGTAGAATTTATGCAGTCGATAACGATGGTCCTTCGCCTTTTGTTTCAACATTGAGATTACACAACTTGAAACTTCAAGCTTGTTGATATCGACGATATAGATTTTCATCTATGAAAAACAAGTAAAAGTGAAATTAATACTTAAATAAGTAAAACAAAATTGCATATAATTAACTGAATTGAAAAATTACCAAAACTTTGTCCAAAGCATTCTCTATCAAGTTGTCTTGCTTTAACTGCTCCACTTATTGAAGGCAAGGCAATTAAGCCCTCACAATGACCCCTAACTCACTAGATAATTTTGTCGATTAAATCTTGTCAATAGGACGACCTTGTGAGGAATCAAAAGAAACAGACAACTTGCTATTCATTACAATATTTGTGCGTAGCAACTTAGAACTTTTCATGATACCTCTAGTTCTTTTTCTGATACAAGTGACCAAAAAAAAACACATTAAACATGTAAATATATAATTCAACAGATGTCTAATTATAGGTGGTAAAGATTAACAAACTTGAAGATCCCTCAGCAATAGTTGATGTAGATAGAGGTTGTTGCTGACTTACTTCATTAATGGATGAAGTAGTAGTTGTTGTTGGATAAGGTTGGACTAATATGGCTTTTGTAGGGGAGGAACAATTTTGACAGTTACCAGTTTCTTTCCCTTGTTTCTACTAAGTGCCATTAATATTGAATAGTTATAACTCAAATATCAATATTTCACATTAATTAACATAAATATTAGTAACATCCCATTACCTGTGGGAAGGTTAGAATAGTAAATATGAGTGATTAATGAGAGCTTAGAAAAGCATTTTTCATATTCATGCATAATATAGCATACACATACATATAAATAGTGAAATTTTTGCACATGGAAATAATTGTACATTCATTCATTGACATTCCGGGTATAAATGTTAAATAAATGTGATTGTTACTGAGAATTGTGATTTGTTTGTAAGGAAAATTGATTTGGAGAGTGTACTTGCTAATTTAAAATTTTTGGAGAATTTTAGGAAAATTTTCTGAAAATTTAGGGGTAATTTTTGGACTAGGAAAAATGCCAAGTAGCAAACCAAATGATAAATGGTAGTAGAATTTACTGTCAAATAGCATTAGAATTTTTGATAAATGACTTTAGGAATTATTGATAAGTTACATTAATTGGGGGATAATTGGAATAGAAATTGGGTTTGAATGGATGGGTTTAATAAGTGAAAAATAGTGGAATTCATGGAATGCCAAACCATGTCTTATAACCCCCCATTTGTTTAAATTTTCAAAAACCATTTGCTTGTATCTCACGATGCTTTAATTGGGAGATCATTTAGTGTTTTAGGTCTTTCTCTCTTCCTTCTTTTCGTAGGTTTAGCTCTCTCCTTCTTTATTTCATTTTGTTGCCAATCTTTTCCAACACTAAACCTAGCTCTCTGATCTCCTACTTGCTTCCTCTTCACCTTGCTCTCTCTCTTTCATTCTCACCATAAACCTATCCCTACCACCTTTGGAAGATGATGATCGTGGGTTGTTTGGGGAGTTAGGGATTTTTGGTATTTTTGAAGATTTTGAAGAAATTGAAGCTAAACCATGTAAGTTTTGCTTTAAATGTCATGGGTATGGTTAATTTAAGCTAGAATGACGAGTAACTTAAGATTTGATGATTTGATTTTGCAAGGTTTATGTATGTGTCTTGGGTGATGAAAAATTTATGTTCATGTCTTGTTTTTGGATATGTAGGATGAGTAATAATTCATGTAAGGGTATAGAGAGGTTTGGAGTTGAATGATCATAAAAGTGGTGTTTGGATAAGTGTAGAAAATTAGTTATGATTGGGTAAGTTTTATATGCTCTGTTTTGGGTTAATGATCAAGTTTAGGTCTTGAATTATTTGTGATTGATTTATTGAGTGAATTGGGTAGATAATGATGAGGAAATGTAATGGAAGAGATAAATTAGGTAGAAGATGAGTTAGATGTAAAATATTGAAAGTTTGAATATCTGGAAAATTTTTGCATCAATATGATCTCTAAGTATGCTTCAATGTATTAGCCATAACTTTTTCTATAGTTGTTCAATTGAGATGATTTTTGGTTATGATTGTTGGACCTCGTCTCCGAGGCCCAACATTCGGACCCACAAAGCATAGAGGACCCAAAACTGAACACACAACGACCACAACTAGGGGAAAATTCAATTAAAACAATTTTGGGTTGACTTTTTAATAAAAATGTTCCCTCGGTTCTAACAATTCCAACGCCACTGGAATCGCTTAATTTGGATTAGAAATGAAGAAATTATGGTTAAAATACTATCTTAAAGAAAGCAGTGAAAACGGACTCTTCCCCGATCTCCTGTCAAATTTTGAAAACCTTAGAGGCTAAAATTGGCGATCAGTCCTTCATAAGACTTGACAATTTATGACTCTAGTTTAATTTGAAAAAAGAATCGCCTCGATCCGAGCTTTGTAGCTCAAGATATTTCAAAATATGTAAGGTATGTTCAGGCTTTACCAACCGACCATCTCACTTTGTTTGAAACCACCTTTTTCAATTTAAAATAAATAGTGTTCAATAATGTGGGGAAAGATATTAAATTGTCTTAGAAAACCAACGCTTTGAAAATGGGGTCGATCGGAGGTCTACACAACATGTTATGGCCAAAAGAAGGAGGAGGGGTCGGTCGGCCAAGAGCCGACCCCAATGCGCTTGGGCTCTCGGCATGCGCGAGCGCTCGGTGCCGAGCGCCTGGACGATCAGCTCCGCAATCCGACCTACCAGACTTCTAACTCTCATAACTTTTGACTTCGAGCTCCAAATCAGACACGGTTTGTTTCATTGGAAAGATAGAAGGAAAATATACATTTTTAGGAAGGAATTACAAGCAAGCTCGGACTCTAAGGAAATCAAAGGTGGACATTAAGACCGATCGACTAGCTCTCCACAAACAGCACCAGGACTTAAAAACACTATAACGTTTGACCCCGAACTCCAAATTCAGCAAACTTAATCCCTATAGAAAGGTAAAAGAATTATCTACAACTTTTATGAATATTACCGATCACAATTCCAACTCTATAAGGGTCAAAAGTGAGCTCAAAGCTCCTGCTAAAAAAAATCTGTCATTTAGACAGCACCTGCAATTAATTCCAACGACTCATACCAACAATTTAGCACATCAAAAAGAGTGTTCTGAAGCTCTCAAGCTCTTTTAAACATAGTGAAAGTTCATACACAGATTTAGTTACATATCAGCATATTCATCAAAAGTCAAGTCCAAAATACAAAATATGAGATGCTCAATGATCGATATGCTTATAAAGCTATTTCAAAAGCTAGCTACTGACTTAATACAAAAGTTTCTAG
>JANZLC010000201.1:27499812-27512528 GCA_026413385.1 Erythroxylum gracilipes
TAAGCTCTCACTTAGTTTCTTTCCAACTAAATTTCAATTTCTACTCCAATTTGTCCCCAAAATTCCAATGGCTCTCACTAAAAAAAATCCGAAAATTATTTATCAAAATTTTCATTGCCATTGGACAGTAATTTCAACTGCTGGTAAATAATTATTCTTCCCCTTGACATTTTTCCTAATCCAGAAATTACACCGAAATTTCAGAAAAAAATTTCTAAAATTCTCCAAAATTTTGAAAACCATAATGACCCTTTTAACTCAATTTTTCATGCACACAAATCACATTTTTTAATAACAATCACATTTATTAACAATTATACCGGGAAATGTCATGAATGCATGTACAGTCATTTTCATGTACAAAAATATATTATTCACATGTATGCAGATATGAGATTATGCATGAACATGTAAGGGTGTTTCTAAGCACTCGAAAACCATTCCAAATGAATATTCAGGCATTTTCTCTCTCCAAAGTAAAGTTGCAATAATAACTTGATTCTAGACTAAAGACTATGTAATAAAACATACTAGAATAAAAGATATGCATTATTTTCAAGTAAAAGCTAGAAAAGTAATCAGGGAGTGTCTTGGAAACCGTAACATCTATTCCTTGTCTTCAAACTTTGCTTGACTACAAGCCAACTAATGAAATAGGTTTAGGGATTAATGATTGAGCTTATATTACATAATATTAAATAAATTTTTATGAGTGGTGTTTGAATAGTTCAATACATGATTTATCGGTGAATCTATATGTATAATCCCTCAACTAGACCTTTTCATCATCAATAAAATTTAGTTTATACGCAAGTAGATTGTCAATAATAAAGGTTAAGTCTCTAAAATTAAGGCTCCAATTCCCTTAATAGATTATGTCATTGACCTTGGAATTTAGGGTTATGCTTATTATGAATGTTGAAAAGTGCTCCCTCAGATGTATGTGTCCAAGGTTGCTCCAACTATTAAAATAAAACAAGGTATTCATTCCATTCCTTACCATTTTAGATGAAGAGTAAAGTTGAACCATTAGTCTTAACATTTGTACTAAGCTCCATGAATGCTCTTTACTAATACTTACTACAAAAAAATAATCTTGTATAAGTAGTACTCATGCATCCATTTAGACCATATTGCTACTTTGTCATCAAACAACCTCCAAATCCTTCTTTCTAGCAAAATTAGGTTCATAATCTGAGTAGATGCTATCCTCAAACCCCCTTGTTTAGGAAGGCATAGGTTTTGCCACTCAATTTTTTTCTCCTTTAGAGTTCTCAACTTTCCCTAAATATGGATTTAACCATATATATGGGCTTTAAACATATTATCATTTAAAATGGAGAGGAGAAAATATAAAGAAAACAATTTGATGCACATTTGTGCCAAAAATTATCAATTAAAGGTAATTTCAAGCATGGTTAACTATATGAGCATATGAAGTTCAATGGTATTATTTCTGAAATGACATGTTAATGACACAAATTGGTACATGACCATATACATAATTATGTGGAACAATTAAGTAAGTTCACAGTAGACATTGTTAGTTATACTCCTTGTTTGAAATCATGTTTACTAGATTTTGGTATTACACATGGTTAAGTATACAATAGTGTGATTACCTATGTTCACATTTCAATTATTTTAGGAGAAATATGTCAATTAATAAGAAAAAGTTTGTTAATCAATTGATGATTAATTACTTTTTAGCTAGTCTCTTGTAATTTTAGTGTTTGTTTTTCAGGACCAAAGTATTAGTGAGGAAGCTTAAAAGTTTTCTTCTAGATTGAACTTATAATATAAGCTTTTACTTTTGTTTAATTTGTACCTTCCATAATTCCTCATATTTCAGCAATTTTTTTAGTTTTATGTTATTTAGAGAGGAATTAAAAAAAAGGTGAGTATTATGGTTATAGTAAGGTTACCTGTGAAGTTTTCTTTAATGTTGCACTTAAAAGTGTAATAGAGTTTAAAACAACAATATTGCTATGAGAAATGTGAAGTAAATGGTCAGAGGGTTTTGTTAAAAATAATATGTTAAATTTAAAACTAATTTCTTAAAGAAATAAGTTTAACGTGTTCTTCAGTATTTATTTATAAATAAAATGGCTGCATAGAAGAATAGGATCGTCTATGCTTTAGCGTTGAATAATTTTTGAAAAATTTGTTTATTGTGTATTTTATATTAGTATGTGTACCTATTACTAGTTAATATATGTCAGTATATGATTAAATGTGATGATATCATACAGTGGAGAGGAGGATTTTAGACAAAAGTGGTGATTGAAGTGGGAATGAAGTTTCAAATCTAGAAATTTTTTTTAATTTTTACCAAAAATATGTTAGATGATATGGTTTTTCCAATGTTACAAGTTGAGGCAAGAAATACAAGAATAAAGAGTTTAAGAGTAGAACTTCAATGTGTCATAGAGGTTAGTCTCATAAACTATGATGATAGAAACTAATGAAACCTATAAGTAGTTGAAGAAAGTGATACAACACTCATGTATGTTATTGATGTGATGAAGGTATTTAGAGTGTAAGCAAGTTTGAAGATGTGCATACCTATAAACTAAATCAAATTAATGAAACATTTATTAAGCAATATTATGTTGTTAACAGTCATGTTAGACATAAACTAGAAATGTACACCAGTTCTAGGATTAAGTAATACACTAATGTATCGACTATTGTAGTAGCTGCAAGTGGATATGATCACATAAAATGTTTATAAAAAATGGAAGTATATTTCTTTTACAAAATTGATCACGATGAGGATGGAAGGTTAAGAAATTTTTTCTGGTCCAATGCAAGGAGTTATAATATGTTGAGTTTGGCTATTAAGTAACATTTGATACGACTTATCTCATTATCAATTACTAAATAAAAATTTCTCCATTTGTTAATGTAACTTATAGTGGTCAAATTTATTTTACTTGGATATGTAATGTTAATTAGTGAAACCATCAAAAACTTTTATTGACTATTCTTTACATGGTTAAGTTTTATAGATGAGAAGCCACCTACACTGATGAGTGTAAAAGTATGGTAATGTTAAAAGGCGATATTATCAAACATTATGCATAGATTATGTTTATGGCATATACTAAAAAAATACTATAGAAATTTAGTGCCCATAAGAATTATAAGAAATTGAAAGATAGTTTTATGGATGTCATGTACAATTTTAGGAAAAACAAAGAGTTTGAGAGGAAATTGGCTACTATGGTTGTGAAGTTTAACTTAAAAGATAATTCATAGTTAAGTCCCTTTTCGATGACCATAACAGGTGGACTCCATTATAAGTTTGATGCCATTTTTAGGTGAAAATATTAACAAAATAAAGAAATGAGGGTATGAATGCTTACTTTGATGGCTATATATATGACCATAGCATGTTGAGACAATTAATTGAGCAATATGAGCAATTGATCATGGAAAGAATTAAGAAAGAAATGGTGTTTGATTACTTGAGTGCAAGGAGTAGTGTATCGTTGGTAACATGATTTGTTATTAAGAAAGAATTTCATAAGGTGTATACTAATTCTCTATTTTATATTATGTTGGAAGTGCTAACAAGTTTGATGTACTACGAGGGAAGTAGCATTGAAAGAGATTGAAAGATTTAAGAGGTAGAGGAGATAGGTCCAAGTTCAAATGTGCTCAAGATATATGTAGTTACATTAGGTGACACTCCTCCTCTATTTAAGTGTAGTTATATATTAATTGAATTTTAAAGGATTGTGTTGTAACATATATGAGATTTTACTAGGTTAAAGGTCAATAATTTCATGAAATCTATTTGTTAAGAGGTGGTAAAAGGATATTGTTTAATGGCATCCAAAAATAAAGGTTGGTAACATTTAGGATGACAATGACGTGACTACTACTAGAACGAGTAATTTGAAATTTCTTTTTCATAAGGCCCTGATTATATTATTGATAGTGCATCAAAATTTGAGTACATGTATTAGATGTTAGAACAAGCAAATAAAAGTTTATCTATTAAGAATGTAAATTAGTTCATAGATAACAGTCACTGTTGTAAGAACGCTAGTTACATTCGAACAAATGATAGGGTGAAAGACCTAATTATCTTTATTCCCTAGGGTAGGCCTAAAGTAAAAATGTTGAAATCTCAAGCATAGAAGTTGTAATAGAAGATATATAAGTAAAAAATAGGTTAATTATGAGTAATCATATATTGATGCAAGTAATTTAAGATATTGAATATGTTCATGTATTTGCATGATATTAATGAATGATATAACTTTTAAATTTTTTAGTTATATGTGAAATGGTTGAGGACCCAAATTTGGAAAGCTATTTCAATTCTAAAAAAGTAAATGTTAAAATACCAAACTACCTTTCTATTCCATTCAGTCAACTAGTCAGTTATACTATTAAGTTGATAATGTACACTTTTGAGCTGATAAATAATAACTACCATTTGTTTCCAAACTATGTACCTATTATAGGATCATTCCAAAGAGTTATTCTGGTAGTTCATGTTAATGAATTATTGTAGAAGGGGATGATAGATGTATTCTCAGGACGAAATATGTAGGATGTGTCATTCATTATTTTTCTAAAAGGACCATTAATGACTGGGTGACTGCGCGTCATTACGCTAGTCAAAATAAAATAATTAGACCTACTACTATAACAGTGGTGAGTCTAGGTCGATCCCACAGAGAGTGTGTGCAAAGTTTATGAAATGAAATTAACTGGTGTTTAGGTTTAATCTCAGCCTACACCCTAATTAAGCATATTTCATTAATTTGTTGTTTTTTAACCTCTCTTAGAAACTATTAATCATGGGTTAACAATTAACCCAAGTTTTCCTTTAGGTTTTGTTTAATCAAGATACGATCGTTAATGAAACCTAACCACCGAGCAACCAAGGATACGATCTCTAGATTTAATTAGGCAATAGCATTATGAATTAGGAAAACCAATTAATCAAGGCAACAACCACATATGATGCATCATTTAACCTGGGTCATGTTATCCCTAATGATTACGAATCATTAGTCGCTACGCATTCAACATAACAATTACGAATTATATCGAAATTCTAACAATGGGTTTGAAATTAATGATTCAATGAACGCATTAAAATCATCATCTCACAATACCCATAACCAAACAATAACGAAAATTCGATTATCCATACACAAAACCCAAATCAATTAACGTAGGTTAATGCAATAATTCCTAATGAGAGAAAGATACAACAAAATAATAAAAAAATACTTGACCCAGGTCGTCGGCGTAGATATCAACTCTGAACTAACGTTGGGATGTTTAGCCCTTCATACAGTGTTTTCTCAGAAAAATGCTTCAGCCCCCACTCCAATCCCTAGCCAAAAACCCCTTGATTTCTTATCACTACCGCAAGCTTCTCTCAATTTTACTGTTCATTGATTTGACGAATAAACCTTCAGGGTTTATTGTACACGTATTCCTCTTTATGTTGCCCTCGTCTGCATTTAACGCAATCCACTGCGCTAACCACAACTCACGCCCACAATGCCGCACTGTTTTATAGATTTGACAATTTAGCTCCTCCCTTTTGGTCCAACTCCCCTGTTCACTTAAATCCTCCGCGCTTCCCTTCTGCTTGTGTGTTTTTGAATGAAATGCACGCCATACATTTGGAACGCTACATTTAAATTAACTTTCTGTGTCAAACACAGTTGTTGTTCGCATTTCTACAGGACTCCTGCCGTTTAGCTCCTTATTTATGTTGTGCCTCTTGGACGTTGTCGTTTTCTTACTTCAGCTGCTGCGTGATTTTTCTTATGTATGTGTCGTTTTGCATTTTCTACTCCTTGCTGAGTTGTTATTTTACTCCTTGCTTCACCATTGTGCTCCCAACATCTGGTTCTTTTCTTCATGTCTTTTAATTTTCTTTGTCTCGCTCCATGAAGACAAGTGAGTATTGATCTTCAGAAAATGGCCTCAATGCAGTGTTTTCGGCTCACTTTAATTTCTTTACTTCCAACTTGTGCCTAAAATCACATATATGACTTCAAGTCAGTATCTTAAGCATTTTTGTATCATTAATTGCTAAGTGTAAATAATTAAATGCATCAACAATTAAACACATATCACTGGGTCTGTTACGACATCTAACTGTAACAATAATGCATAATCCCTTTTAAATAGAAATGAGCATGGAGTTCGTGGTAAGTACATTCACTACAAGAAAAATGTTGTTTAACGAAAGATATTACCGACAAAAAACCTTGGGATTCCATCGGTAATAAAAATTAGCGATGGAATTAACTGACGGACAAAGGTGTCGTAAAAACGACTATAGATAAATTTATCGACGAACACTTTATGTAACCGTCGGTGAATATACTAACGGTTGGCTATAACCGTCAGTAAACTTACCTACGACCATTTTGTTTCCTTCGGAATATTTGCAGACGGTATTGGTTATTCCATCCATAACATTACAGACGGTTATGATTAAACCGTCGGTGAATATACCGACAGTTCAGCAAATCCTGACGGTATATTTGGCAATGAGTTGTTAATATTACCGATAATGGCTCTTTGTTCTGTCAGTAATATCATCATTTTTACTAATAGTTTATTGTGTTCTGTCGATAAATATAGTAAATTTTAACGACGCACTTGTATTTTTTGTTGGTAAATATTTTAAATTTTTTTTAAAAATCCCGACATTAAATTTTATTTCATGATCTTATGGTTAATGCATAATTTCAACAGTTATGAATTATCTGTGCATATTATTTGATTTGTTTTTATATTTAATTTGTTTGAACAAAAAGTTAATTGATAATATAAAGTTAAAATTATCTTAATGGATAATAAAAACATTAAATTGTACGTAATAAGTATTTGTAATTCAAATGAAATGACTACATGTACACTACTGCCCTAGTGATCATAGATGCTCTGAGGTGCTAACCATCTCCTTTAACTCATCCACCTCATTAAGTAGTTGAGCTATGTACTCCATCAATGTTTGCAATGTGCTCAGAAGCTCATTGACTTCATTAGTTGTCGATCGTCTACTGGATGATGCTATACTGTGCGTGGAGGATTGTGAATAACATATGTTCGCAAATGAGCCTAACTTGAAGATCCTTTTACGATGGTCCCTATCACCCACTGCATCAAGATAGGTTTGACTCTCAACAACAGTTTATTTGTGTTGAGACTGTTGTTGAATGCTTTTGTAACAGCGCAAACCACTTGCCCACAGATATTGTCCGCTTTGGACTACCCCTAGGGCTAAGACCCTCATAGTTTCTCTCTTCCCCCATCAGGGAAGACGCGTCTATGGGGAAGAGGTATCCATAACCTTATAAGGCGTACTTTGTTCTCCTCTCCAACCAATGTGGGATCTCATAATCCACACTCTTAAGGCCCAGCCGCTTTAGGGCCCAATGTCTTGCGCTACCACATCTGGTCGAGAACTGACTCTGATACCATTTGTAATAGCTCAGACCATCCGCCCACATATGTTGTCCGCTTTAGGTTGCTATTCGGGCCAAGACCCTCGCAATTTGCTCTTCCCACCCTTGGGAAAACGCATATATAAGGGAGAGGAATCTATACCCTTATAAGGCGTACTTCATCCCCCTCTCCAATCGATATGGGATCTCACAATATCCACCCCCTTAGGGCCTAACCTAGCTGGCACAACGGTTCTGGTATTGGCTCTGATGCCATTTGTAACAGCCCAGACCACCTGCCCCTAGATATTGTCTGCTTTGGGTTGCCCCTAGGGCCAAGACCCTCACGGTTTTACTCTTCCCACACCAGGGAAGACACGTCTGAGGGGGAGAGGTATTTATACCTTTGTAAAGCATACTTCGTTCTCCTCTCCAATCGATGTGAGATCTCACACTCTCCACCCCCCTTAGGGCCCAACCCTCTTTAGGACTCAGCCTAGCTGGCACAACGGCTCGGGTACCGACTCTAATACCACTCACCACCACCCTTAAGGCCTAGCCTTCTTTAGGGCTTGTCCTACGCTAGTACATCGTGTCGAGAACTAGCTCTGATACCTTTTATAACAGTCCAGACTATCCAGCCACAGATATTGTCCGCTTTAGGTTGCCCTTCGGGCCAAGACCCTCATAGTTTTGCTCTTCCTACCCTTAGGAAATCATGTCTATGAGGGAGAGGTATCCATACCCTTATAAGGCATACTTCGTTCCCCTTTCCACCCGATGTGAGATCTCACAATTCACCCCCCTTAGGGCCCAGCTTAGCTGGCATAACATTTCGGGTACCAACTTTGATACCATTTATAACAGCCCAGACCATCCGCCCATAGATATTGTCCACTTTGGGTTGCCCCTAGGGTCAAGATCCTCACAGTTTTGCTCTTCCCCCACTAGGGAAGATGCGTCTATGGGGCAGAGGTATTCATATCATTATAAGGCATACTTCATTCTCCTCTCCAACCGATATGGGATCTCATAATCCACCCCCTTAAGGTCCAGGCCCTTTAGGGCCCAACGTCCTACGCTAGCACATCGGGTCGGGAACTGGTTCTGATACCATTTGTAAAAGCCTAGGCTACCCTCCCACAGACGTCTAACGAATAATGACGTTGTTTTCAACTTTACTAAAATGTTGAAGAAGAAGCAACGATGGCGTTTAATTGTAACTTTACCGACGGAATGACAGTTTCGCTGGTAAATACACTTCTTTCGAGTAACGACGTCATTTTCGACTTTAATAAAATGTTGAAGAATAAGCAAAATGTGGTGTTTAAATTTTAATTTTACCAACGGAATACACTTCCATTAGTATACCCCGATTCATTTATGTTTTACTAAAAATGTTGCAGTCGAAGAAAACGACAACGTTTAATTTTCAAATTTACCGATGAAATACATTTCCATCTATAAACCCCTGTTTTACCGACAGTAATTACTATTCTGTGGCTATATTCCATCATAAAAATCAGTGGGATAGTTTCCCAACTAGCTTTACCGACGAATATTTTGTCTTTCGCAAACTACCATTTATTACGACAATTTTACCGAGGAAATGTGATTTTTTGTCGCTAATTTTCAACGGTATTATTTTCATCAATAATTTTTTGATGGTAATTCGTAATTTTCTTGTAGTGATTAGAACCATCTTTACGCATGGCGTGATGAAGTAGGATGGAAAATCGTAATGCACTTCATTGTCTGATTTAGTGATCCCTATCAAATGCATTGACAAGTATTTTCTACCCTTTATTTTCATTTTTGCCTCGAGAGTTTTAAATTATTTGTAACTGAGCAAAGTTTTTTGCAAACTACTATATAAGTGTCGATTCCACCCATGCAAAATACATGAATAAGCTAAAAACTTATTAAGTTGTTTTAATGGTGTTTACACAACTACTATAAGATTTACTATAACTTTACGTTTGTTTACTGTTTACCATGTTTCAAACTTAAACCCATATAAGTGTTTTTGTTCTTTTGCTTAACGTTTATTTTGTTTAACAATCAAGATTTCATAACTTCCATCAAATAGAGAGGTCAAGGAAATTTCTTTGTAAAACTAATGAGGTAATGGAAGAGGGAACTTTATATGTGATTAATCCTAATTGAAACTATATTTATGATAAGAAAAATATATACTTTAAAGTTCTATCTTACTAGTTTAAAACATAAGGTCTAGTTTAACTAAGATGAGATTGCTTAACATCAGCATAAATAGATAAGACCTAACTTTCCTCTAAGTCCAAGGATCCTACTAGTCTCTGGAATGTTTGGATATTCTTTTATGTTTTTCAAGCATATGCTATGTTGATAGGTTTAGCAATGGAATTTTGAGTTAATTATTCCCTTATCAAGTATATGCATTGTTTTTGAGCCACCTATCTTGAATTTTTCAACCCCTTGAAGCATAATTGCAATAGAAATGAAGCCCTAGGATTAGAGTTTTTACCAAACCATGGTTACTCCTATAGCTTTTAGGAACTTCAAACATGATTTATTTGTGAACTTTCCTAAGGCATTTTCCAACCATGTGTACTTGTCCTTCCTATTTAGGTCAGCGTTTTAGTGGGCCATTATATACATAAGCTCTTATGGTACATTGCCCCACTAATCACCATCAATCCAAATATTGACTATAATTTTTATAGTGAATACTTTGATCATGTTTGGATAGAGATTTGATCCATAGATAGGAATAATGTTACTCTAGTTATTCAAGAAAAGATAACTTGCAAAGTAATTTGCAAACTCAACAATCTTTGATAATTATTTTCTTAAAGTTTAAATAACTCTCTTTATGAAAATCTTTTTCTTAAAATTCATATTTTGGAAAAATAATCCTTCCACGGTATCTTAATAATTAAAAATAATTTTTATAATGTCAATCTTATTTAATTTATATGAAATTTCTTTCTAAAAATTTGCAATTATAAACCATATGATTTATCAAAAACAAAAACTTGATATTCCCATATTTTAGAAGAAATTTAATTCATCAAGGCAATAAAACCACTCTTTCTTATTCCATATGCAAGATCATGAACTTTATTCCATAAATTAGGACTAAGAGCCTTAGCATCCAAAGAAATTTGAAGCCATGCTTTCCATGAGTCTATCTTATTCTCTAACCTATGCTTGTTTTGATTACCAACAAACCCGATTCAATCTTTCTTAATATAAAACTTAATCAATCATCAGTCATGACTATTCATTTATAACATCGGTTCTAAATATAATTGCTCATGGTTTGAAAGTTAGACTAAATAAGATGGAACATCTTTACAAATATTCCAATCATAAGTTCGACAAGGGTACTCTATCTTCAAAACAAAATATCAACCAAATAATTTAATGACATGTTTCTTTTATCCTTACCATTTATCTCCTATATTCTTCATCCTATGATATATGACTATAAACAAGACCAATAATTGAATATATTAATTTTAATAGGAATATTGAAAATAAAATGATTGGCGTAAGTTTATCTAAGTATACAAAACATCATCATTAGCTATTATTCATTCCAATATTTATGACTATTAACAAGACTAACAATTGAATATATTAATTTTAATAAGAATATTAAAAATAAAATGATGGAACAAGTTTATCTAAATATGCAAAGCATCATCATTAGCTAAAGAGAAATGGATGGCTCAAAACTCACGACCTCTTAAAAAGATAGCCATTGAACAAACTGTATTTCTACAAAAAAAACAAAATCCATCGCATAACTAATTAAAGCCAAAAAAGAAAAAGAATATGCAGTATTATCAAACAATCATTAAAAACCAATTCACTTCAACCTCGTAAAGCTACAAGTAAGAAGTTAATCTAGTACATGAAAATAAAGATGACTTGTCTAGTAGAGCAAAGTTAATTTAATCAAGTTGGACTTGATTATAAAGTTTGAGAAACTTTATGATTAAATATAAGATATTTAATAAATAAGGATCAATATAAGATATTGAATCTTATGTGGCATAATTGGTATTTAATTAGAATTATTTATAATTCTAATTAAAGTTTAACTGAAATTAGAATTTAATTTTAATTAAATTAGCAAAATGTCTTAAGCTTATTATAAATAGGCTTAATCTCTATGGAGCTAGCACTTCTTGCTTAACCCTCTCTTTAAGAGTTACAGAGTTATCTCAACCTGTTCTGTGGATATTGTTAGAGGTCGGACACTTGTGCAGCTACAGTGGTTGAGACGGATTAGTTTTGGAACATGTTTGAAGGATACAACAAGATAAAGATCAAGCTTCGAAACAAAGTACGAATTAAGTTTTCGCTTTATTATGATTTGCGTTACTCAAATTATATAATTAAATAGATCTTGGGTTTCGGAAAATTAAAAGTCACGAAAAAGTTTTGTGATCTTTTCGATGCGGTCAGGATTAGATCTCAACTCAATTTTCCAACACCAATGTCCTTACCTCAAGAGAAGTGAAAGAAAGGAATTCAAGAAAAAAAAAAGAAGCATTCAAAGCCACATGAGATGACACTAATAATTTTAAATGTGAGAAGTACGAGAAAGAGTTCACAAACATATGTTCTGTGGCACATAAGATGGTTTTAATCTATTAGAAGATAATGACAATGAACTGATATATAATTAGTTAAAACTATGAAACTTTGAGCAAAAAGAAGAAACCGTTTATCTAAGTGCAAATGAATCTAAACGATATTAAATGTATGCTCTAAAGAAAAAGAGAAATTGAAAGTGATTATAAATGCATAAATAAGTTTTCATGTGAATATGTTCATAATATTAAGAAGATAAAAAATAAAAGTTGGAAAATGAGAATGCTATCTTTAAGTTGGATCTAGAAGAATTTACATCTTCGTTTTGAAGATTTAATAAAGTTAAAGAGAAATTGGATATGTTATCTGGAGATAAAAAGATTCCAAATGATAAACATGTAATATGTTACTCGTACATTAGTGCATTTTCATCTAAAGTTGTTTGTGTTCAAAGAACATGTGTATATAACCATCCACTAGTAACATGCTCAAATTCATCCATTTGTTGAATCCAACGGCAACAACAACTCAATAAAAGGTTTGCTGATAAAATGCGGGGTTTAGGAGGTTCAGTAATGTTGGCCCCCGAAATTTTTTTTCTTCTTAATGAATTAAGCATGATTTAAATGAATTATGAGGTTTGATGGATTAATTTGTGGAGCTAATTATTTATGTCAAGGTTAGTAGGATTTG